>OZ059796.1:4894386-5258306 GCA_964057025.1 Standfussiana lucernea
AAACTTACCCACATGGCAAAATAGGGGTGCGGGCAGCGGCCGTGGCTCTCATTTTGGGAAAGTGGTGGATTTGGTAGCAAAAAACGTGCATTTTAAAATTCATTAATATGTCATCGAAATATCGGGAGCTCAATATAAACAATAATCACTGAAGATATTCCGTGGGTGACAGTGAAAGTTTCATTAATATGTTTTCTTTCATGAAACTTTTATGTTTCTTATTTTATTTGGTAATGTGATTGAGGTAAACCTAAAACCTAAACGCTCCTTAGGGATCTGACAGCGCTTTTATAACATGTTGTATACTTCATTAAAATAAAAAATTAACAAAAATATGGCGTATCTTACAGTTCCAGCAGTCTTTGTGTGAATACAGTTAAAAACTGATGTGAGAGAAGTCACGTGCATTGTGTCTAGTATTCTTATGTATTAAGTATATAGCTCATGTATACATTTCTGTATGAATAAATTCGTGAAAGTATGTGTGATTTCCACAATGTTCCATGGACAAAGATCGTGGATTTTGGTATTAGAAATTCTTACTAAGGTAACTAAAATTTACGGTTTTCCTTTAGATAAAGGAGAACTGTATCAGCTACATACATACATACCCAATGTAATATACGAACCGATAGATAACCTGTAGTCCAAGGCAAAACCCCTACAGCTAAACACACAGACTGTTCGCCGAAACTTCGGCCAAACTCTAATCTCAGTTCGTAACTAGTTTGACATCCAATCAAATATTCTGTGGTATTAAGCAATACGATTGTCAATGATAATGATTAACCTTTAGATCAGAATCTAGAGGTTTTCGAACAATTCCTTGAAAACGTTAAGATGTTTCGATAAAGTCGTCGAACAACACGCAGCGTGAATATCTGACATCTATTGAATTTTGTATTGTCGTAACTTTGTGGTGATTGAAATGGCATAAGTCTGAAAGTACGTAAATATTGCTGCAACTCTCAAAAGTTGGAAGTTATAGGAATGCTGCAGGGCGATGGCTTAGAAATTGTTGCTGTGTAAACATTGCACATAAGATGGAATCAAGATAATTTGGAAACATTTCGATATATTTAAAGAAATTATTAGTATTGAGTGTGTACTAAATAATTCACATTCTTAGCACGTACATCTGGAAACTAAACTTGCCTTGAAGCAAGCCATGTATGGGCCATATGTACCCTCCTGTCGATGTTTTAAAGGTTTGTTCCACCATCGCTTCTGCTCGGCTAAAACACTAGGAATTGGCGAAGAGCATTCGTTTTAGGGGGAACTGTCTTATGCAATAGTGATGATTAATGTGTTGATGATTATTGTGCTAATTCTCAATCTAATTTGAAAAAAAACGGCTTTTGATTTGGTTTTTTTATTTCTCCAGTTGTACCACTGTCCCAATAGGCCTGAACTCCGTCAACCCTATGAGTTTGTTCACAAATGCCAGCGGTGTCAAACGAGACGTGACAAATAAAATAGCGACCGTGCTATTGTACGGTCACCTCTCACTTTTGAATATTAGGAGCGGCGCACAACTGTACCTATTACAATAAAATAATGTGAATATGATCAATAGTCACATTTTCGTGTCTACGTTTATTTTTCGAATTACTCAGTAGCTACTTGCAATCTGGCTGGATTTGTGAATCGTTGATGGAAACAGGCTTACCCCCTAATACATAACTGGCAAAATGGGTCTGGGTGTACTATTATCTCATATAAATGCGTCTAACCCTTAGTGGAAAGACAGGATTGATGTTAGGGTTAAGTTCAGGCAGAGGTGTGTACTTATAGTAGACCTTCATTTCGCCAGTTCTGTTTAGATCCCATGTAATAGGGGGTGCGCCTATTAACATTCTTTTTTTATTCGGCCCGTATTGTCCCACTCCTGGGCAAAGCCCCAATCCTCCCACTTAAAAAAAAAGAATGAAAAAAATATTGTTTCATAAGTGTTACAGTATTAAGATGTGACACTGGGTCCTGCACCCTGGATACCCTGTGTCGCAGGGTCCAATCTCTCTCGACTAATAATGGTTGATTCTTAAGGATATCAAGTGCAACGGTTCCAATCATAAAATATAACTGAAACTAAAAGGTAACTCAGGGTGTGTAACTGTGTATGTTATGATGAGTGTTAGTTTGTATGTGTTGTTGTGTAGGTTATTACTCAATTGCAAGTAGGTTTTCTGTTTTGTTATAGTTAAGTCCGAGTAATCAATCCTGGACTTCTAACGATGATGTGCTTCTTCTCACCATAATATAGTTACTGGTTAGTTAACTTTGAGGCAAAATCAAATTTAAATAATTATTGTAAGTGTTGCGCCCGGTCCACGGAATAGCTCGCTGCACGGTTTTCCTTAAACACCATATTAGGCCCCACACTATTCAGATATTGAGTAACTCAAAATTTTCATAATAAATCGATCAGTTTTACTGTTAAGGTGCAACATAATAATTTATTGCAGAACTAAACGTGATTGCTTTTTGTAATATCAAGATAATTTGTCTTTACTTTGACATTGTTAATCTGTTCTGATGGTGTCCTGATTAAATTGGACACCAAATAAGTGCTTGTGGGTTTAGTTATATATCAATTCGTGATTTGACATGGATAGAGATATCTACTTGATTGCTGTAATACGTAGGTATTGCAGTAAGGAATTTAAAAAAATATAAATATCAACTGGATCGCTAAATCAGTATTTAATTCTACCTGTCATATGTCAATGACAGTCGTTACGAATAAGATTGTTTGTCCAGTCTATCGTTATTAAAGTAGGTATCTGCGACTATTTTACGTAAAGTTTAAGTTATGACATTAAGTTCTAATCTGAATCATATTAATATGCAATAAGTTAGGTAACCTCCTCAATGGTGTAAAACGATACAAAATCTTAAACTATCACATACATATTTTGGTAACGTTTCAACGTACATTTACTGCAACAGAAATTTAAACCTCGGGAATAACTGTAATGCCTAGGTACCACCGAGTTGACTGACGATCTGCCACTTTTCATCCTTATGCGTTAAGAAATAAGGTTCAAAAGTGGTCGACCGTCAGTAAACTCGGTAGTAGGTACGTCAATATTGATGACAGAAAACCGAGAGCGATCCACTCGGACTACACACACAAACGAATGCATACTGTAAGCACAGTATTTTTTAGCATTACTAGATAGACATGAAAACAACATTAAACCAGGGACCGTACAACCCCGGTTAAGAGTTAAGCCTTTCGAACGGGTAAGCCGTTTATGAGGTTACCTCTATCATTATGTAACCCTTTTGAATGGGTTTTATACTAGAACCCTTTGAAAGGGTTACATGATAACCCATTGAATGGGTTTTATACTAGAAACCCTTTGAAAGGGTTGCATGATAACCCATTGAATGGGTTCTATACTAGAAACCCAGTGAAAGGGTCAAAACCCTTATAATATATGGGTTATTATAATGAACCAAAACCCTTAAAAACCCATATATTATAAGGGTTTTGTTCGGGTTATTCAATAAACTTGTGCTAGGTCGGTGGTACGGGAATGGCGGCCGGGCGCTCATTGCCTATAATTCACTAGACGGTATTATACAAATAGCGAGAGTAGGTACGAGCGAGAGCTCCAATAACTATAGTTGCGTATTTTGAGTTTTTGAGTTTATATTATATTATTCTTTTGATCTATCCGAGCCGAAAGTAGTGTGTAGACTTTTTTTATCAATTGGGATGCGTTTGCGTGTTTCAAGCTAATTCATTTATAAGGTTAGTTTTTTCTTGAATATTAAAGTACTTTGTAGATAGTTTGAGTTTTTCTTTGTAGATAGCATGTAGGCAATAGTATTGCCTACAAATAGGCTCACTCGCCCCCTATTACATGAGATTTAAAAACAACTGACGAATGTGGGTGTACTATTAGTCTATTAGGTACACCTCTTTGGGGAATACAGGCGTGACGTTATTTGTGATGTTTGCAGATATGTAGTTTATGCTCAAAATCCATCCAAGTGCTAAGATGCTGACTCGCACGAAGTTGCGCAGAAGATGGTAGGTAAGTACTTCATAGAGACTCTCTGTTGGTCGTTTGTTATTTAGGTATTAGGTTTCAAAATTATAAAAACGAATGTTGGGGCCGGATGCCTTGTATCATTTTATTATACTTATCATTTTATATTTGGTAGTAGAAAATATTACTAAGTATATCAGAGAGTGAAGAAAGTTCTGATGACGAATCTCAACACGTCAATCAGATCCATGACGAATTGTCAAAAACATCAGCAGGAATGTCTTTGTCACCTACATTCGATCCAGATGTTTCTACGCCTGATTTATTTCTATTATAGCTTATGCAATAGCTTGAAGCTTTTAAAGCTCCCTTAGGCTCTTTAGGTCCGGCTCGCTTCGCTCGCTCTTGCGTTCTCTTCATCTTGAAACTCTTACTCATCTCAGGGGCCGGGTCGTAGGTCTGGTTTTGAAGTTCAAACCCGGGAGGGGTTTTGACATCTAAATCGACCCCTAAATCTCGGACAACTATAAAGAAATCAACCGATCCGAGGCGGAATGCAAAAAATTTCTCGCTCGCTAATACATACCCGTGTTATCGTAATCAATTGAATGAGCAATGAGCAAGTAGAAATTTTGTCTTTATTTTATTATAAATGTCGTTTGAAATAAGATAAGACATTTAATAAACTTTTTACAGTCCGTTCAACCGATTTTGACTTCTATTCCGTAGGCATAAGAACGCCTTTAAAAGACGTCTGCGTTGGACGACTGTAAGTATAGGACTATGACACAAATAAGGTTAAATGTAATTCGTTTGGGTGAATGCGAGCCGTAGCCCCGTAGGTATGTACGTTAGTGCATGACTTCGAACGAGTGAAGGAGGCCTGCTTTTGTTTTTTAATAACATTTAATAGCTTTTACAATTTCGCATGTAATGATATAAGCCACATAGCGATATCTAACTTAAACAAAAATAAAACAACTAATAAGTTTGGTTCTTGTCAAACATCTCTCTTTGAAATTGCTAAGAGATTTCGGCGATTTTCTTCAAAACTTTGAGATACCCACCTAGCGCTTTTCGGCCTAACAGGGCAGTCTAGTAGGTACTCCATTTTGTACATTTAGTGACCAATAATCTATCCATGACACAAATCAATCAACAATGAAGTGGTACGTCGGACCTTTAGGACATAACATCGTTGCGCAAATTGTTGCGTGAATTGGCAAGTAGGTAAGTATGTAGGACAATCCTACATATTTACCTACTTGCCCATTGCAATAAACTATACAATTGCTATTTTGAAAATTTAGATTGATAAATTACGTAACTTTATATCTACATACCTACCTATTGTAATGCGACCCCGAAATGATCAATCGCCATCAATTTATATTGTAGTATAGTAATATTATCAATCGCTTGGTACGTAAACGAGCTATGTGCAACAAACACGTAATAATTTACAATCACGATTGATCATTTCGCAGACCCCTAAGTTTTCACACCGACTAAATAATAATATAGTAAAACTCCGCAAAAGACATCCAGGTTCAAAAATCAAACAGCAAAAATGACAGCATTTGTTTGGTACTTGCAATAAAGTAATAAACAAGAACAGAAATGAAAAAAAACATAATAATATTAAGTAATTTCGGTATCCGGCCAGCAAAGCTAAAATTAACTCTAAGTCACATTCAATAAAGCTCATAGATCCCTGTTTACAACCAGCTAGGTAAGTAGCCACAAAGGCGCCGCCGCGTCAACGCATGCTATTCCGTTTTGAAACCTATGCCCTTCAGCGAGAGATCATATTACCATGGGGTCTAAACTCGAACAAATTATAATTAGTCATGTAAAGAAAATCATAGATTGCAGCATAGGTAACGATTATGAAACGAACAATCACTAAAATACGTTAAATGGCAGATTTTGACTGAAGTAAGAGATTAGTAAAAATCTAAACTTCCTTGTCTACTCATAAATCACGTAATTTCTACAGAAAAAGATAAATGAAGCTCTAGATCAATTCGATCTCATAGAAGTAGCCATCTGTTAATCATTTTCTTTAGAGCTCTTTGCAAAAGATGGTGTTTTACTGAATATGTTATATGTCACATAAACTGCAGCGTGAAAGCTCACTCACACAAATGAAACTGTTCCGCCAACTCGAGAATTTTTTTGTTGTTGTTTTGTATACTTGTCCTTGAACGCACGGTGCGATGTCATTCATATTCGATTTGGTTAACCAAAATGGTCCCTTAGCTTAGGCCGTTCAAAAGAGTTATCCAAATATTATTGGTTTGTGACTGTTTAGAAAACCCTATCAAAAACCCATTCCAAAACCCATACCAAAACGGTCAATTAAGCTGGTAACCAAAACGATCAATTAAGCCGTTCAAAAGGGTGACCCACACCACATCGTAAGGGTTTTTGATTGACTGCTAGAAAAACCCTATCGAAAACCCTTTCAATGGGTAGCCAAAATGGTCAATTAAGCCGTTCAAAAGGGTTAGCCACATCGTATGGGTTTTTGATTGACTGCTAGAAAAACCCTATCAAAAACCCTATCAAAAACCCTTTCAATGGGTAACCAAAATGGTCTATTAAGCCGTTCAAAAGGGGTACCCATATCGTATGGGTTTTTGATTGACTGCTAGAAAAACCCTATCAAAAACCCTTTCAATAGGTAACCAAAATGGTCTATTAAGCCGTTCAAAAGGGTTACCCATATCGTATGGGTTTTTGATTAACCGCTTCGAAAAACCCTAACGAAAACCCTTTCAATGGGTAACCGATATGGTCCCTGCATTAAACAGAACTTTTTACTAAACTTTAATGTATGGAGTGTAAGAAAAAAAATCACTCAGAATCCAAAACCTAAAAGTTTGAATACATTTTTCACAAAATGGACGGTTCCCATGTTGGTTCAAACTAAATGCGTGCTGTAATTCGTTGCATTCAGTTTTTAAAAAGCTCCCATTACATACGATGAGAGTGTGATAGAGTTAGTGAAGTGAAAACATGATGAAAACATTCCACTTTGCATTTTTTGTCGCAGTGAAATTTCCATAGTAACTCTGTGAAAGAGGCGCTCGGGCAAACAACAAAACTGGACGACGACCACCAACTGAAATGCAGTATGTTGGATGATGTATGTTGATATTCTAGCATAAGTCTAGCCTGGTCGTAGAAGAGGTGAACCTTGTATGTAGTCAAAATCTATTTTGCATAAATGTATAAAAACTTGAATCTAGGAAATATTAGTTCAGTTGTGGAAGGCTTCGGGCTAGTTGGTAATATAGTGTCTAGGTGAGAAAGTCGGTAGAACGATTAAACTCATTCACAAGTTGTAGGGTGAAAGTCCCAAAACATTTTAATATCAGTACGTGTGATTTACGAATCGTATACGAGGGGCGCAGGTGTGAAGGATCCGTCCATTTGGTGGGCCGACAATTTGGCCAGTCACCACATTCAGCTGGTATAATTCACAAAATGCATTTACGGCTCGACTCGGCAGTGGCCCGTACTGTGTGCTACTATTTTCAATGTTATAATTGAGTTTTGGAGGATGAGCTCCTCTAAAAAACCATCATGAGAATTTCCTTCCAATATTAATAAAATGGCAGAGGTAGGTTCTGTCATCAATTCATAAATAAATGAGTATTGTTTTATTGTAAGCAAAATAACCACATACAAAAAAATAAGGCTACCGTATAGTCTAATTGTTTTTTTCAAGTATTTCGCGATTTCAGTTTTTTTTTGTACTCCAACCTGGGTTAGTCCTCTAAAAGTTTTTCATCAGTATTAGAAACAGGATAGATTGGCATGAAAAAAAAAATGTTTAAAAGGGCCCTTTTTTGTACCTACATTTATTTGAAAATCTGTGACCAATTTTATCCGAAAAATTGGGAGATTTTCGTGTAGCTGCATCGGTTAAGGTAGTTCCCCTTACTGCCCCGCCGAAAGTTTCCACCCTGCATAGTAATACAGCAAAGAAAAAAAAATGGAAGTATTCATACTCTTCAAAAACAAAGATTTTCGTCAGTTTTTTGCTATCGCATAAGTGAACAGAAATCCAGTGCACAAATATGGGGCTTGCTATGTTGCAAGAAACAAAACTAAAAAATAGTGGTCATGGTAAAAATCCCATTTTTTGTATTAATAGTAATGTTAGTGACCATATTAGTTTAAAAACTTATAACACTAAAAAAGATGTGACTGTTGTTGGAGCTTCTCAAACAGATGTGAAATTCGACCTCATGATGGTGTAAAAGTCTGGGACCCTCACTTCGGCAAAAATGCTCGATGTACGGCAATATCTTGACCTAGATATCAGCAGTTAATAAATACCTAATAGCTGTATGATAACATATTGAAAGAAGGCGGTTGAGTAAAAAGTGTAAACTAACAGTGCAGACGACTTATTTGGAAATTGAAGACGCTTAAAAAAAACATCATCTGGAAAACACATAAACCTGATGAACTAGGAGGTTCTAATCATAACTTAGATTTCCAGAACTCATAATTTTTCTCTCGTGGAACTATAAAAGTGTCACTCTAAAAAAAAAAGCTCGACTTATTATAGCACTCAGCTAGTTAAGGACTATTTGCTGTTATTATCCGACTGCGTCACGAAGAAGGTAATGTCTTTCATGTGTCTCGAAGCTTAGCCGTTCTATAAAGGTATGAGAAGATTCTCATACTTTTATCGAACGACTCAGCTTCGAGATACCTCCGAAAACTCTTAGTAGCACTGTTGGGCAAAATTTATCGGAAAAGATTTGTGGGCGACGCCGATGCTGCAATTTGACTATCGGAAAATATATTTTATGACGTCCATAGCACTTTGTTAGGCTTAATGGTGGTTTGCGACTGTTTTTTTTTAGATTTCGGACATGTTGACTACCTGATAGCTATGTGTTTGGTCGGTGGGCAGTATTTTAGCACCCAGTTATTTTTTTTACTTTTAAAAACTGCCACGCGAAAGTTTCTTTCACTGATTCGTTACTAAGTTAATGAAGATAGTGCATGAGTTTGTTGGGTTATTCAGCATTGTTTAAACAAATCTTTCGTCATGTTATTTTTATAGAATTCAACGTGTCTGCTCGTTACAACTTAAAGATTGATTGATTTTGTTTTCTAGGTACACTTATGACATAACTTATCTAATCCTTCAATACTTACAATTGCATAAATGCACCCACTAACATTATAAAGTTCTTAAAATACCAAAACAAGTCTATTAAAGTATGCAATCGTTAAAAACTAGAAAAAAATAACACGAAATGATAGAACACAGTTGTTAATCACCAAAAACAGAAAACTAATATTCTCGTTCCATCGTCGAACTCATTGTTGTTCAATTCTAAACTATATCCCCAAGAGTTACGGATGGTTTTGAACTTGCCGAAGAGTACTCGTTCATGTTTAAAGCAAGCAGATGCTGTGTACAACCTGTTAATTACGAACAACTTTTGAAATAGGTACTAGTTTTGCAATAATTGCTCAACAGGGCGCGCGACAGAAGCCAGTAAAAAGTGATACAAAAAAAAATCTTGTTCGTCTCAATATAGAACTTGTTGATTGCATTAGTAAATAAATACAGATGCGACAAACTTTTGGAGTTGATAACTGTTTTACCAACTCATCATCATCAGCATTCTCTTGCCCTTATTCATTTGGGGTCGGCACCAAATCATTGCAGGTCGGTAGACGTCACATGTCTTAAAAGTTTTGGTTCCACATTGACATGTTGATTTCCTCACGATGTTTCCGTTCACCGAACTCGTGGCTAGATAATAACAGCCGCTCGGGTCGATCGTCCGGTTAAGCCGCGCTTGCCTATATTGGTCCGTGGATGGGTGCCCACTTATTTCTTTCGCCGTTTTACGAGCAGAGAAATAATTAATTCGCTTGCGTTTGAACTTACGACAAACAATTCATGGTTGGGGATGATACCACTGGCCCACTGCAGATCTCCTGTTTCCTGCATCCCTGAAATTACACCCGTAATAAGTACAGATACCTCTGCCCACCCTTTAAGGAAAAAAAAACGTGATATGATGTGCTTATCGAAGAATTTTGAAGATGATTTTCTGTGGTATGTAGTAATGACATGGTACGATCATTGATCTAATTTTGTTATGTTTTTAGAACCATTACCTGTTTTTTGCTCGAGGGCTGATGTGTTTTAAAGAATGTGTAACTCATTGGCATTTACTGATCTCATTAAATATTTGTTTTTTTTTATGTCGAAGGTATTGTGTGGAGGATATAAAGAAGGATTTGAGTGAAAAGTGGTCTACATATCTCTAGAAACTATAGAGCAAGAGCAAAAAAATTGTAAGGCCGTTGTAAAACTTATGGGAAGATGGATATTTGACTAGAAATCTATATCCTATGAACAGGATCAAAGGAAAATCCTCATCTGCCCAGTCTTCCCCCAACTATGTTGGGGTCGGCTTCCAGTGTAACCGGATGAATCTGAATACCAGTATTTTACATAGAGCGATTGCCTATCTGGCCTCTACAAACCACTTAGTACTGGGTAATACCTTTATAACCATTTGTTAAGACTGGTTGTCAAACTTTCGGGCCACTGACTACCTGTAACGACAATTAAGAAAATATCAGTCATAAAAGACCAAGACTGTCTGTTTCTCCCATCTATTCTATGACAACTTTCAATGAACACACCACGACTCATCGTCCGTCAGCTGCCATCAAGGACAGTAAATACTGAACAATGTTGCCACCAACAATTATACGACCGCACCATACTACCTAGACACTTGACTTTAAAACAAAAAGAAGAAAGTTATCTCCATTTAAGGACCTAAAGAGGTCTCGTTAAACTGGTTCAGTTTGTAGTAATTATTATTACAGTGCCATAAAAACAAGCAGGCTATGACGTCATTTTGGTAAATTACGCGTGGACTCTAATAAAAAGACGAACCCATATTTTTAGTGACATTTTATTATTCTGTTGTCATACTTTGAAGTACAGTCGACAACACAAAGCTTTAAAAGCTGAAAATAAAGTCTCCTGTACAAAATGTAACTACAAGCTTTATACAACAATGGTAACTTAATTAGTGGTACAATGGTAGAAAAATTTAAACTAAATTTTAATTTAATGGCGTTTGCAATTCAGTAAGGAGACTGGATTATTCACTCTCAAGAGACGTGTCAAAGTCGCGGAAAACACCTGGATAAGGGACGCACAGAACGGGGAAGTGTGGCAGAAACCCAACAGTGGGTGATTCTGGGCTGATATGAAGATGATGACGATGATGTATTTGAACACAGAATCTTGACAAATACGTCAGTAGTATATAGTAACTTAAGAATGGAAGTGTCCATATCCCAAGCCACGTTCAAAATTGGATCGGTTCGGTTTTACCTAACCATTGCTATTCACTGAACAAAGTTAAATAAGAACGAGTGAGAATATTCCTCATTATGAAAAATTTCACTTGAACTTAATTGTTGTCCAAAAAATACTAAAATGTTTGAAAACTTACGAAATAGGTAGTCGTATAATTAAGATTTTGAACACTTCAAAATAGTCAGAGGTGGTTTTTTGTTTAACAGATATCCAAATACGTTTAATCTAGATTTGCTAGTCGCTATCCATTATATATATAGCAACAATGCCAACCAAAAGACGGTCACCTTGGTTCACTGCTTCGCAAACAATGCAAGGAATGCCGTTCCACTATTAATAAAATTGAGCAGGTTCAGTAAAGCGCATGCCTTTAAATCTAATTAAATACGCAAAAAATGTAGTACATCAACAGATGCGGTTGTAGTAGAAAAATCTGCCCGAACAAGCACCTGCCGTCGACCTAAATGACCAAACGACATTACTGGCTCACCTATTAAAACAGTAAATTTAAATGCTTTTTATTAGGCGAGCCTACTAGTCATTTTAACGGACTTGCCAAGAGTTTTATGTGGTACGCGAAGAAAACGGGATGTTAAAAGACAAGTGTTTGTTTTATGTCTTCAATATTGTAGGTGGTATCTTTGCATATTATGACTCTTATGTTTATGGGTATATTTAGGACTCATCATAATATTATATGGCATTTTATATGGGCCACTATTTATTAACTACGGTGGAACTATGAAATAAAAGACGACTCGAAGTTAGGAGCCTGCGAAATAAAACACAAAATATGACTTTTTTAATAAACACCCACGTCTCTGAAAGTTACTACTGAATAGGCGAAACCTGACACCCTTCACAGTGGTACATTAAAAATAATAAATGAAGGGTAATACTAATAAATGAAGGGGACAATGCAGATTACTACAATACCACCACCAAATCGTCTGCCACGAGAAGAGATTAAAGGTGAATTCCTCTGAAGAAGAGTGACTGACTCACTTTGAGCCTCTTTCATCTGACACCATGATGTATCGGACTAATTTAAATGTCACTCAAAAAGGATTTTATCAAATAAAAACTTTTCGAACCCCTTCTTGAGTTGCAAAAGAGAATTCGTGCGCATCGGAATATAAACCAGAAATTATGTCGTCTCAGAATTTTCTTTCAGGTTTGCCTGTTTTAAGTTATCATAGCTTAACGCTAGTATATAGTTATTATCTTCATCAATAACATTATCAATAATAACTTAAAATAATATTTCAGGAACTGAGAATCAGTATCCAACTCTCCCTAAAAGTAAGTCGAAGAGTACTTGCTTCCCACGTTCTGCCAAGTAAGGTGTATTCAGTAGTTCTCAAAATGATCATTTTCTTGTGTCACACTAAATCAGTCGCCGAGTCGTCATCAATAAAATTCGTTCCCACATCGTACACCCCCCGTCACCTACAAAGACCCTACTCTCTGACTCCCGTCAATGCCATATAATCGTTGATGGCGAAGTCATCGAATACCAGCTTGACAAGTTATCACTTGATGAAGCCAGGTGCTGCTAAAAATAGAACTTTATTATGTACAGCATAATTGCTATTCTAAGAGCGCGCTTTAATTTCCTTCGGCCTCAATTAGTCTGCAACCTGCCATGTGTCATTATGAAAATATTTCATACGGTACCTGTGTTTAATGTCAACGTACTGTTTGTGATTGAAACTGGTATGTAATGTTCTATGACACGTAAACCTGACTTCATTAATAATTTCTTCATTAGTAATTAATACTCTGGGGTCGGGTCGTCTATTTTTGGCAGTGGACTTTGTTAGGCTATTTTTAGGACAATTTGCAATGAAATATTAAGTAACACAGTCAGTAGGTAGGAAGTATCATGAGACGGGGCCAGTCCAGAAGTAGTGGCTATTATTTAAATTATGGATATTGTCTTTATGTCTGTTTGTATTTCTTAGAGGGTTCCCCCTTTGACATCATCATAAACTTAGCAATCTACCTGGCTACCTCCCCAATCGAACGCTATCTAACTCGATTTAGTGCCAATCTCATCCAGCAGCTACCTGCCACCTACCACAAAGAAGGCTTTTTTTTATGAATGGCATCTCCCAAGTCAACCCAGGAGATCGTCGTCTGTTTAGACGGACTATCCTGTGGGTGCTTTGAGTGTAAGGCTTCCGGCCAGGAGCTACACAAAAAAAGTACCAACGACATTATCTAACATACATAGAAGCCAAATCCCATATTTATCTGTCTACCAACCCAATAAGCACAACGACACATTATTAGGTGTTCACAAGTTAAACATATTTTATTCAATAGAATAAACAGCGACATTTCCGTAGTGCCTGTGCCACAATCCGATATTTAGGTTACAGCCAAACCGAGTCTATTGTGCAAAGTGAAACGTTGCGTTTAATGTGTGGGACAAAGGATAAGGGATGTGCGAGAGTAGGTAGGTAATGGAGAAAGTCATAAGGTTTCGACATGACGAAAATATTTAGAATGGCCCCTGAAATTAATGAGGAGCTCGTGGCTAAATAATAACAGCCACTCGGGTCAATCTTCAGTTTAAGCCGCGCTTGCCTAGGTTGGTCCGAAATGTGGTCCGAATGGGTGACCACACATTACATACCGAGTTTCCTCCGTGCCTCGGAAATCACGCAAAGTCGTTGGTTCCGGCTGTCATTTGTAGATCTTTGACAATCGTTACAGATAGTCAGTGGCCCGAAAGTCGGACAACCAGTCTTACCAAGGAGTATCTTATTACCTAGTACGAATTGGGTTGTGGAGATCGGATAGGCAGCCGGTCCATGTAAAATACAGGTATTCAGCTGCATCCGGTTAGATTGGAAGCCGGCCCCAGCATAGTTGGGAAAAGGCTAGGCAGATGATGGCCCCTGAAATCAATACATCGTTATCAATATCAATAAATTAATCGTACATTGTTTTGAGCTATTTTTGTAAATTACCTTACAATAACCTAATATCTTATTTTCTTGAATTTTATGGCAATTTAAGGTTTACCAAGTTTATACCCAAGCTTGCCGAATTATTTTCTTAATAAGTACATAGGTCTCAAATGTTGTGCTTGTTTGTTTGAAGAGGTGACAAACCTGTCTCCTTGAGAAACTCCCGTAACGTAGTCAGACCCCTTATTTCTGTAAATACAAGCAAGTTTATAAGATATTTCATCTTAAATACGAGTGCAGTACTACATTGTGAAGACACTTTGTTTTAAAAAAATCGCAACAGAATTACACATAGTAAGTTCTATATCGTGTGGGTAGTGCCGAACCCGGTGCCAGAGTTTTTAGGCCGCCCATGGGCCTCAGACTTGGCTTTACATGCCGTGGAAAAATTACATCTCTCAGGCATGCTGGTTTCCTCACGATGTTTTCCTTCACCGAAGCAAGTGATAATTATACAATACACACATGAATCCGAACTATCACAGGTGCGTGTCTTGGGTTCGAACATGAGACCTATGACTTGGCAGTCCAACGGTCACACCACCAATCTTTCACTGCTTCTAATAAGCAGTAGACTACTACTGCTCACTAATAATTTGGTATTTTTTGTAACACATTGGTAACTTAGGTACTATATACTAATATAATGAGAGAGTTAGTTAGAGTTATTCTTCAAACATAAAATTGAACTTTCACTATCACTTACGGGATATCTTCCACGATTAATGTTTATATTGAGCTCCCGATATTTCGGCGCATTTGCGGAAGATATCCCGTAAGTGATAGTGAAATTTCCGTTATAAACCGTGTAAAAACATAAAATCTATCAATATCTAATCAACATTAGTGAAGTTTCATCAGCCAACTCAAATGCTGCTGCATTGGCCAGCTTACCTTCCCTTACGCACGAAACTCTTCATCTTATCCCTCAAGCCTCATCTATGCGATGTTTTATTCAGATGCGCGACTCGTTAGCGTGGAGCATTGTGGCCGCTAAACAAACCGACAGACCACGGCCTCTCAATGCATGCTTGATTTTTCAACAATAATTTAATTCCGCCATCGCTGGCTCCAAGTCATGCCAAGTTTTGATGAGTTGACAGCTTGATGTACTTGCTATATTTTGTGAAAGACCTTTCTCCTGGGAAGAATAAAAGTTATGATCTTTACGTGCGTGCCTTCTGTCTTAGAAGATGTAAAAGCTTTTTACGTATTTTTGGACCATTACCGTTGTCTTTGTTTTACCTCTTAACCTTCCTGAAGTTTTGAACATCCCAAAGACCTTAAAAAGCCTTTGTTAGTGAATTACTAAAATGAAAACTTTAACCGAAAAAATCAGAAGCTTCCGCTTTTGTCGTTAATAAAGTCAGACAAAAATAAACACTGTCTAGCCGTTCCGCAAACCACCTCTCAAAGAGCCTAAATTGCACTTCGATCAAAGCGTAACAATCTTCTATTTTTTGTTATCGTATGTCATGTAGACCGTAGGGACCGTAGGGTTGATCCCTCTTCGTAATCACACACATAAAATCGCGAATACGTTTAAATTTCCGTTCTCAAGACTATTAATACGTCATTTACAAAATCACCACTTGCCCCTACTATAATCATGTACTTAATGTCATTGGACCTAGAATAAACACCTGTGATAATCGAGCTCAAAATAACACGTTTCCCCCACGTAACTTGTTACTATTTTGAAATATAAATGCTTTTCACCCTACAAATCATTTGCACGCGGCTATTTTTTCCAAAGCCTAATTTGCTCAACCCTTTTAATACTACAGAAACGGAAGTTTTAATTGCATAGTTTTGTATTTTATGCACAAATTCGTGGCACTGATATGACAAGTACAGTCGGTGAGGAAATGTTGTTTGTTTGTTTTAGTTTTGTTCTGTTTTGACTATTTATTTCTATAAACAGTGTTTATAGAGAGGTTTAATTTATTTATTTTATTCTGCAATATCACGGACTCGATAAAAAACACGAACAGATAAGAAGTTCTTTCCATAAATAGAAAAACTTGAAGATAAGAACACAAAGTTATAATTAGCTATCTAGCAGATGAATTTTAATTGCGAAGGCTGACTTCTATTAATTTTTTTCTTCATGGCAATTTGTGCGAACGAAGATATACTCGTTACACTTTTCAGATAACGTCACTCTTAATGAGTCACATTTTATCGCCAATTTAATAAATTTCTATAGTTTATCTAACATCTAGTCCATCTACATCTCACTTAAGATAAAGATAAGAGTATAAATAATTGATGCCAGACTGATTACGTATGTGATGAAACCTTTTATTAGTTTATTTTATAAGTTGTAATAAAATCCGCACATAATATTAAATAAGAACTGATGATATCTTTCGGGAATTTCAGCCCTTAACAGCTCGTTTACACGACGACGGTCCGTGTTGTTTGACGTATTGTCTTTTCTCACGATCCGTCAATTTTTTTACGGTGGCAATGCTTTTTAAATGCTCGTGTTCACACGCACAACGAATCTTGAGAAATGACGGACACGTCTTAAATCACGTAACGATTTTAAAAAATGAAGTACGTCAAAAAACACGGATCGTGATTTTTTTTGTGACGGATTCGCTGTTGCGCTCGCTCCCGAAAAATCACGGAACCAATGTGAACACCAATTCGTTTTTTTTTTGCCGGATCGTGATAAAACACCATTCCGTATGCAATATGAACGTCCATCTGTCATGACGTATCGTGTTTTATGACGGATTATCAATGACGGAAGCCGTGTGAACGGGCTGTTAGATAGTATTGTTAATAAACTGTCACAAAGGGAACATTTTATTATAAAATCTGTAAACTACCGTCATCAATTAACTAAATATGAATATGCTAGTACAAAACATAACTGGGCCTTCTGTCTTTTAAATATGGTCAAATTGCAATCGAAAAATAGCCAACAAGAAGCCACCACAAAATAACCACCTGTCACAAATTCGCGTTCAATAAAATTCAGCAAACAATAGGTTTCCGAAAACATTTTTGCACCGACAGTACTTGCCCACAGTTGGGTGATTCAAGAAATGTCCGGCTAATTACAGGCTAGCAACCATTATAAAGGTAATTTGCTTATTCCGGTTTCGTACAGCAGTTCGACATCTGTACAAGTGTACAATAACAGCTATTACGCGTCCCTCGGACGTGTTACGTACGTTGTCCAAGTAATTTTTATGAAATCTGGACATTGGGACAATGTCTCGATAAGTATGGACCTGAAATGATTGCTGCGGTTCTTTCGGGCAGATGGTGCATTTAGGCTCTGTTGCATCTGCTTATATGAATTCTGCGGGAGATTCGCGAATCAAAGCATACGTAGTTTTAATTGCACTTCTGTTGGTCTCATTACTGTAAAAATCGTATTGGAAAGCACAATTTATTTTGCATCTGCTGGTACGGTTTCTGTCGATGCCACATGATTCAAATCTTACGTCCAGTAATAGCACTTATGTTTGTCTTAGTCTCAATTATTGATACTAAGAAAAGCTTCCACCATTCAAAACGTTATAAAAAAAACCGGTCAAGTGCGAGTTGGACTCGCGCACCGAGGGTTCCGTACAAACCTGTGGGTATATAACTTTTTTTTATATGACGAAACTAAAAATTTACGGTTTTCGTAATTTTTCCTATATCTGTACTATAAGACGTGATTTCGTACAAAATTTCAAGATTCTAAGTTCACGGGAAGTACCCTGTAGGTTTTGATTCCCGTGCGAGTTTCGAAAATTTGCGGAAATTTGCGGCCTAAGTGGCTGTATCTTTTGATTGCGTTGACTTAGAAGGTTGATTTTTCTACAGCTTCCAGGGACAGTAGAACTAAGTATCATATAGAAATTTCAGTTTGATACCTCCACGCGTTCCTGAGAAAAACGGTCTTGACAGACGGACGGACGGACGGACGGACGGACGGACAACAAAGTGATCTTATAAGGGTTCCGTTTTTTCCTTTTGAGGTACGGAACCCTAAAAATTTATAATAATAACTTCTTTATGATTGGATAGACTCACAGAACAATATTTCAGCCTGATCGTAGCCTTAAAAAGCCCATTTTAGAATATGAGTTCGTAAAAAACCAATTCAAAATAAAATTCCGGAAAAGTGATACAGAGGCGTCAAATCATACTTTCACTGAGAAATTTAACTAGCTACTTCACTGAAAAATGCGTAGGTATTTCCACAAAATTTCATAACCAAAAAATTTATCTCATAAACTGTAATAAATTCAAAGCTCTAACTCATCATACGTAATCACTTCATATTAATAATTCCATTCTATTTGATTTCAATCAAATCACAATACATAATTAAAATCCATTATGAATCAGCTCAAATATTGAATATTTTACATCGATTACAATGAAAATGCCAATCGGTTACATTATGGAATATCTATTCGATTGAATATTACAACACCGACAGACATTGAAACTCGGTGTAATTATATCTCTATAGTATTTATTACATCGGCCTTGTCAAAGTATGAAACGGTAGCCCGAACACAATAAGCTAATCATACGCTTGCAAGAAATTCTTGTAAATAGTATGGGACACACTGGTGTTTTGTTCGGCAAGCATTTTTCGCTACAAACGCTTATTTGATTTTCAGGACAAGCATTCTTAAGGTTTTTGTTAGACAACTTAACTACGTTTTGATGAGTCTAGTATATTTAATACGAGTTTTGAATATGATTTTCGTATATTTCGGCTCGAGTATAGCCTGACGGGATGATTGGTGAAGGAGACCGACTTCGTACGGGCTCTATGTTTTGTTGAGCGTTGTCGTTCGCCATTTTTTTAAAAGAAAACCAATATAATTACAAATTATTTTAATATTAATTTTAAAATGATTATTATAAAATAAGAAATAAAAACAATAATAAAATTAAACTATTGGTAACTGGATTCAGGCGTGATCCGTGTCACAATTAGAGGTGTGGACGGGCCGCTCGCTAGAATCGGAATGCCCGTATCGTTTCGGCGCTCCGTCTTATATAAGCCGACCCCTTCCACAACTCGCCTGATTCACGGAGTGGTACGATGACGTCACAAAGCGTTCCGTTTCGTTTTACGTCGTAATAATTTGCTCACGCCGACACGGCCATTCTGCTAAAAGGTCGTCACTGACCTTATAATCCTGCAATAGGAGAATAGATACCACAGCATCAAAACGTCACACAATTATTATTACAATGTACGGGTCATTACTCGGTAGAATTTGACTACAACTCATAATATTTATTAAGAGTAAGGAGGGAGTAAAATACATTATTAAGAGTAAGGAGGCCCCTGTCCTCAACAAACTCATAATAATGACATCGAAAATTTGGAGGCCCCTGTCCTCAACAAATTTTGTCAGTCTCATTCAAAACAGATTATTAAAAGTAAGGAGGCCCCTGTCCTCAACAAACTCGTAATAATAACATCAAAAATTTGGAGGCCCCTGTCCTCAACAAATTTTGTCAGTCTCATTCAAAACACATTATTAAAAGTAAGGAGGCCCCTGTCCTCAACAAACTCGTAATAATAACATCAAAAATTTGGAGGCCCCTGTCCTCAACAAATTTTGTCAGTCTCATTCAAAACACATTATTAAAAGTAAGGAGGCCCCTGTCCTCAACAAACTCGTAATAATAACGTCAAAAATTTGGAGGCCCCTGTCCTCAACAAATTTTGTCAATCTCTAGTTTGGAGGCCCCTGTCCTCAACAAACTATGTCACATCAAAATGTTTGGAGGCCCCTGTCCTCAACAAACTCAAAGAATTCATTACCACCACGGGTATAAATGCAAATAGTGTAAACATAACTTGAGTACCTTTATTGTAGTGCATCAGAACACTGGCCCACGTTTTGGTTTTGTTCTGGATCGGTATTTGTATAACATTCCTGTGGCAAGGGGGTTCACCTTCCGAAGTTATAGACACATCAGCTTCCGCCGACACGGTATCTTGGTCAATGCATTCTCCAGGTTTTGGTGCTAGGCGTAGCTGCTCATGAGCTACTTTTTTGGGTCTTCCTCTGCGTATTTCCTCTTCACTAGTCAAGTCAGTGTCCAGATTGATTAAATTGGCCTCAGCAGCTTGAATGGTTGAAATAGACGAGTTCCTCATTACTTTAGCGCTTTGTTCAGTAACCAGTACATTCAAGCCAGTGCCTTTAACGATTTCAGCTCCAATCATAAGATCACATGGTGTTTCATGATCTTCTACAATGTAAAACGTAATTTCAACGAAAACACTGTTTATGTTGCAAGTAGTGTTGATTTGTTGGCAGGATAAAATGCAGGATAAGATGCCTTTCAACATCAATAAACAATCTTCGCGTTTACCGGGTAAGGAACAGCTAATTGATCGTCTTATCAAGGAACGAGCAGCCCCACTATCATATAATGCCGTAAATTTACAGCTACCAATGCAAACGGCCATTGGGGTAAGTATTTCGTTATGTTCTTGTGCTAGATTGATTTTTTTCAGCTTCATCGTTAATCTTCTTAAAACATTTATTTTCAACGTGGCCGGTTTTGTTGCAATAATTGCATTGGAGCCTTGGGCGTTCCGTTCGAATCGCAGACTCTTTACTAGTGTCTTCGCTCAGTAATGGCTTTATTACGTTTACTTCGTCACTTGCCTTTATGCAATTTGCTTGAAAATGCCCAGTCTTGCCACACTTGAAGCAAACAATTGTTTCTTCTCTATTGCTCCTAAGCCTGGGCCGTTTGGCAGGCGGTTCGCCCTGACGTGGTTCTCTTGGCCTGATTGTAGCTGCAACAGAAATTAATTCTGGGACAGTTGTGCACTTACTAGACAACAATCGTAAACGAAGATACTCATCATCCATGCAGCCAATAACGGCCTCCACAGCATCAGTATCTTTATTGCCGTTTACTACACGTTTCCAAATATGCCAGGCTTTAGTTATTGACTCTGCTGGATTCGACATATCAAATTTGAAGTGGCGCAGCTTCAGAATATCATTGGAGTAACGTGCTTCAGGTTCGAACGTTTGTATTAATGCTTCTCGCATTTCACTCCATACAGGTGATTTTACAAGCCACGCATCACCAATAGTCTTGGCTCGCCCTTGCAATAGACTAGCTATCTTGGTACAAACTTCATAGTCAGCCAACTCCCAATGCGTTTTGGCTCTATCAACGTGCTCGCACCAGTCTCGAATTGGGACATCACCATCTGGGTTATAGGGTGCAATATAGATGTCGCATAGTCTTGGTCTTCGCGTCGGAGCTACAGTCTTGTTTATCAACACGGACAGGAACTCTTGATTAGCCTGCATGCTGGTTTGCTGCTGTCGTGACAGGCTTTCCAGAATATTGGCAAATGTGGACAGCATCTGATTTGAGCTAGAGCCATCTGATCCTCCATTATTGAGGGCGGATGGGACCGAAGATATGCCTCGGTTGATCCCACTTCTGATTTCGGCTCGAGTATAGCCTGACGGGATGATTGGTGAAGGAGACCGACTTCGTACGGGCTCTATGTTTTGTTGAGCGTTGTCGTTCGCCATTTTTTTAAAAGAAAACCAATATAATTACAAATTATTTTAATATTAATTTTAAAATGATTATTATAAAATAAGAAATAAAAACAATAATAAAATTAAACTATTGGTAACTGGATTCAGGCGTGATCCGTGTCACAATTAGAGGTGTGGACGGGCCGCTCGCTAGAATCGGAATGCCCGTATCGTTTCGGCGCTCCGTCTTATATAAGCCGACCCCTTCCACAACTCGCCTGATTCACGGAGTGGTACGATGACGTCACAAAGCGTTCCGTTTCGTTTTACGTCGTAATAATTTGCTCACGCCGACATATACAATATTGCAGCAACAGTTTACCAATTAAAGATATTCCAGCATCGTTAAAGGGTTTAGCATACTCTGTTTAAAATCATCTCATTAATGTCATTCAGACAACAGAAACGTACGTATACAAAAATAGAACGTAAAACCTGAAAACGACGTCTGTCTATTTCTTTTCCAAACACCATGTAGTATATTCATGAAAATTTGTCAGTATTTATCATATTATTTAGTTGGCTGTGCACTTAGTTTGTCCATGTATCACTTTAAAGCGATAGAACGATAGATGAATGGACGTTCTATTCACGTACGGCATTTCAATATTATCGCGAACCTTGTCAGGTGAACAAAGGCTCGAAAGCTAAGAGATGAAGTGGCGTCGTTAGTCGGAAAAACCTTATGTATTCACGTCACCCTTAAGCCATTGTAATAAGGCCTATTCTTGTGTGTAGAGGCATGGAAAAGATAATTATGTCAAGGATATGTAACGGTCAGCTCATTTGACAAACGTCTAGATATGTTTTAATTAATTAAAGTCAGCTTTGTTTCGAGATAATTATATGCGCAAAGACAAAGTTACATTCTATCTCTATTATTTCAATAAAGAATGTATTGAATTAAAATAATTTACCGGCTATGCTTTGAGTCTCCCTCAGGGATACGATCTGGAACGAGGTGATCCGACAGAGAACAAGAGCTGTTTCGACATAGCTCACAGAATTATGTAAACTGAAGTGGTAATGGCCGGCCATATTAGCCGTAGAACCGATCAGCATTAGGCTAGACGTGTGTTTGAGTGGAGACAGTGAATCGGCAAGCGTAAGGTAGAAGGGACGCTCTCGGGCTCGGTGGAGCGACGATCTTCGCAGGGTGGCTGGTAGAAACTGGATGAGGTAAATAGGCCTATGTCCAGCAGTGAACTGTTGTTGTGGCTGATGATGAAGCTACAGAAAAACTTGTGTTAATCCTGTTGTAAGTCGTTGTAAAAACACGCCCTGAAACCAATGGTCACTTGTCACTTTTCTGTTGGCAGAATAGTAACTTACTTACTATTCTACTGGTATTCAATTAGGAACCTACTGGGCCATGCAATAAATAACTACTTTCGAACATAAGTAAGATCAATTTTGAAAGATGCCTCCTTTAATAAGATGCTTTTGAATTAAGCATACAACATGCACACATATATGGCTAAGCAGGTTACCATTTATGTGCTACAAAGTGTGATAAAATTAGCACTTCGAGGGCAGTTGTAAACGGCACCACGGAGTGTATAAACAAAAAAAAACCGACTTCCAAAAAAAAACAAAAAAAAAATGGAAAATAACTCTACTTTCGGAAGTCAGTGACTATTGTTTGTTTCATTGACTTTTTGGCCACCGACTTCCGAAAGTAAAGTTATTTTCCATTTTTTTCACACACAAAGCCTTGTCAAGTATCAATTTCGCAATTTCTTTTACTTGTATAACATATTTTTACCAGATATTTTGATTTAAAAACCAAACTACTGAACCAATTTTTATAAAATTTATATGGCACCGATCGGGAAGTGTATCCTTTTAGTTAAAAGAAGAATTTTTCAAATCGGTTCATAAATGACGAATAGGCGGTAACAAACACAAAAAAAAACAACCGAATTGAGAACCTCCTCCTTTTTTTGAAGTCGGTTAAAAATAATTATTGATCCGCTTATCAACATTGCATTATCTTTCACGTTTTATAACTAATTAGAAACAGCTGTTTTGTGTACTTCCATGTACCCATTGATTAAAAATGGCCACATTTTTCGCTGCTTTGTTTCATTTACTTTGTAACTTTGTAGTACATTAAAATGACTGAGTATGAAATAATTGTGTCAGTAATTATTTTTGTGACAATGTGTTTTACGATACATTGTTGAGGTAAAAGTAATCATGCCGATTAAACATCGCATCGTAACGCAAACATAATTATCTTCCGAGAATATTACTTCAGAGAAAATACTTCCTTAGGAGTATGTGAGGATCGTAGCTGGTGACGTTCTGTGGTGTCTGTCTACCCCTATGAGAAAAAGACAAGAGTTTATGTATGTATGTACTTATGAAAAAATGGCCAGTTTTAAACATAGATAAGCAATTCTTTACAACTGTCACCATTAAACAATACACAGTAAACTAATGTTAAACTTTCACTATCACTTACGGGATATCTTCCGCGGTAAATGATTAACTAACGTCAGTTGCGTAAAATAGCTGTTCTTCAATCCAAGTTGTCGTTTCCGTGCCTTTGTCTTCAATTTCAGGAATTCCTGTATTTGCCACACACGGAGACTGGATAAATCTGCATCAAAGATCTTCAAAGGCTCAGCATCTTTTGGATAATAGAAAAGTCTCAATCAATGGGCTAGCTTACAAAACTATGTCCATAAGTCTGTCAAAGCCCAGCTGTCAAATCGTATGACGCCATAAAATCCAATTTCATAGCCACGTCATATTAAAGGGCGTTTCATTAATTTTTAATTAGAACATTCGACTTTATACTTTTTAATTAAGCATTGTGTTGCTGTTAAGTTTTATTACCTTCTAACCACGGTTTCCAACGAAATAATGGTTAAGTGTTGAATAAATAATATTACGCGTAACCCCTTTGAAACTACCATTTTTATGTTATTTTTTATTAAATTGACTCCAGCCAATTTAGAAAGTTTTGGTAATTTCAGACATTTAAGTGTTGAACAGGTATTAAAATATTTGTTGTGTAAATTGAATTAGTAAAATAAAAAGGTTTTGATTAGATCAGTGGTATTTTTATTATTTTCTTTTTATATGAAAAGTTTTATGTTGGGAAAATAAAAAGATGGTGAGATGAATAAAAAGCTGCTTGACATGCACGGTCGTTAAATAAGCGTCAATAATTGAGGCCCAGTCAAAAGGGCAAAGACGGTTATAAACATCTAAATATCATGAATACATTACATAGTTGTCACTTCTAAAATTATCGATTCACATAGTCAGGCTAACGTTTCTATTTAACCCCCGACGCAAAAAGAGGGGTGATATAAGTTTATTCTAGCCATGCTGTGGTCTACATACAAACCGGAAAATTCGAACCAATAAAACAAAGCACAACACAATAATAGTTTCATAAAACAAATGCCGGCTACATCACCAATGCCACGTGCTAATCCCTCAAAAATCCAACTTACACCCACTTAAATAAAGTTGTTAAAAACCCGCGTCCAGGCAATGAATAAATTTGGTAGAATACTTGCAATAAATACCAAACATTAATATACATGATGTGCGATATTTTGCGTCGGTAGATTAAACTGATGTTGTGTATGAGGCCTTAGGGAGGCGTTTAACTAACTTAGTGAGGACATAGAGTGGGGAGGAATAGTGTTGGAGATAGGGCGCTTTGTTTAGGTAAAAATAGTACTAAGTCTATTAGGAAAAAATCGTTTTCACAATATTTGATATAACTAAAACTAAGATCTTCCTCAGCTCTTGTAAATATTATCTGCTTGGGTTCTACTATAATAGAAATAAGAATATAGTATTTTAATTTTATTTTCTCATTGTCAAAGAATTGTTGATTGCCAAACTTAATTTCCTACTGTAGTTTCTTTTAATAATGTGCTATGATTAAAAATCTAGTTCAACTCTGCTATCTTTCCTAAAAACCACTTCATGCACATTGTAAGAAAAGTCATGAAAGTTTTATCCAACACGTAAAAAACATTCCTATTTCTCTGCTATACAAAATTATATGGTTAAATTTAAAAAAAAAATATTCGACATTGATTTTGACTTAGATTTTACATTGAAAACAACAAACTATTTATTAAAAAAAGTAACCAAAAAATCTCATTCACACCATAAATATCACAAGGTTCACACGAAAGAAGTGTCCTACCTAGATCTTAATCTTTGCCTCATTGCATCCCGTTGTAAAAGCGAAGAAAGGACATAAAAGTGTCTAAAAAAAGTACTGTATTGTCTGTAACGAGGACAATATGTTACGTACAGTTAGCAACTTGTAAATTATGCATCCCCCTGTGGGTAGTTTGAAAAACTTTAGTCGCATTTATGAAAATTTATGTAAGAAAGCGTACAGATTAGTTGTGGAATATGATGTTTCATTTAATATTCTCTTTTATAGCTGAGGGCATTATTTAGATAAGTTATGCTATTTAGTTTATAGTTATAAGTTTAGAAATCTTAAAGCTTGAGCCTGCTGATAATAATAAACCTTTATACATAATGTGAGAATAAAATCTTGAAAAAGTTTTATTTTTTTGGAGGCTTCGGTAATTAAGAAGTTATAGAACGTGAATTCTGTGAAAGGAAGTAAAGAAGAAAGAGAAGAAGGAAGAGATGGCAAAAAGGATTGCTACAGAATAGAGATTCTAAGAACAGCCCGTACAGCATTTCTTCAAAAGAGTCTTTTCATCTTTCTGTCATCTTTTTATATTAATCTTTATACAAAATGTGTAGAAAAGTGTATATATAATATACCCTCCCTCTTAATGTTATTCACCTACCAAATGAAGCCTTTACCATTCTCCACGTTTTCCTTCCACGGACATACTTTTAATGCGGAACAGAATTTCCGACGTGTTTGTTTCATACATGGCATTTTGTTGTACTAGGACCGCTGCCACCAAAACAGCTTGACCTCCTTCGGGCCCCGCAAGTGTCGAAAATCCAGGAGCAAAGTGGTACTTCAACAGGAGGGAGGGTTCAAGGGAAATTGGTTGCTTTATACGTGAGAGCATGCTTCATTTGTTCCTCGCTTCAGGCACTAGCACCCGAACCATTGTTTATGAGTACGGCCAATTATGTCTTTACAACACATTTTCTTTACCATATAGTATTTTTAGTTCGTACCACGCAAGTTATTACTACTACTCATTAAAACCTGGGCTTATTGTTGCTAATACCCCTTTGTTTTACATTTATGATGTGAATAGCCTAGACTTGTGACTTGACTTCACTGAGCTGTGGTACCTACTGATATTATGTTCTTAAATAACTAACAGAATGTGAAGTACGTCTTGGGAATTCTTGAGACACTTGTTGAAGCTCGCAGTTCTAGGTAAATAATAGTGTGTTAGATTTGTTTAAAGTTCTATATTTTCTTAGAAGCGGTTGGATAACATGTTCTTAGATCTGAAGACTGGAAGATAACCTAGAAACTTATTAGTCTAACTTACTAAAAGCATGTTAGGGCTGGCTCTAATGTTACTTTTGTACTCTGTTATTAACAGGTGTACAGACGTACTCAGTAGTAACCTGGGTCAGATAAAACTTAGAAAAAGACATTGACTAAGCTGCAAGATTTTTAAAGTTTTTGAAACCGAATACCCTATGTGATAAAAATGTCAGATTTTGCAAAACAACGAGATTTTCGCTTAAACTTAACATTGAATAACTACAGTATTTATGCTAATATCAACATATTTGTACATTTTCTGATAAATGATATCGTATTGGGTTTCACTACCTATTCAAAATCCTTTAAAGTTTAGTTGCAAATAAAATACTCTATACATTGTTTCACCTTCTACATTTTACATTACTATTCATAGCATACTACAGGCAAGCTTCAAGAAAATACTAGACATTTCAAGAACTGTTATTATCCACTGAATTTAATGTCATATAAAAATTCATAAGTTCAGGACACACCTGTCGTGTTCCGGTGGATCGTGGCAAATGTGGCATAATGGCAACAGAATGGGAATGAAAATGTATTCATGCAAGTGGTATTGACGATATGCATTATTGCCATGTGTCTGTGTTCCAACTATGGAACTGATCTGGATTGCTATTTGTTCATTGAATTTGATGGTAGCTTGTCACTTGCTTCATTTGTTTTTGATTCAGTTGTTTTAAGTAATAAAGTAAGCAGTTTATATTTTTGTTTGATCTAGTTTGAAGGGTCGATTTCGCAGACGTCTCCTCTGTTTGCGTGGATAGTAAAATTCTTTTTATTAAATGACCAGTCACGCGGTCTGTGAATAAAATAAAGTAAGTTGTATTAGAGATTTATTCAGGAAAAAAATTGTATGCAAAATCAAATACCTTTTAATATACAATCCTAAAAATTCTATTATTTACTGGCTGTCAAACACGATACAGCAAGAAAACGATACCTTCTACAACTTTTTGTACATAGCATAATGTTACATTATATCAAGTTTCAATCCATACAAACTTTTTTAATATACGACATCTCATACGATTTGTACTCTCAACCGGAATTATTAAATATCATTTACGAGTGGTATCTGGGTCGGTACAACCGCGTTCAGAGCCGCAAGGGCAAAAATGATTTTTCTAAATGCGTGCTTGGTTGTACCTTGGGGGGACAATTTACGCGGCCGGCCATCCAGTGTGATTGTTAACTATGGTACAAAGATTACAAGTTATCTACCCAGAGCACGATGCTCCAATGAATAGCGGGTTGTGGTCCGTCTCAGTATTTTTACGACTTATTATTACGTAACCCGTTTACACTTACGTCTGGGGAATTATCGTTTGTAATACATAATGGATGATTTTCGGACAATCAAATGTTATTCGAATCGAAGCGAATAAAAAAGTCTCCGAAATAACTGTTTGATACCAAAGGTGATTACTATCGTCTCGTCTCGTCGGAGCTATAATCACAGAAGACCGTTGAACCCTTAGTTTTAGGCGAATTCTTTAAAAAACTTAACGATTTAAATCAAGTAACCCACGAACACGGTCCTAAACTTTTAACTGGCAACACAAAAAGTATACCCAGCAAAATTAACAAAACTCGTGAAATCATAAACACAAATCGATTTTCAAAATGTTCTAAAAATACTTTTATTGTTAGATTTTTTGAGTTCCGGCAACGATGCGGTGGCACGTAACCAAATACGCTTCAGAAAGTGAACAAATACGACAAAAACGCCGTGAAATCACTAATCCAAGCTAATTTTGAACGCTATACGTCATAAGAATAACGACTATAGAGAGTTAACTTGGAATCTTAATACGAATCGTTCAAAGCTCCTGCTTAAGCATTTAATTTTGACGACCGTCGCCTCTTTCAAAATTTAATAGAAACAGTTTTTATTTTACAAATCTACGTGAAACATTCTTATTATAAATTAACGTTTAAATAAATTTTACTGAGAGACGATTTTATGTCGCTTATTAAAAAGCACCTTTTAATTAGTTTATAATGAGCGATGTTCCATTTAATTAAAAAGTAGGTAATTAATAGCTATGTGACAAAGAATGGAATTAACGTTTGTTTTAAAGATTCACAGAATTTTCTTTTCAATCAGAATGCGTAGGCAGTTACTAATTATATAATTAATATGGCTAAACAAAATATTAAATGTAAAATTGTAAATTCTAATTATTTTCCTACATACTTACAAATAATATATCAATTTAATATTTTTAACTGCACTGGCCACTAAAGAGCAACATCGAAGGATATCGTAAATTACTTCACGTCATGTGAGCAAAATGCTGACAAATGACATGTGTTTGGTCCCAACGTTTTATTTTTGGACGTCCCACACACACAGGGCCGTAATCAGAAACCGTAGTGGGGCTCAAACAAACGGGGTCTTCATCTAATAGTCAGAACGAATTTTAGAAACCGAATAAAAAACTACCGTTCGCTCTTTTACTTTTTGGCTAATACTTTTGCACTGGTCTGTATATGAGTAATGTCATAATTGCTGGTTTATAACCGACTTCATAAAAAGGACGAGGTCATGTTTTCAAGCGACATCTTTTTTTTTCGTGTAGGTACAGCGATTACTCGGTGATTACTGAGCAGGTATTTCCACTCAATACTATTGATAAATTAGAGTAAAACATTTAGGATAACGTAATTTAAATATAATACTCCTGGTATTATTTACTCATAAAGTAAGCGTATAATAATTGTATGTATTGGTCTAATAAAGACATAATTTTTGTTAAAGAACATTAAATTTTTTGTGGGATCACCATTAAACTGAGATCTCTGATACTGATAAAATCTTTAATGAACGTTTGAAAAGTAGGTGTCTTGATATAATGGATTATGTGTAGTGTATGTTTAGTAGCTTCAGGCTATATCCCATGATTGTGGAACATCAGGAAACGGAGATTACATTTATATAAGTTCAGTATTTATGTGAATACATAACTCTCAAGTTTGAACTAGTATTTAAAGTGTCTGTTTTCACACTATACAAGTGTGTGAATAATCAAATAAATCTCAATCTTTTATATTTATGAAGTATGTTTGAATAACCATAATAATATAAGAGATTTTTTGGATATTTAATCTGATACAAATAATAGTCATTTAAACCAAATTAGCATTCTTCCCATTTTGACCTATGGATCCCAGACTTGGTCTTTGACAAACATTCAAAAGTTCAAACTCAAGGTCTGCCAACGTGCAATGGAGCGCAGTATCCTAGGCGTCAAACTTACCGACCATGTACGCAACACCACACTGCGCTCCAAAACACAAATTACTGACGTTGCTCAAGAAACCGCTAAGCTGAAGTGGGACTGGGCTGGCCATGTTTGCCGTATGCCCGACGAGCTGTGGGCCAAAATAACCACGATGTGGAGCCCTGACACAACCAGAAGGCGACGTGGTAGACCTCGCAGGAGATGGCGGGACGAGCTGGACAGAACCAACGATCAGTGGTCCACCTTAGCCCTGGATCGAAGAATTTGGAAGTCATGGGGAGAGGCCTTTGCCCAGCAGTGGGATGATACAGGCTAACAGTAACAGTAAACCAAAAGCTATCCATAAACGCATTTCACTATTCGCGAATGACTTTTTCATGAAAGAGTCATTGAATGTGATTAAATGAACATGGAGGGTTAGGATAGGGTCGCAAATCAAATTTATTTGTTCAAAATAATATAGTGTGACACTGACAAGCAAATTGCAAAAAACCTAGAATACCTTGAATTTCGCGGGCTACCCTGGCGCTTTACGTCACTCTGTCTAAAAAGAAATGATCGGATTGAAAGAAAATGCATCATTATTATTGAAACTGTTCTCTGTATACATTTAGGTAGGTACTAACTTTCTTCGAATAAATCGAAAAGGTCTTAAGTACGTCGTTTGTCTGCTTTGCCACGATGATGCTAAAATAATTTGGTAATGAAATACTAATTGGTCAATGGGTTCGCGAAAGCACTAACAGTATTACCGTCAATTGGCGATACTTTAAGAAGACACCTTTACTCGCATAAAAGAGTTGCACATTTGCAATTTAAATTGCCACCATCAATAAATTTACGCATCCACCACCCGAAAACCAACTGAAATTGAAGCTTATTTTCCAAAACATACGATTGAAATTCCATTTTCAGCGGCACACGGTGATTTGCAAAGTTTTCAACACAAAATTATTTAAAGAGCCGATTACCATAAATGAAATACAAAACCTATGTGTAACTAATTTTAATAATGATAATGTTTTATGAATATACGCGCATCATATGAGATGCTTCCTTTAATCGTTTTATAACAACGTCTTATAAGCATACATACGTCGTAATGCTTGCTTGTACCCTTGGGCAAGACATGACAGTCATAACTACAGCCCATAAAATGATACATAAACCTTATCACTAATCGCATAAAGTTTAGATTCCTAAAGCAAATGTTTGATCTCCTGAAAATAAAGAATGGTATGTGTTGAAATATTTTCACAAAACGGCGTTGTCGGAACGATTACACTGAATTACAGAAGCTCTAGATTCTCTTTTTAAATCTAAGGTAGCCGAGTCTTGATATTAATGGAGTTCCGCAATAAGATTTTGTTTTCCAAATGTATGCAAAATATACAGCTACATACTTTACGGGTAGTTGAAGCCTGGAAGTCTGACTACCTTTCTGACCATCATCATCTGCTTAGCCTTTTCCCAACTATGTTGGGGTCGGCTTCTAGTCTTACTGGATGCAGCTGAATACCAGTATTTTACATGAAGCGACTGCCTATCTGACCTCCATAACCCAGTAGTACTGGGTAATACGATACCCCTTGGTAAGACTGGTTGTCAGACTTTCGGGCCACTGACTACCTGTAACGACTGTCAAAGATGTTCAATTGACAGCCGGGACCAACGGCTTAACGTGCTCTCCGAGGCACGGAGGAAAATCGGTATGTAATAGGTGGTCACCCATCCACGGACCAACCCAGGCAAGCGTGGCTTAACCTGACGATCGACCCGAGCGGCTGTTATTATTTAGCCACGAGCTTCTCCGACTACCTTTCTGACCAAGGTAGCTAATTATGTGGAGGTCAGATAGGCAGTCACTCCATGTAAAATACTGGAATTCAGCTGTATCTTGTTAGACTGAAAGTCGACCCCAACGTACTCGTAGTTAGGATAAAGATCAGCGGATGATGGTAAGTATGTATATGGAAAATATAAAATTATGTCACCTCACAGCATTTGTACAATACATAACTCCCATACACGAATACGAAAGATACATATTATGTTGGCATAACCTTTAAATTTAAATTATTTACATCGTCCTTGTCCTCTGCAACTTCAATTCAGTCCTTGAAGTTTACAAGTCCGCATTGGTTACTAGAAACTTTATGTTACTGCAATTCTCAGTGCTCTACTTTTTAAATGTTCACCTGGATTTTTCACGTTCCTTCGTAGATATTTTCGACTCAAATGTATGAAGCACACGTGATCTTCCACTCAACCTAAATTATATAATATTTTTCGCGTTCAAAATAATGAATTAACACAAAACTTAATTCTGCTAAAAACAGCCATTTTAATTACACACATAACATCACACCTGTAATCCCCGAAGTGTTAGGCAGAGGTGTACCTAATGGTGGATCCACACAACCCGGCGGCACTGCCGGCGGCTTCACCGCAAGCAAAGCCGCCAAAAAGACGCCAGACGCGCCAAGCGCAGCTGTGAATCGTACAAGTCATATTTCAGTATTGCAAGTATCACGGCAAGCAAATAGCTTGCCGTGGTTGATGCGAATTGAAACTTTTTATACATAGATATCGGTTGCCAAGGGCTCATATCTGATGGTGGAGTTCTTCGTAACACTAGTTTGTTTCAAATGATACAAGATGAATCTGCACACTTACCACATCTACAAACATTAGAAGGAAGAAATACGCCAGTGCCTCTTTATTTCATCGGTGATGACGCATTCCCCATCAAATAATATGAAACGACACCTTTCTCAGCGAAAGCCGTGATCGAACTGTTGCCCGGCAAAATGCCGCCGGCTTTTTTGCGAATGCCGTACATAAAGCCGCCGGCCGCTGTGTGGATCCACCCTAATAGTACACCCACATTTCGCCAGTTATGTTTAAAGTCCCATGTATTATAATAGGGAGCGAGCCTATTGCCATCCACCGGGCATAAATCCAGACTCCGTGACTGTTACTGAGAAACTTCTGATGGAAAAACCCAAAAACAATTTGCCCGACCCGGGTATCGAACCCAGGAGCTCATGTTCAGCAGTCGCGCTTGCGACCACTCGATCAACGAGGCAGCAATTACACGTCTTAACGATTTAATTAACGCAATCTATATTTATATTTGACGACCCGAATGGCGCAGCGGTAGTGAGGCTGCCTTACGTTAATAGGGTTCCGGGTTCGAATCCCGGTAGGAGCAAGTGTTTGTGCGATGAGCATGGACATTTGTTTGAGTCATGGATGTTAATATGTATAATAAGTATGTATTTACAAACAAAAAAGTATCTATGTAGTATATCAACTATCTGGTGTCCACGACACAAGCCTCGTTGCTTAGTGTGGCACTAGATGGCGCTGTGTGTAATGTCCAGCGATATTTATTTATTTATTTATTTATATTTTCTTACAAGAATTATGAATATTTCTTAATGCTACAGAACCCACGCTTTTACCGCCAAAATTATATTTACCCGTTTTTAAAACGCTCATTACGGGGTGTCGTAAGTTTCTTTAAAAGTTTCATAAATTATTTTATTTGACTACGATTCGATCTCTTTTGCTCATAAACGTTAAAGCATGGAATTAATGTGATTTCCAATGCTGTTTTACAAATAAATCCTCAAAGTTATATTCAAAATGGGAAGGAATTATGTTATTTAGATTTAGTTTGAATATTTTATGAGAGGCCTAGAGGCTTCAATATAAAATACAGGGCTTTCAAGTCCTTTATGACAGGAAGCTTTCGTTTAATTTCTGAATATTTCCTTCAAATCTTTTCGTGACTGTAGCTATTTATTCTGCGAAAATTCTGTCGGCAATCAAGTGTTTTTAAATGACGTAATAATCACGCATCTTGAAAAAATCTAATAGCTTTCATTAAAAAGCGAGTAGTCTGCAAAACAGCAATTACTTAATAACCCTTTGAGGAACTATAGCTGAATAAAATCAAAGAATTTAGCAAATGTTCTGATTATTAATCTTCATCATCAGCCTGCAACAGTTCACTGCTGGACATAGGCCTCTTCAATCGCACGCCATTGAACTCGATTCTCGACAACTCTCATGCAGTTGCTAAAACCCTGCGAAGATCGTCGCTCCACCGAGCCTGAGGGCGTCCCACCTTACGCTTGCTGATTCGCGGTCTCCACTCAAGAACACGTCTACCCCAACGGTCATCGGTTCTACGGCCGGCCCATAGCCATTTCAGCTTACCTATACTGTGAGCAATGCGATAACTCTAGTTCTCTGTCGGATCACCTCATTCCGAATGCGATTATGAATACTTATGCAATATTAATTAAACGTTTAATTCTTTTCTTAGACGCCTGAGCAACCAATTCTATTAATCAAGAATATACTCCTACGCAGCCGCAGATTCATTTTCATTTAAAATTAATTTACTTTGTTTCTAGATTACAGAAATCAAATACTCCTTGTCTAGATTGAGCGTGGCTAATCGTAAAACTGTAAGTAATTGGGTACCAAAGTTTAAACGTTTAATGAACCTTTGCGTCATGGAGACTTGTCACCGCTCACGTCTTGTTTGACAACATATTATTACTGGATCATTTTTATTAAAGTTTCCATTTTGATTGCAGCATTATCTTAATGAAAAAATCTCATTCATCTTTTACTCAGTGCTTAGATTTTTTATAAAAAAATCATGTTTGTATGGTCATTTATATTATTAACACGTTAACTGCCATGTCAGTCACCGGTGCCTGACAGACTCACTACCTGTTCAAGCCACGTCAGTCACGGGTGACTGATAATTATTATTTTTTCTTTTTTTATTGATATAAAAAAAGGGGAACACTTTTTATACATAATTATTCAATTTAAACCATTTGGAATCAATTCGCAAAAAAAAATAATTTGACGGATTTCAAAATATGGCTTGGCAGTTAACGTGTTAAGAGTTCGAAAAGTAGAATTGATGCTTGTTTTTTTCAAATGTGCTTTAAGTTGCTTACTTCTACTTTTCTAGGGCCTATACTTAGCCCTATAAATATTAATCTTGTTTTCTCTCAGTAAAGCTTCTCTTTTTACGTGTGGATATCTTAGACGTGGGGAAACAGGCATCACAGCAGTGGAAACGATGGGCTAATTACGGCTGCTTTGCTATCTTAGCTACTCCAACCCTAGAGTTCCTGAGTAACATTAGTCTTACAATATAAAACTGTTCAATATAGCCTTTTACGAGAGTCCTTGTACGAGTACAAGTCATACGTTGCCTTTTGTTAAAACACGATCACATGTTCACCACCATTGAACATTGTCTAACTGACCATACTGTGTAACGGACGCAGTATACTATGATACAAGAGATGCTATTACCCTCTATCTCTGGGTGCAGCTGCAGTATGCGTCGCTCTATTTCCACATGGATCGGGCTACAGCAGATCAATTAGGCCCCTCTCACAAGAGCCCTAGCACATACAATACGTTGCCACATTCTTGCCTCTTGTTACAAACGCGGTCACCACTTCACCATCGCATGGAAATTGTCTTACTGTCCAAACTGTGTTACGGAGGCAGTCTCTCTTTTAACGTATTAAAATCATGGCCGCTACTACTATACATCTCTGGTACTCACTCTGGTCTCACAATAATAAAGCTAGCATTTTAATAAGTCTACTCTTGCTTGAACCCTAGAATACACAGCACGGTGCCATACTCTTGCCTCTTGTTACAAACACCACAGTCACCGCACCACGGCTTGAACATTGTCTAACTGACCGTACTATGTAACGGACGCAGAACTATGACCCTCTTATAACGCGTCACGCCACCATAAAGGCAAGGTCACACTGGGTCTCTATGACTGATGTTGACGCGAGCCGCCTTTGACTCCGAGTCGCTCAAACGTCGATCTAGCTCGAGGCACGCTCATATCTATAGTGCGGCTGATTAATGCACAGATTTTTTTTTATATTTTTGTCTTCTTTAAAAAAAGAATAAATTCTTTTCGTAGACGTCATTTGATAAGACAAAAAGATGAGTAAATTCGTCCGTAAAATCTTAAGAATTGATTGCTTTTGCTTATCTACATTTTTCGCCATCGCATAATCCTGTTCATCGTTTTGATGTACTGCTTACGCTATCAACTCGATTTTTAATATAACACATAGTCTATGATTATTTCTTTTGAAAATACTGTGTCATGCAAGTATATAGTCTCTTTATTTATAATAAAATAACCAAATAAAAAGGTACCTAAATGAGAAGTAAATTCTTCCACATTAAATCGCAAACCAACCTTAAAAAACCTTCGTCATCCCGTCACCCAAGAGACAGCGAAAACGTCACACATCCGGTCAAATCCCCACCTTTTTCGCTGCAAAAATAAAATATGAACAGTTAAAGGACCGACTATAAATCCCGCACGCATCAGATCGGTCGACGCGCCGCTGGCCATAATGATTCATTAAGTGCCTCCCCGGGATTACCTTTTTGTAATTGAGCGATGATGCGAGAGCCGTATCACTGCTTCTCTTTTACTCGAGGCACGAGGTTTAAACGGCTAGCTGGTGCTTGTGGTTCTTTTTTATGGGACACAATATGATCGGGGTATACATAGATTCTTGTAAGTTCTATAGTGAGTGAATGCCGTAGCTTTTCGTTTAGGGAATTTGAAAATGCTGCTGGAGACGATTTCAGTTCTACAATTTTATTTTTGATTACGAGGCATAAGTGGTCACTTGGACCACTTATGCCTCGTAATCAAAAATAAAAATCATTCATTTCTAACCTACTTGAGGTTAGAAATGAATGATTTTGTAAGAAAGGAACAGAAACCTCAAATCAAATAAATTGGAAGTTTCTTACTTTCTATCTGAGTGGGGTTCCACTGCTGTACATACAAATAATACGTAGGAAAACTTTCAAATCCAAAACCGCTCACCGCTACTAACTTATAGCTAAAACTTTTAAAGTAATAAACGTCTCCCATCGTATATTGACCATGACTGTCCATGACTTTGAGCTAAACACATCCGTCTGTATATGCTATAAGAATGTTATACAACATAGTTCGAGCCAATAGTGGCAGGTATCGACGGCACACGTCTAGTTTTTGTTAGCTCTTTAACTAATCAATTAAATACAATCTGTGGTCAATTAGCGGAGTAATTTTGGCATAATTTTGTCATTGAGTAATGTGTTTTCAAACTGTGTTAGCAAAAAAGCTTTTTTGTTTGTAAATGGAACGGAGTAAGAGACTTTGAAGAAGTGTTTTTTATGCTCTCATAGAGCTTTCATGTCAAAACTGCTTTTAGGTTCAGTTACTCTTAATACGTTTAATTTACATGATCCATCAACGCTTTAAAAGCACAAATGAATGCAAGCTCGTAACATGCCAAATTATTCACGAAAACACAAGAATGCAATTTGCACATCAAAGTCAAACGAACTAACAAAAACATACTTTCGCAATATCAATCACGTACATTCTAACCAAGATAATACATCATACATCATTAATGTCTACAAAATTACCCCAACTTGTACCAAAGTATAATAAACTCAGAACTTACAAAGTGGTTTCAACTATTAATACCAAGTTATCTCCACAGTAACTTGAAAGTTTTGCCTCTCTATTCTGAATGGACTATTAAGTTCACATAATACGTATCATATCGGCATGTAAACACTGGTATTCAAGTGTTAGTACAAGCCTTACTATACGAGAGAAGCACCTGGTGCTCTTGGATTTAAAGAAGCTTTTCAATCCTAAAATTCAGAGGCCCATGTTACAGAAAAATTGAAAGGACGTCGTCTGTCTTGGTATGGACATATAATGAGGAGGCATGAATCGCATGTTACTAAAAGAGTGATGGATATAAATGTTGATGGATGGAAAGGGAGAGGAAGGCCAAGGAAAAGAGGGATGGATTGTGTGAGGAATGATATGAAAGAGAAAGGAGTAAATAAGATAATGGAATTAGGAGAATGGAATAAGAAAACGTGTTGCGCCGACCCCAAGTAGAATGGGACAAGTGCAGGAAGATGCTGATGATCATGATGGACGGCATAAACACTCTGACACCAGGTTATTCACTAACCACACCATAAAGAAAAAATCCTCAAAGTTAGTAGTATCTACAGCCATTCTCTAGGATACTGTTCGGGCGCCACCGACCGCTCGGCAATCTTCGGCTGCTGTCGGCGACAGTGGGCGACGACGGGTGGTGGCGAGAGGTGCGGCGTGCGACGTGCGGGACGCGGGCCACTGGCTCACTTCGCTACCGATCTCCAAAGACGACGCGCGCGCACAATCCTTAGTTTAACAGCATTTTATTGTACTTACCTAATTTGGAATAATATACTCTTATAAATTACAGTCCACTGCCTTTGAGTAAAGTCCTTAGTTAGGTCTCTAACAAATGGTCCTTCGAGCCTCTTTATAGTTGCGTTTTGGTGAAACCAATTTCGGCGGCAACTGGCATTACGACGTTGGTGAACTTTGGACTCGAAAAACTTGAATTCGCTGCGTCACCGGAGCAACGGTTTTTTCTACCGAAGTCGATAGAACAAAGGAAGACAAGGAACAAACTATATTTCACCAAGTCTTGATAACGACGCCGGCGCTTATTACATCGACTGGATTGGACGATTTACGCCGAGTCATCGCTTGGAAGAATTTCAGTACAGGTTTCTTGTGGATAAGGATTCGGTATTGTGTGAGTTTGTTCCAATTTTTCTCCTTCTATATCCCTTTTTCTGCCTATTCAAACAAAAAATTCGTGTTTTTATTCCGTTAAATTCAAATTATTTTCCGTTTTCACGTTCATATTTGAGTCAATACGTGTTAACAATAACTATCTCTTTTATTCTTGTGCATTGCTTACGCTTACGCGCCTGCTCACTGCTAAACTATCAGGCTATGTACCGTTATATAAGTGCATGATCGACTGTGTGCGCAACAGCTGATCGGTCATGGACCGGTGACATTCATCAAGGTCACGCGGCTATTCATTCACTTTTTTATGTGTTTAGTTTTAAACTTAACTGCCAACTACTTTGCGAAACTTTGCTACGCATAATCAATTAGTGTTAATATTGCCTATTGATTTTCTTGCTGGATTACGTTATGGCTTCTTTAGACGTATTGTTGAGAAAGCGAAGTGCCATTAAGGCAAAGCTTACAAATTTCACCAATTACATGAATGTGCTTACTAGTTGCAAGGTTATTTCCGATATTCAACGCTTAGAGTTGGAGAGCCGTTTTAAAAAATTTGAAGCTACATACGACGAATTTAACAATTTACAGATGGACATCGAGGTGCTTTCGGATGATCCCGACGAGGCGTATGCAGAGAGAGCTAAGTTCGAGGACCGTTACCACGCACTCGTGGCGCAGGTGAACGGTCTGCTTGCCAACGATGACAGCGGTGACTACGGGTCTGTAACAGGCTCGGTGAACAAACACTCAGGTGAATCGTTCCAACAACGTAACTTTATACGCTTACCTAAAATAGATTTGCCTAATTTTAATGGTGGTTATCAGTACTGGCTTGAGTATAGAGATACATATTTGTCACTAATCCATAACAGTAGTTGCATAGATGCCATTAGTAAGTTCCACTACCTCCGTGCGTCGCTTAAAGGCGATGCTTTGGAAATAATTAAAAATATTGATTTCAAAGGTGATAATTATCAAATGGCGTGGAAGTTACTATGCGACCGCTTTGATAATAGTAGGCTTTTAGTAGATACTCATCTTAAAGCTTTGCATAGTGTAGAATGTATTACACAAGAATCATCCTCTTCTTTACGTCGTTTAAATGATCTCATCAATAAAAATCTTAGAGCCTTGAATTTAATGGGCGAGCCCACAGACAGTTGGGACACATTGATTATTTATAATATGGCAAGTAAACTAGATCCTATCACTAGCAGGGAATGGGAAGCTCATCGTAACACCATACCAACAAAACCAAAAGTTTCACAATTTTGTTCTTTTATTAGTAAGAAAGCCGATTTGTTAGAAACCATAGAACATAACAGGGCCACATTCAACGTAGAAAATAGCACTAACATTCATGGCAATCAAGTGGGAGACAAACATAAATCATTGGTAGTGGCAGCCAATCAAACCGATAAAATTACAAAACAAAGATATGACGCAAAGTGCCCCATGTGCAAACTAAATCATCTATTGTACACTTGTGAAGAGTTTCGAAAATTAAACGTAGAACAACGTATACTAAAGGTCAAGGACTTTAAAGTTTGTTTCAACTGTTTACGTAGTGGTCATTTGACAAAACGATGTAGATTAGCTCGTTGTAAATATTGTCAAGGTAAACATAACACCCTTTTACATGTAGAACAGTCTACTCATATCCAGGATCCTATGCCCAACAGTGTAGCATTGCCCACTGATGTTTCTGGAGGTGCCGCTCCACACAATAGCACCTCAGAAAATGTCTCCTTGTCGAGTGACGCTCGGTCCCAGCATACTACCTCTCATATTTTACTGTCCACAGCGTTGGTGAGAGTGGTGAACCACCGAGGCATCAAGAGCGACGCCAGGATCCTGCTTGATAATGGTAGCACAGCAAACTTTATTACGCAGAAACTATGCGATCGACTAGGACTTCCTCGACGTAGCGCGAGCTCCACGGTGACAGGTATAAACAGTCACACTACATTAAGTACACAGTCTTGCAACCTAACTATTGAATCGTGCAGTGGCAGTTATAAGACAGACATAAATTGTTTTATATTACCGACAATAACCAAATTACTGCCATCTACTTTTGTCGACATAAGTAGCATTCCAATACCGTTAGATTTAAATCTGGCCGATCTGTCATTCAATGTTCCATCAGAGATTGACATACTAGTTGGTGCTGAAGTATTTTGGAATATTTTAGGTAGTGCATCTATAAATTTAGGCAAAAATCAGCCCAAGTTACATGAGACAAAGCTTGGATGGATAGTATCAGGCTCTGTGGCTCTTCCAAAACAACCATCCAAAAATATATATTCACATTTTTGTAATATCTCCATGAACGAGTTGCATAACAGCCTAAATAGGTTTTGGGAGCTCGATTTCGTTTCTACTGAGCATTCCTTGTCACAGGAAGAACGAGCTTGCGAAGAAAGTTTTCGTGTTAATACTGTGCGTGATCAAAATGGGCAATTCATAGTTACAATGCCTCTTAAAAATGATCCCAGTGAGTTAGGTGAGTCATATGAAATGGCTAAACGTCGATTTTTATCTTTGGAACGTCGTTTCCAACGTGATCCTGCCTTTAAGGATAAATATGTCGCGTTCATCGAGGAGTACGTGAGCTTGGGGCACATGAGTGTGAATAACTCATCAAGGAAACCTCATTCAGGTAACCAAATTGAGTACTTTTTGCCACATCATGGAGTCATCCGAGAATCCAGTACCACAACTAAGCTCAGAGTAGTCTTCGACGCATCGGCAGTGACTACCTCTGGAGTGTCGTTTAATGACATTCAAATGGTGGGGCCCACTGTTCAAGATGATTTATTCTCGATATTGCTGCGTTTCCGTCAGCATAAGTTTGTTATTTCTGGTGACATCGAGAAGATGTATAGGGCCATTCAGGTAACACCATCACAACGCCAATTACAGCAAATTATCTTTCGTGCTGACCCAAAGCTACCACTTCAAACGTACAGTCTTAATACTGTTACCTATGGTACAGCTTCTGCCCCTTATTTAGCTACTAAGAGCTTAGTCAGTCTAGCAACAACCGCCTCTAATGACGTTGTAAAGACGTCTATTGAACGGGATTTTTACGTCGACGATTATCTCAGTGGTGGCGACTCGGTTTCCGAGGTGGATCAGATGGGTAAAGAAGTTGCATCCATTTTAGCGTCAGCTAACTTTCATTTGAGAAAGTGGCAATCTAATAGTTTAAATATTTTAACAGAAATAGCCGGTGTTTCAGAGAATTCTGATAGGTTGAACTTGTCTGAAGATAGAAACGTGTCATCTAAAACGTTAGGCCTGTATTGGCTATGTAAATCTGATTCTCTCGAGCTTTCAATATCGATCGATAATAACAAACCAATCACAAAGCGCCACATTTTATCTGTGATTAGTCAAATATTTGACCCATTAGGTCTGGTAGGTCCTTGCATTGTCGAGGCTAAAATTATCATCCAAAGTCTATGGACGGCCAAGTGTGACTGGGACGAGCAAGTACCAGATAATATACATACCTCCTGGTTACTGTTCGTGAACAGTCTACCATGTTTAAACACTCTTAAAATACCCCGGTGGATTTCATGTGACAATTCAACTACAAATGAGATTCATGTGTTTACAGATGCATCCGAAAAGGCCTACGGTGCATGTATTTATATAAAGTCTAGTACTAGGGATGGGTTGGTAAAAGTACAGCTGTTGGTCTCTAAAAATCGTGTTGCACCAATCAAGCCAACAACCATCCCTAGACTTGAGTTATGTGGGGCTTTATTAGGAGCAAGACTGTGTGTAAGCCGGAATTCCTTCACCAAACCCGTTAGTAAATGTTATTTTTGGTGCGATTCGACAGTAGTGTTGAGTTGGCTTTCCATGACACCTAATTTATTAAAACCCTTTGTTCGAAATCGCATCAATGAAATACAAGAATGCACTACAGGGCACACGTGGAGCTACGTGCCGTCGAAGGAAAATCCGGCGGATCTTGTTTCTCGCGGGCTGAAGGCTGACCTTATCAGCGAGTGTTCCATATGGTGGTCAGGTCCTCAATTTTTGTTAAATGACGAAACAGATTGGCCAAAGATGCCTAATGAAAACTTGAAACAAGATCTACCTGAAGTTGTGTCGTCACACTTTTCCGATCACTCGTCCCATCATCAATCATGCAATAATTTAACTGTAAATCATTTGTCACATAACAATAATAATCATTCACTCATTAAACTCATTCACAAATATTCCAATTATAATCGCTTACAGAGAGTCGTCGCTTACATACTAAGATTTATTTACAATTTAAAACATAAACATAATAAATTTCGTGGTTCCCTTTCCTGTGAAGAACTTACAAATTCTACAAATTTTATTTTACGTCACGCTCAAATAGATATGTTTCCTAATGAGTATCATTTACTGGAATCAGGAAAATCCTTACCAAGGAAAAATAGGCTTATTTCTTTGAGTCCTTTTGCAGATTCGAATGGTCTCATACGCGTAGGAGGAAGACTTGACAACTCACCTTATGATTATAATGTAAAGCACCCGGTATTATTATGTTGTAAGCACCATATAACTAAAATAATATTTCATAAATATCATCTCGATTGCTTACACGCCGGCCCTCAGCTGCTCTTGGCAAATATACGTCAAATGTATTGGCCTCTTGGTGGTAGGAATCTTTCTAAATCTATTGTTAAAAAATGCATCAAATGTTTTAAACACAAGTGTCAAACTGTGCAACCTACAATGGGTCAATTGCCCTCTTCAAGGACACATTTAGAACACCCATTTTTAAATTGTAGTGTGGATTATGCTGGGCCAGTACTGATAGCTGATCGCAAAGGGCGAGGCTGTAGGCTTATAAAGGCGTACCTGTGTATTTTTGTTTGCCTTGCCATTAAGGCTGTTCACATCGAGCTTGTTACAGACCTCACAAAAGAAGCCTACATGGCTGCTTTGAACCGATTCGTGGCTCGTCGTGGCAAACCCGAAAGCATCTTGTCCGATAATGGGACAAACTTTGTAGGTACTTGCAATGAGCTGCGTAAGTTTTTACAAGACTCGAATCTCGTGTCTGAAGTTGCTCAACAAGGCATCAAATTTTCTTTTGCGCCTCCATACTCCCCCCACTTCAACGGCATTGCTGAAGCCGCCGTCAAATCCACCAAACATCATCTAAAGAGACTTTTAGGGTTAACACACTTCACATACGAGGAGATGGTCACGTGTTTGACTCAAATAGAGGCCGTCTTAAATTCCCGTCCTCTTACCCCTCTTTCCACTGATCCTCTAGATTTTTCCGTACTCACTCCTGGACACTTTATAATTGGGCGACCACTAATATCTGTTCCGCATCCACAGGTTACTGATCACAACATCGGGCGACTGGAGCGCTACCAAAGAGTGGAGCACATAAAACAACATTTTTGGAATCGTTTTCAATTAGAATATGTTTCTCTGCTCCAGCAAAAAACTAAATGGACAGCGTCAACAGGCCAGCTTTCAATGGGAGCCCTGGTTCTCATCAAAGAGAAAGGCCAACCGCCCTTGGTGTGGCCACTGGGGCGTGTCATCAAGGTCTTCCCTGGCAGCGACGGGACCACACGGGTAGTGGAGTTGAAGACGAAGAGAGGAACAGTGGTGCGGGCTTACAACAACGTCTGCCCACTTCCTCTCACTTGAATGCTTCAACCCGGGGAGGATGTTCGGGCGCCACCGACCGCTCGGCAATCTTCGGCTGCTGTCGGCGACAGTGGGCGACGACGGGTGGTGGCGAGAGGTGCGGCGTGCGACGTGCGGGACGCGGGCCACTGGCTCACTTCGCTACCGATCTCCAAAGACGACGCGCGCGCACAATCCTTAGTTTAACAGCATTTTATTGTACTTACCTAATTTGGAATAATATACTCTTATAAATTACAGTCCACTGCCTTTGAGTAAAGTCCTTAGTTAGGTCTCTAACAGATACTCTAGACGTGCTAATGTTGAACACAAATTCCGCTAGAAACAATGGTCTGGAAGGACATTCAGTAGCAATTAATAATTGAAAAGTCTCGTCCATCACAGAAGTACCCTGGGTAACTGCTGCAATTGAGATTTAGCTCTGTTCCGTATCAAGGCCGTATATGCTGGTTTATTTACAGCTACATGAGACTTATATACTTTGTTTTTAAGCTATGGATATAGCGAAGATATGTCCTAAGCAGACATCGCCTACGACACACTACCATATGTAACAGGCTCAAACTAACTCATAACGTCAGTTAGTGGTAGTCCATCTTTCAATTCTAATCGCAATCCGAATTACATAACATCACGCCTGTATTCCTCGTAGGGTAAGGCAAAGGTGTACCTAATAGTACACCCACATTTCGAAAGTTATGTTTAAGTTCCATGTAATAGGGGGCGGGCCTATTCCCATCAACCGGGCACGAATCCAGACTCCGTGGTTGCTACTGAGAAAATTTCTGATAGAAAAACCTTGTGGAAAAACCCAATAGCACTATGCCCGACCCCGGAATCGACCCAGGACCTTTGCTCAGCAGTCGCGCTTGCGACCACTCGAGCAACGAGACACTCCAACCCGAATTAAGGATACTTTTAAAGTGCACGATTTAAACTCTTAGTCACCCATAACACCCACGATGAGGACTTATCCTTGATCATACGCCATGACTGAACCATTAGGGTAATGCTACGAATATAGAAAAGCGATTATGAATTTCCTATGCATGAAAATTTTGTTGAATGTTGTAAGTAGTTTTATAAATCGTAATTATAGCTTTGCGGTTGCAGTGTAATGTAGCTTGACTGCCCAAGGAGTGTGGGTGGGTGGGAGTACTTCCTTGTTTCTAGGTATACAAAGTTCCACAAAGTTCCACAAAGTTTCAATTAGGTACACGACCTCTTTGTTGAAAGTGAAAGAACTGAATTTGCCGCTTTTAAATTAGGAACAATCTTCTTTTGTTTAACATTTGGTTCTTTGTTTGCAAAATCACCGATGTACGAAATTCGAAAATGAAAATGATTGGTGAGGTTGACAATAATAAGCGAAATAGTATTTATTGGCTAATTCATTTAATGACCAATTATAGAGCGCGATTGAATTTCAGAAGGAAGCAAATAATTTTATTTTGGTAACATCAAGGCCGTAATTATTTTTTCTGGCTATGAAAAACCGAATTAAAACATGTCTTATTCTTTTGATGTAAAGCGTAAAGTAGATAAGAATTTGTGAAACAGTACTTACTAAACACGGACATGGTACTTATATCCTTAATATACCTAACAAACTTTTTATAAAGCCATACAAAGAGATTTCTGTTCGTCATATAATCCACATACGAAATAAATCCATTAAATGTACCGTAGCATATATTGAATAAAACATCAAATACGTTTATTAAGAGCATCGTAATGCTTTTTATTTAATAATGCTTTCATATCAGCATCAAAAGATGTTATGAAAAAGTTTGTATATATACAACGTGTAACGGAAAGGGTATATACATACCAAGAGCAAGGCTTCTTTGGATGATAACAAACGATATGGCAAGGGTTTTAGCTCAAAATAAAATATTCTAAAAATTGATACCAAATTTTCGGTTTCGTATGTTTCCTAAATTCAAATCATAACAAACGTGTCACCGCACTACGTGGGTCAATAACTTTCCACGTTACTTGCCTAATATCACGATAAATCTCTTCGGGAATTCTGCGCGCCTAGTAGCCTACCGCAGTAGGTGTTCTTTGTCGGCGCGAACTGACGAAATAAAACATGCAGCCGTGCGCCGCTAGAGCGAGTGCGCGAGCGCGCAATAAACATACCTACTTTACCGTCATGTAAAAAAATAATATTGCGTAGGTAATTATTGATTTACATATTTACAGTTTACTGGTTAAAATATCAAGACAGAAATTTCGCGTAAAAATAAAGATAACAAAACTTACGTAAAAATCGAAACAAAATTTAGGTAGCTAAGTTAACTAGTTTTATCCCTTATTAGTTATTACGAATTACTTATCCCCGAATAAACAGTAAAATCTTAAAGCTTTGCTTAATTTAGTAAAATGACTTACATTTTTAAAGATGGGGTTCAATGGGTGACCTTGGTATTGTATGCACAAGGCCGCTCGCTTGTTCATGGAGACCTGGACATTGCGTAGCATGTCTGGTGTTTTAGTCCTGAACGCGGCCTCAATCCGCACTTTCATTTGGTCCACTGTATCACACTGCACTGCGTACACTATGTTTTAATGTACCCCCAGAAAAAAGTCCAACTGGGTGAGGTCTGGGGCCCACGGAGGCCAAGCCACGCTTCTACTACCACGCCCGATCCACTGCCTCAGCGGTCCACAGCACTCTTGAACCAAAATATGGCGAAGCTTCTAACTGGCTTCGGTACCACTCGCAAAAGGCCACACGAGGCAAAAAATCTGCCGGCGTCAGCTCCTGGGTGCGACGGAAGTGGTATGGGTGCTGACCGTCATTGCTCAACACTCGCCATACCTGCATATGGTTAGAGGCACCCAGCGCTAATGCAGCTCGACGTGTGCTGATTGCTATTAAAATGCTTCAATACGGCTCCTTCAAATTCTGGATCAGTAGTACTCGGGCGACCCTCTGCAGCAGGTGCGTGGAATGACCCAGTTTGATGCAGACGATGTACCATCCGACAAAAACACGCCAACGAAGGCAGCTTTCGACGTTCAGCATCTGGTCTACTCGATAAAACGGTGACGATACGATACAGTTCTCGGGCAGCTCGCAAATTGCCATCTTCTGCTCCGACACACAATATCATTTCGTAATATTCGCTATTACTTAACGACATTTTGCAAACAACAAAAAAAATGTCAATTAGGTGTAGCCGTACTGAACTGATGTGCGTATGTGTGCACTACACGCGGAAAAGTTGACAACTGACTGACGAGCAATAGGTAACAATAATGCATAATAAAGCTATTCCCTGCTATCCTGGTAATAGGGTGGCCGTCCCAACTTATGTGTCCACTACTATTAAAAAATATTGTTCAAGATTAATTTACATCCTAATAATTATTCAATTGATAATCTTATATGTAAATCATTCACCAGAGCATAAATAAAACAAAGAGTTAATTACGTAATTCAAATTCAAAATTGAAAAATCATTCATTTCAATTCATTAAAGATCATAAATGTGGTACATTTGATCATATTATGTTGTACGTTTGTAATACGTCAGAATCTGAACCCGTGAGCTTTTATTTCAAAATAACTTGATCAAAAGACATTATGTTATTTTGAAATCTAGGATTAGAAGTTGTATTTACCAGGAGTAATTCAAACTACAGTGACAGCAATTAGGTCGCGCACCCTAAACCCTAACACATTACGGTTATACACACAATGATGATTACATTGTGTGTGTAAGGACGAAATCAGGGTTCTGTGAGCAAGCGATTTTCAACTCTGCAATATTAATTCCTGTTACTCATGCGGTCCTAGTACTTCTATTAATTTCTTTCCACAGTTCGATACAGTTTTGCGACATTTTTTATGACTTCCTTAGGATTTTAGAGACCTAAACGTGCTCAAAGTCAAACCAATAAAATAAAACCCATGTACCACTCAAACAGCACCGACAGAGCGTAAACTTCCGATAATTCTTTCGGTTAGTCCTACAGACAGACAGTAATTATGCGTGCGTGTATTATTTTGTAATTAAAAGAAAACTTCGTTTTCGTCATCATTACGTATTAGAAAAAAATATTACAAACTTATTTTAAAAATTATGAACGGAACCCAGTGTCATTTTATTTATACGAGTACTAGGAGATGCATAAGTAACTAAAGATGATGATTTGGGTTCAGTTGGACATAAATTATGTTTCTAAATCCTTTTTCTATTCTTAGTTCTAATGGCAAACAATTATGTTTATTTAAGCAATTAATTCCTGGTACGCACGTAACGATTCGAATTTATGGTCAATTCAATGGTACACGAGCTGATGATGTTTCGAATTAATTCGTTTTAATGCGATCTTCAAGCAAATCGATTCATTAAGGTAAATATTTTGATGATTTAATAAAATAAAATGCGAATAGTAAGGTGAATCGAATTTCCTGGATCTTATGTGTAAAAATTATTATGAAAAGGGCTAATAATTTAGTTCTACGAGTTCATATTTGCCCAAAGCATTGTGCTGACAATAATAAACAACAAATAGGTAGGTTTTATGTACATATTTAAAACAAGATCAATTACATGCACATGACACTATTTAACTTGCCCGCATTGTTTATGTTAGTTGTTTATTGGATGGAACATTTGAGGTTGATAGAAGTTGTTATTTCGAATGACATAGCTGTATTTTATAAATTATCGCTCGGCGTCGTATTCTGTATTCGTGATATTGTTGTCATTGCGATTATAACCGACTAAATCTGTACCATCAGAATGAAAGTCATCAAATTAGAAAGGTTATCATTTTTTTTAAATTTAAATGTCTACCTACCTGGCAATTGTAAATATCACAAAATAAAGGTGTGTAAAGAGTTGCTTAATTTTTTTTAATTGCGTTTTTTGAATCAATTTTGAGAAGATCGATTCAAGAGCACGGGATTCACGGGGTAAACAATCGACAATATTGTTATTAAATTAGGTATCTACTGTTTTGTTGGTACGATGGTAAGGTGGGTGGAATATTCTACAAAGGAAAAACTACGAAAAAAACAAACAAGTGTGTAAATGATACGTGACAATTCAAGCAGGTACCTAAATATTATTTCGTTAAATTTAGATACCTAGACAAATTAATTGTATTGTAACTTGTTCACAAACATAATCTTAGTTTAAGAAAAGTCAGTATTATTTTGTAAACAAAAAATAAACATGCAGAACCCTTTATTCAGAAATACCAGGAGTAAGAGGTTTATCTTTACTTGCAAATAGTTCGTTGACACCGATCAGCTGACTAAGTGCTAGTGATGTATTTATTTCAATTTGAAAAATTCGGTTTCTGGTATCTATGTATTAAAAATTCTCATAATTTCCGAACATGTAGAAATAGGATTAAAAACCCTTGCCATATCGTTTGTTATCATCCAAAGAAGCCTTGCTCTTGGTATGTATATACCCTTTCCGTTACACGTTGTATATATATATTATGTATAAAACAGCCTGTATACATATAAAACCTGCTACCAGTGTACCAAGGTATCGTATTACCCAGTATTAGCTGGGTTATGGAAGTCAGATAGACAAGCAAGTAAAATACTACATCCGGTAAGAATGGAAGCCGACCTCAATATAGTTGGGAAAAGGCTATGCAGATGATGATACGTAATAATTATACAGTATGTTTTATCATTTAAGAAAGGGAGAGTTAATAAAATACATTATGTGCAGTCGGAGGAGTGGTGGGCCCGTAAAAGTTACGATTTCCTCTGAAACTGCGGGATTGGGCCGAGTTAGACCACGATGGAAAGTGTGGGACGAGTTAGATGTCTTTCTTAAGAATCGGCTAGAAGTGGCACAGAACCGAGACCGATTGAAAGAAAGGCAGCAGTAATAATTATTAGAAAAGTTTATTTTATTTTATTAGTTATTAAAATAACATATTTAAGTACAAAAGTATATTATTTTATGTACATAGAACTAAGTACGTTAAGAGTAAAACGTTCATATTCAGCTAAGTTAAGCACTTCATCAACGAATAATAATCATAAAAACGAAACAAATTGTCTGCAAATATCAATGACACGCTTAAATTATTCTTTTATCGGCTCCTCAAACAATACTAGCAGATGAAGAACATAAAATTTAAAAATAAACCCTGGAACTGTTGTCTCAAGTACCTCGATGGCAATAAAAAGCCAATCAACTCCCACAGCATTGCGATTATATTGTCGGCCGACTCACAAGAGTCGCAAGCCACAACAAATAATGCAAAAAACCGACTTCATTAACCACAAAAAGGTAAAAAGAACTAAGCTTTTAAATGCGCCTTAAGCAAAGAATCATTTTAATTTTTCTTTGGCATCGCTTAAACTTTTACAATAAATATTTAAAAAAAATATTTACTTATAATGAGCCCTTGCAAACCTACGCGAATAAATTCTCGAATATTAATCTAATACAATATTTAAAATATACACTAAACAGAGGTAATAATTACGTAGTAATACGGTAAGGAGTATAAACGCAGTCGTAAAAATCGCATTTAAAAAATAAATGTGCACCATGCCTGACTAATTGAAATGCTTTGACTGCTCAAAGAGTTATGCTCAAAAGTATAATAATAATTATGCAAATTCATTTAAAAAAGGATCGTGAAGCTTTAGTCAATTTTTATAGTATGCATCAAATACCACAACATAGTTGGACATACTACATACATCTATGTACTTACATGCATAAACTCACGCTTTTTTTTCCCATGGGGGTAGGCAGAAATTACAGTACATGGATCTTTTAAGATCTAACAAAAGTTTTTTTAATTCGATTTTAAGTTAGTAGTTTGACGAATAAGATTAAACTTCATAGCTTCACGTTAAAATACATATTATGATGTGTTCTTTATTAAAATTATAGGTACTAGGGATATTGAGACTCTTTTCACATGTTGTCAACATTGACACTTGCTTATATTTTTATAGTTACCAATATTTATATTGGAACTTGAATCCAAAGGTAGGTCCTGACCTACGGAGGGAGAGAAAACCTATATCTATATCTTCGTATTTCTTGGTTTAAAGGACATAATGAGACGCTCATAAATTCCTAAGTAAATAAGTACGAGTCGTCGGCGTGCCGCTTAAGAATTTGTCACGCGGCGACACGCTGCGTTACGTTCGTCGTGTGTGTAAACCTCTTTATATTAATGTTAAGTATTCTGTTTATTTTATAGTACACTGTGTGTATTTCATTCTGCACTTTCTATTACGTTTACACCGTATTTATGTTAACGTGATTATTAGGTATATTGTTTCCTTTTTACCCGACTGCGCCAGATAGAGGGTTATTGTGTTTGTGTCTTCTAAGATGCTGGTATAGATCTGATAAACTTGGGTAAACGAAATTTTCGTCGACTGTCGTCCATCTTCTATTCGCGCAAGTGTCATTCGCGGAAACGTTTTCGCGCTATGGTCCCCATACGTGAGCTACATAATATTTGCCTGGGGTTGCTATCCCAGGCAATTATATTATGTAGCTCTAATATACAACAACAATTATCATGCCTGAGATGGTACACCGAGCATGTGATCAGAAGAACCGAAGATCTCACGACAAGACAAGTCCAGAGCGAGGACACAACAATCACGCAGAACATCCTAACTTGGATGACTTTGGTAAACAATAACCTGAAACATATCAGTTCACCCAGATGTCTCGACGACCCAGTGGAGATACTTCTCGCGAAGAATGACAAACAGAGGCGATTCCAAATAATGACATAACTCCATGCAAAGTGAGAATATTCAGCAAAAAAATTGGTTTCTGAAGTATCTAGAATTCTAGCTAATAAACTCAAACAACAAGCAATTAAGCTTAAAACCATAAATAGAAGGAAAAATATTTTAAGCACAATATTTACGATATGACATATTATTACTCCTAGTATTAAAAGTTTACAATACTCATAAATATGTCGTTTGTAAGTTAACTACGTACAAAACAGCGAATCGATCAGACTTTACAAGCTTCTAAATGTGTAACATCAAAATAACCAGGATTTTATGAGCGTTTAAATTTAATCACGTTTATTCATAATAGGATACACCATGCCCAGACCTTTCTTTGATTTTATCGATGTCAATATTAAAATAAAATGTATCGTAAAATTTTATTATGCGACCACTTTCAATGGCAACATAGAAATAACTTTTTTTTTACTCATACGTGTTTAGTATGAGTTTTGTGAGGATTAGCTGATTGGCCGGACAAAGATGGCCAAGCCACTGTCCGTTGCATACTGTCGTTAACAACATTACATTTGCCGTAAACATCTTCGAATTCCCACAAACATAAACCCTTTTTCAAAAGCAATAAGACCCAAAATTTAAGCATGTTCTTTTACAGCGGTACAATAAAGTATGTCAACAAGTATTATAAAATTATACGACCCCGGTGTTTGAAAACATACGTCCGAATCGTAATAATATCTTTGTATGGACGTCCTGTTGTGGCTCACCGTATAATTTTAACGGCCTTATTAGGTTTAGCTTTCGAAATACGTAAACAGGAGTTAAATGGTTTATGGCCAACGTAAAATGTTTTTGCAATAACACCTCCGGTTCTGCTAAAGTTTTATTGAAGTTGACAGATATATATACCTACGCACTAGCTGTTGCTCGCGACTACGGCTGTGTGTATTTTGTTATTTCATCATTTTGGTATAACATAATATTACGTATTAGTATTTAAAAGGGCTAGGCAGAGAGGCGGAGGGTTAGACAGAGGCGTACTTAATAGTACACCCACATTTCGGCAGCTCTGTCCCTTGTAATAGGGAGCGAACCTATTGCCACCAACCGGGCACAAATCCAGACTCCGTGGCTGCTACTAAGAAATTCCTAATAGAAAAACCCAATTAAACTTTGCAATACCTGGGAATCGAGCCCAGGACTTCATGCTCAGCAGTCGCATTAGACCAACAAAGCAGTTCATCATTTTGAATACATACAAATTCCTAGGGTTAAAAGTAGCCTATGTCACTAACAGAGTACCTACCAGGCTACCTACAGTATTGTCTCCCCCACTTCCTGTTATCCATCCAATAGTTGTCTTGAAAAGATCGCTTGCAGCAATATGGCCACCGATTGTGTCACACAATGTGAAATGTTTACTCGTATAAATGTTACTTGTATGGTGTACATGATAAATAATATTCTATTCTACTTATCTGTCTTTCTTAAGAATCCGTTTAGTTAATTTAGGGGTAAAAAGTTTATTGACAGAAAGAGAGACATAGAGAAAACATTATGCATATCGAATTTTGAATTCAAAGATCACCGTCCACACAAGTTTCTATAAGATGTAGAGGTAGACGAAGCAAACAAATATGTAATTTGTAATATCGAATAAGTTGAAATCGTCATCTGTTTCAATGGTGAATATTTACATACGATTAAATCAACATTACGGAAAACTGATTATGTTGACATTAAAGTAGGCATTAATTTAACATCAACTCGACTTAGTCAGTAAACATGATTTGATGATACCTAACTGTGAAAGTCGAGCTGAAAACGTAAAAGCAAAATTATGGTGTATATGAAAATTAATTTAAAGATAATAATATGTATAACTAAAATTTTAATGCACAGCCACATAAAAAGGATAAATTTGTATCAACAGTTTTAATAAAATTATTAAAATCACACACACACACAATACACAACACATAACAACAACACATACATAAACACATACAACAACACAACACACAAACACACATTACATAATTACACACAACACATACACACAACATACACAACAACACAACACATACACAATCATACATGCTATACATTGCAATGCATTGCTATGCTTACATTTCATAATTTTAATATATTGTTTTTCAATAAAAGTTTATGAAACCTGACAGCGCTTAATTGACAAGTCCAAATTATGAAAGGATTACTTTGTGTAATCCACTCATTTCCGTCCTGTCCTGATTACATACAAATTGATGCTGACATGAGCTGAGCATAAAATGCAATTGGAGTATTGTGGTGGTACTTTGTGTAGGTAGTCTGTAATTGTCGCGGGCACTTAACGAAAGGTGCCTTATGAATTTTTTTTAAATTTTATTTACTCAAAAACAAGCATCGTAGTACTCGTTAAAATACAGTTACACAAAATAAGTACTATATCTACCAACGTGTAGGTGAGCACTGCTCTCCTAACTGGGTTTTGAAAACCTGTGTTAAGGAGAAGCAGTCCGGTGCCCTAAGGTACAATGACGTAGTGCTTCTGATGTTACTATTACATTTTCGGAGTATTGAGTTTCACAATTAAAGATTTAAGATACGTTGCATTAAAGGTCAAAATAAAATATTAAGGTAAATAAGTGTGTGTGTATGTGTGATTGAGGGTGTCATGTGTGTGGGTGTCGGTGTCTGTGTGTGTGTGTTTGCTTGTCCATGTTCACAACTTATAAACAATATTAAGATTTACTAATATTTGTTTAGATTTTTCAGTCTTATGGCCAGAAAATTGAATACCACAACCCACATTAATAATACGTCTTTATCTGGCTCTTGAATAGATGCCAAATCAGCTTAGAATCGAAAAATAACCTAAAAACCCCTGATAAAATCTATAAGGATGGATATTGAAAAGAATTTGTCTGCTTAATCCCAAACGCTTAATCCCTTTATTTCGCGGACAATTAAACACAAGATTTATAGCAAATCGAAAAACGTCTCCAGAGAAGTTCGCAGGCGCTGGTAATATGCAGTAACTATTGATTAGCCATTATAGTTTTTTGTCCGTATAAAATATTCGAGGACATAAAAACTAAATGCATATCTGTTTGGATGGTATTTTTATGTCATACTTCGTACCTATTATTAAGAATAAGGTCGTTGACCTGAGATTATGAATGATGACTTCAATATTTTGATTCACGCATCAATAGACTCACTTAAACAAATGATTTATGAATAATTTAGCTCTAGTAAACCTATGCATTTGTTTATGTTATTTTATTTTAATTCACAAAAAAAATATCTAAGACCTACAGTAAAATAAGTTCTAGAATAATTCAGGAAATGGAAGCATAATTAAATGCAAATATTTCAATAGTGACAGTAATGAATGTAGAAGTTGAATATACGGTGTATTCAGTAATGTACTACAAAAAAGGAGAATGATAAATGAGTCTCGAACAAAATAATCTGCAAGATTAATGTTTTAACAGAATTTTACGTAGGTGCGTCACTATTGTGTTTAAAGTAATCCTAAATTATTTATCTTCGAAAAGAGTAATTATGAGAAGTATGTTTGGCTCCTTATTGTCATTTTTTCATATTTTTTTACTCAATTTTAATAAAAAGTTTGCGATTCATTCAGAAGACAAAATACTTCAGAGTTGTTCACATCAGTCCATATTTAAACGACAAAGATTCCAATTGTACATTCCGTTCACCTTATTATTTGGTGGTGAATCAACTAAGTCTCAACTTCTTTTACTAAACCGGAACTTGGCAGAATTAGTGTAAAAATTACAGCATTTATGGCAGACCAACAATAACAGTTGACAATTTTATTGTAAGAATACAGTGAATGACAAGATCATTGAAGAAAGTACCTATAAACATGTCAGTAAACAGAATCATTCGAGAGATTAATATGGATCCCATGACGACCTTAAATTTTTCCAACAGTCAGACTCCTTGCATGAATCATTCAATTCCACTCGCACTTACACAAGAGTATTCACCAACTTTCTCCTATTACTTTGAACAAAATAAAAACACTTCGATCGAGCCGGGAGTGTTCCCAGGGGACGATCAAATGGAAACTAACTCCAGTATTGTTAAAGCCCGTTTTATACTGACTGACAGCATCAATTAGAACTTGACGTAGCGGTATTGTGTTACAAAGAAACGATACATCGTAGAAGCTTACCAGTAATGGACCATCAATATTAAAAGGGATATTTTTAATAACGTCGATGGAGGGGAAAATTATTAAAGCACCTGTTTTCGATGATGTAATGTCTTGTGGTGTCATATTCGGTGTTAAGGTGATGATGGGTGACAAGAGATCGTTTAATGAGTCTTTGCTTGAGTGCTATTAAGAAGGTTCACATGGTTATTGAGAGACAGGAAGGTGAATCATGAGTCGGTGTGAATAATATCATCGCAGTTGAGTTAGTATAGCTATTTAGTGTGCTTGTTAGTATTGTCCCGATAGACAATATATCGGCCTGGTGTCCGCAACGCAGCCAAAGGACGTATTTTCGCTGCACTCGATGTCTTTCGATGTCAGTTTTTAAAATTTATCTTATTCATTGCATTTTTGGATGATTTTATGACTGTAACATCTACATTAAAATATTGTACTTTGTCTTAAAACCCTCTATACAAGTTTCTCCTGAAGTATTTAGTTCATCGTGTGTTCTGCAATACCTACTTCAATCGTCAATGTATTTATATCTAGTGCTTAAAGGTAATGACCAACTGCACATGCATCTGTTCCAACAAATGCAAAATCAAACCCTATTCATACATCAAAGTAATAAACGGCCAACATCTCAGTAGATGAATATAAGTGTTCAATAGCTCAAGATGTAAACACGGCTATTATGTGGTACCAGTTCGACAGACGAATAACGGATTGTTGGCAATAAAATACTGATTTAATACTAACAGCTGATTCACTATAAACAAGTTATAAAGTTAGAATAGGGTCATCACATTATTTATATGACAGAATTGAATGGTGTACTTTTTTACGGCTCACATGAGTGGCGTGGAGAATTGATGGGGCCTTAAGATGCAGTATCGAGTGACGGTGGAAATATTTTGTGGATTGTCTTCTTGAACTACGTAATGTATTCATACAATTTGAATAACTGTTGCGAATTCTATGCTGGTATCATCGAATCGTCACATTTTTCAATTACATTAAGGAAGTTTTATCATACAGTCTCTATGCCAATTTATTAGCGTTTGGCACAGCATGTCTTCTACTCTCATACTTCTTTCGTTCTATTGTGTTGGCATTTAAGTACTAAGTCACCCCTTTTCTGGATTTATCATTTTCACACCGTTCATCCATCGTTTCTTCGATCTTCCTCTGGTTTTGCATCCATCCACATTCATTCTCAAAACGGTAAGAAATATTCTGACTCATACTAGTAACAATAAAAGATGGAATTCCCTTTTATTCAACCAGAATGAAAACATAACCGTAAAAAGTAAACAATATGTTTTTCAATTTCCAACAATCGGTTCGCCGAATTTTTTTAACATGCAATCACAGCTCTAATTAGGTGACGTATTCACGAAACAATAGCCGCGCGTTTCAACCTCGAAATAAATCAAAAATCGTGTGTCGCGTGTGGTTTGTCGTCACGCAATGGAACTAAAATAAAAATAAAATATTCCTTGCGATGGAATTCTCGTAAATTCGTAAAATATGTGGTACTTATAGCCACAGTTGCAGAGGTGAGCGGGTAACCGCGGCGGTCCAAATATTGCACGCTAAATTTGTTTGATGCAGACGGGCAGTTTTTTCTTGGCCAGGATATTTCCTGCACGCTCAGCTTTTCTATCCTAAAAAAATTGTTTATGACTATGACATTGGCGTTCACAAATTGAATTTATCCAGAACATAAATGCTCATCTTAACCCCTTATTATCCTGAACACAATAAATCTGTCTTCCTTTAAAAAGTACATTTTTGAAATAATATTTTTTTAGCACTTACTTTTTCACTTTTTTTTAGCACTTTTTTAGGCCATAGATATGTGTGTAGCTCTAGCATCGGTACTAAGAATTCCTGTATCACTATAGCTTGTTTCCATAGATCATTATGATCGACGAAATCGCAAGCATATCCGGGTTTAAAACTAAATAACTAATGTTGAAGACACTGGACACCTTACAGCACGCGACGTCCGTTATGAAAAACAATAGTTGGGATTCGCCCATGAAACAAAAGGTCATTCGATCCAATGGTTATGCAAAATGAGATAAAATAAATTTCACCCCGCATGAAGCGTTTTAACGTCGATATTGTATTGTTTTAACTGTCGTATGGGTTTTGAACGCGACATTGCTAAGAATTTTGTAATATTCAAATAATGTTTATTTCTTCCATCTACATAAATGTAGCTTATGCTTCAAGTTTTGCAAGTACCGATATTTGAATAATCCACATTAAACAAAATTTATTTACCTTAGCTGTGTAGTTTCAGAAAAGAAACGCCCACAATGTGTGAAAATTATAACATGTATGAAAATTAAAAATAAGCTCTTAATTTAATAATAGCTACTATTTAACAAGCATAGTGATTTATTTACTCTAAAATAAGTTTTAATTCATATTTTGTGATTTACAGTCTTGTTTACACAGTATAAAACAAAATCGCTTCCCGCTGTCTGTCTGCATGTCCCTAACTCCCTATGTATGCTTAAATCTTTAAAACTGCGCAACGGATTTTAATGCGGTTTTTAATAGATAGAGTGATTCAAGAGGATGGTTTAAGTATGCAATTTGTCAAGGTTTTGTGTAAATTGGTTGAAATATGACAATAATTGTTGGAAGTGTCGAAAAAAGTCATGCCGCCTAATATGCTCTACTACCCGTGCAAAGCCGGGGCGGATCGCTAGTCTTATTTATAACACTGTTTGCCTTAACATGATCAAAGAAAAACTGCTTTTAAATATTTAGTACGCGCAGAATTCTAGAGATGACTGTACTGAATATTTTTTATCGAGTCAAAACAAAATCAGCTTTCGCATTTATTGCAATATGGTACTCCACTTTAATATCAAGAAGGAAGAGTTTGTCAGTTGATACCAGTTTAAGACCTACGCGTTTGCATAAAGTAGATCAATAACAGTCTTTTGCATCTGTAGATTCTTTTATGATTGTTCTTAAAACCTGTTCTATTGTTTTATATTTAAATAGCGAATACAATACGTCATGTTTTTTTGTACTTGAATGACACTGTCGGAAAGACGATATTGGTAAGCATTAAATAATTATTATGTCTGTGGAAATTGCATTGAAAAACCAAGATGGCGCCGTTAGTGTCGCCTTACGGCCACATGCCAAAACAAACATAAAAAACTGTACTTTATGATGATCAAATAGAACACTATTTGATCATACTTGAATGCTGTAAGTAAAGCTTTTTATCCAGGACCAAGAAATACATACTTGCCTAACGTGAGCAAATGCATTATTCCCGTTTTTCAATTTAAAAAATGTAAGTAACCACGTCACTATTATCCACGTTATCCTATTTGGCAAAGGTATACTGGTTTCGAATGTGCTTTAATGCAACAAATAATGACAGGTTGCTGTGATCAACTGATCAGATCACCCACGCTTAAACGATTGCAGTGTGGGAAGTATTATTTAGTGACTCCCATTTCACAAGACTATGAAACTCACATGATTTACGCGGTAGGAAAGCACATAGTGTAATTTAATATTGACTGTAACTGTGCAATTAATTTGGAACACTGTCAATATTGTACTATAGTAATAACAGCGATTAATGTGAGCAAGTATCAATGATCGTGGCACATAACTTCAAGAAAATGTAAGTTTGTTCAGTGTGGGAGGATTGTACTGTCCGAGCGTTTTAACCGCAGCGGTTGAAACGCCCGCGTACCCAACCCATGACCGCAAGTGGGCCAAACTCTAGAACAGATTAAAACTTGTGATGAATCGCTATTTTCGTTTCCCCGCACTCAAACTTCTGGATACGAGGAATTTACTTTATGTGTGAAAATGTAAATACGTTGAGAACTTCGACGCTTGCCAAGGAAATCGCGTTCGTCGAGTGTTGACAGAGACTTGTCGGCTTTTCGTACTGGATTATTTGAAGGATTTACTTAATGCTATGTGTTTGCTTGTGTAAAGGATTAACGTACGCTGTTTGTGTTAGTGATTACTACACACGCAGCAATCCATCGATGTTTTTGCAGCCTAATGGGAGTTTAGTTCACTGGTAGCCTTTGGAATGATTAATGAACTGTGTTGGACGGCAAAATTGAATGTATAAATGTCAGGTCGCTTGTGATAGGTCAGAGTTTGTAATCTTAGGGATCATTGATACTTTAATGAAGCTTGATGATCGGTCGGGAGTTTGCAAAAAGTTTTTCTACTTTCAAGTGCGTAAGTAATGTGCCGACCACACTGGCGGTCGTCATTTGTTTTATTAAAGAACTGTATCATTAACAGAACTCGTTCCTTTACTCATTTCATATGCAGAAATAATGGAGCCAATCATAGCCTCTGACTGAATAAAAGAAGTCATTATGTGGATCACCCAGAATGAGTTATCAACTCGCACCTATCTTGATTTGTCATTAACGACCAAAGTCTACCCTACAGAATTTTAATCATAAACCCTAATTTACATAGTATTATTAATGTACGAAACAAATCAAACTATCATTACACAACATACTAGACCTAACTCCACAAGGGCCAATAATACGAAACTCATTTATCTACTAGCATACAATCTAAACCCATTAGGCCTCGTTGCAACTCATTCGTTGATACTCAAATTGACAGAAATAAACGGCGAACTATTTTGCTTACAATACCACATTCTTACCGGGGGCGTACACTGGCGGACATTAAAATAGTACAAAGGTACAATAACATGTAATTGCAAATGATGCAGTGTCTCATATAGGTACAGCATGTTCGTTGCACTACCATTTATGTCGACCCACGCTCGGGCGATTCCCGGTAAGAAAAGGCGCACGGTGGACTCATTGCGAAAATAATCGCAATGAGTCCACTGTACGGTTCTTCTTTCGTTATCAGCCCTAGTTTTAGTAAATAATTTTTGGTGTACGAGTAGTTGTACATTGGACATAATTCGTGTGGGTGATTGAATTTGATGGTTTTTTTTTTATAATTATATATTTATTCAATACGATTTTATTGATTAATTTCAGAGCTTTTAACGTCTTATGTGTGGGGGAAGCTTTACAGTTTTCAATAATTTCAGCTAAAATGAATACTGTCACAAAAACCACTTCAGCGAATGTCGAAGTTCAAGTCAAGTCTGCCTAAATTCGTACTGTTCCATTATTTGCGTCCTAGTCGTCCGACAAAAAAGTCGCAAGTTTATGTGTACAGTGCACGACCTGTCTTACCCACGTTCCGTGTATTGCCGTAATCTCAATTCATATTTTGGTTTGTTTATAGGGTTCGAAGCGAGCATTTATCGGGTTAGAATTTTATATTGTGTACGATATTTTTTTTTCGAAATCTTTATTTTGCTGTGGAGCCCTATGCGTTTATTGTTTGACCAAATTTTTGGTTTGTACTGATAAGGTTGGGTCCTTGAAGTTGTGTTAGTTGACGTCATGTTTTAGGATTAAAAGCTGCTATCTTTTTGAATTTATTGTTATAAGCCTTTTCTCGTGGTCTGATTTTACTCGTAAAAGGTCAAAAGCTTATCTAAAATATTATCAGTAAAGTTTTATATTATTATTTTAATCTGAAGGCCTATGATATTCTTTTTATTCGTCTTTTACACGTTTAACTTTCATTTTCAAATATTATATTTATTTTAGTAATTTTGGATGAGGCTGGCAACAACAAGTCACAAGAACGTGGAGCTAGGCAGAAGCAAAGAGAGGCCTATCTTCAGCAGTGGATGAAGTCGGGCTGTAGATGATGACGATGACGAATACAAATATTTCCAAGCACTTAAAGTTAAATAAAGCAAACATAATTTATTGCACTGAAACAGTGGCTCAAAATAATAACTGTCAGAGAAACCTCAAAAAAGCATAATCTCAAAAACTTGTCTCTCAAAAAATGAAAACGCATAAAAGTTTTTTTTTATCACCATGCCCAAAGAAACGACGAAAGAAAACACTGTGTGAAAACCCACACATTAATAACTTAACAATATTAACGTCAGCTAATATTTCCTATTGTACTACAAACTGTCAAAACTTGTTATTTTATAACCTTTGTGTTTTCACTTAACCGTCAAAAAACACCTAAAGTTAACGGAAACGAAATTTTAAGTGTCTATTATTAAGTTTTTAAGGTCATTAATATACACTATATTGAAAATGTCGTAAAGATAAAAGACTTAATGAAACCCTACACAGTTTGATAAAGATTTTTTATTACTGTTTTATATAAAAAAAGATAAATCTGTATTATACTAATCAGCCGCTAATAGGCACGTAAAATTTAAAATAGAAATGAAAAAGGAATATTGATAAATACGTGAGATTGTTTTAATAAAACATTCAATTAAAATATCATAAAAAGGATAATAAAATGTACCATTCTTATCCTTTATCAAATACAGATGCTCAATTAATGGAATAAATAAAGATAATCTTTTCAATGACAATATTTTAGAGCCTTTTATAGTAGCAGGTTTTTGTTATTTTTTTTATGTCACTTATATCGTTAAGTGGAGAATTCTCGGTATTTATCTACCAAATCCTTCGTAAGAACTTGTCTAGCACGATTATTATAACTTCAATGAAGATTCCTTCCTTAGCAACAACCTTTACGGGAACCCTCTATGTACGGACCATGTACAGAAGTGAACCCCTTAGGCTATGTAAGCCCAAAACAGTACCAAACAGATAGCTTAGTTAGAGCAAAACTGACCCTAATTACAATAAAACAAGACCTCCCAGGAACATGGACTTTACAATACAACGAACAAAGGTCAAATAATACTCCGAGCCATGCATGGCCGAGATTGTATTCAATAGAATAGGTACCTGTCCTTCCCAATACTTCAGCTGGTACCAAATAAATAGTAGCGATTGTAATAAACGAAGGCTTTCCCATGGCCGAGCCAGTTAAGGCTTGCCCACACACATTGGGTTAAATACCTTATTTATAGCTCACTTGGACTGACCTTTAATGGTTCCGGCTGGCAGAGGAAATGCGTAAGTTGGAAATCGACAGAAATGTGTGAGATTTTTTGGTAACAATGTCGGTTTTGGGGCACGGTTTGTACAAAAAAAGTTAAACGAAGCTTGGAAGAAATGGTATTATTTTCAAATGCAATAGTGTGTAAGTATTTTTAACCAAATTCTGAAATTTCAATGAAGGTCAACTATTTCAATGATTTTCATTAAACTTTTGGTTGGATTTTAAACTCTCCCTGAGTTGATTTATTATTCTGGCTCTTGTTGGCTCTTCCTGCAAAGGTTCTCTAAATTTTGAAAATTTTCTGCATACGTCGACAGAGTAACTCCAAATTACCAACGAAAGGTTAAACGAAAATCTAACCTTTCCGTGGTGAATTGCTGTATTTCCATTTATTATGACAGCTGTACAATAATATGCATACCAATAGCATACTAATACAAGAGAATATGAAAAAAAATTAAAGGCATGATCGCTCTCTGTACCAACACGCTCCAACAATAATTCAATAACAAACAAAACATTAAACAAAATTTATTGTGCATAATATGCACCGATTCACATGATTTCCAACTTGGTCGTTTCTCTCAACGCGTGGCTATTTCTAAATAAGGCCGGGCTCGAATGTATCGGTGCAAGGTTCGATATTTTCTTTGCCCTGACCATTCGGGTAACGGAAACAGGCGCCCTATTGCATCTACGGAAGTTGTTCTGTATGTCGTGTACAGTATAAATATTTTGGTAAAACGTGAACTTCTATTATAAATATTTGGGAAATTAAAGAAAGTATTCGTGTAATTACTTCCGTGTTTTGGGGAAAATAAACTGTCTTAGAACTTGAGTTCTTTTGTACGAGTCGAAGAACGTGTGCTTTTACAATTTTAATACTACAGGTTTTTAATTTTGAATATTTTAGTCCGTACAACATTAACAGTTATTATCTGATTCTTCTGCATTCAATTTTATAATTTGTATCCGTGATAAAATTGTCCACAGAACATCAATAAAATATACATACGTTCTTATCAACAGCCTCTAACTATCCAAACATAAAATATTTCAATGCGTCATACAAACTTTTAAATTCAATATTTTGACCAAAACCGTCTAAGAATTTCTATGGCATCCCACTCACTAAGTAACTTAAACTCTTCTTGAGACAGTTGTGATAGTAAAGTTTTACGACTCATCCAAAACGAACTGTAACCTGCTATTTAAAAGTAATAAAACTGCTTTTTAAACCACTCACACACTAAATATTGGGTGCGTGAAAATATGTTCTTTTAATAGCTAAAATTTCTCCCAGAATACGGCCGCGGGCGGACGTACATCTAATAGTGTATTTGGCTTTGGATTTTCGTCTAAATTGCTTTATAAGAAGCGAAGCGTTATCTTTAGGTAATTTAGAAATGAACGTGGAATCCGTTTGAACTTCCCAATCAAATGATAGTTAACATACTTTTCATTGGGTTAGTGAAATTGGTATAAAAGTTGAATAAGTACCTAGTATCAATACAAATTTTACTTTAAATAAATCGATATTAAATATATCACATGAACAACATTTCACAGGTACTTGTATTGAAAAATTATTTAAATGAAAAGGCAGATTATGAGATTAAAATAGCGTTAATCCACAACAGAATGGGGGCTATCGCGCATGATTTCGCCGCTAGAGGCGTTCGTGTAGAGTAAGGTCTTCAGAAATGTCAGATGTCATAGAGTGTTGCCGCGTTGCGCGCTTTTTTATCACGTCATTTTATTAATATTCACGAGTGTGGTCAAGATCGAGCCATTCCTGATTAATTATGTCTTGAAGATTGTAGGTAGCAAGTTGGGAGTTCTAATTTGATAATACTTGAAGGAAGAATGATTTTTAAATGTTTTATGCTTGCTAATTTTAGGGACAATATTGTTAATATGTAGAGTTTACACTATGTTGACTTTTTATGTAGTTATTGGTACTTTAAAGTATAAAATAGAGTTAATGACAGGACCTTACTCGACAGTGGCGCCATCTGGTGAGCTCAAAAACTGGTCTAAAAAAAATCTTTAAAGAAAAGTAAGTACCTACTTGTAACGTTGAGCTTCTGCACCAAATCTATCAACCAAAGACTCATAACTATGCGATTATAGTGGGTTTCTCAAATAAACAGACGAAACACCAAAGCTATTTATACTACATTCCCTGATATGGAAAATAGACAGCCAAAAATATGACCACCGAACAATTTTACGATCGTAGATATTCAAAGAACGTAATAAACCAAGCCATTACGTCAACAGGCTACAAATTCTAGTCCTTGAAAACATGATAGCAAATAACTAAACTCGAAACTAATCAGTCTAGGTATTGTAAGTCATCCGACCGCAGACAGTAAACAATATAACGAAACAAAGGAATTCCTTAATCAAATCGACGTGAAAGATCAAAAACTAAAGATAGCGGGAACGCGGAGCGTGTTCATGATACGAGTCTCCGTACGTCCTACTCATCGTGATGCAGCAATACCGATGCATTTAATTGTTGTGTGATAGCACACTAATGCACCTGTCAAGGAAACAAAGGCAACTCTAGATAAGACCAAAATTGAAGCACGATCCGTTTTTGTTGGCGGTTGGACGTCTCAAATGTAAATGTTTATACTTTCTCGTTTGTAACCGTTCGATTCACATCTCGCCTGATATGAGACGTGCCAGTCATTTGTGATGCACCCAACGAGATCAAAACATTTTGTTTCAATACTTGTTGTCATGCAATTGTTTGAAATGTACGTGAGTTTGTTTAAATCCATAATAAAGCTCTTTCACATACACTCGCTCCATGTCAAATATTTCAACAATAAAATACCTAAAAGCCAGTGCAATGTTATCTTTATTACGATGTGAATTCAGACCCGTTTTTATGCGATTCGAAGCTTTGTTTTGTATATGATCGATCAAAACAAAATCTACACTAACAATTTATAAAGAGGTAAAGTTTGTTTGTAAGTTTGTTTGTAGGGGGTAATCTTTGGAACTACTGATCCGATTCTAAAAAAAAATCAATGGTAGAAAGCTACATTATTCGTGATTGCTATAGGCTATAAATTACATTTATATCATTCTTATTAGCTGAGATATCACAATTTTTGCGGACGAAGTCGCAGGCGAACGGTCGCAGACAAACGCTTTCGTGACGTGCGCTGCCTAAATAGTACAAGTAACACAAAAATAATATATTATATTAAGGAATTATTCTTCTTAAAAAGTTCTGAAAAAAAGGCGGCGATAGCATAATATGCTATCGCCGCCTTTTTTTCAGAACTTTTTTTTTCAGAACCTCAAAAGATAGACATATTATGTCTATCTTTTGAGGTTGACTTATAATAACCATTTTTATGATTTTAAATTTTAGTCAAAAATAATACTTTGTTTGCGGAGGTGTTTTTACCGACATAGTATTAATCCTTATCAAAATAAATATGTAAATCATCTTTAGCGTTTAATTGTGACTAAAATTGCCCTTTGCACCAAATAATTTAGGTAAATATCTTAGGCAGAATCACATAATGCAAATGACTCGCGCAACAAAATAATATCTTAACGACGACGAGGGTTCATTAGAAGATGACTTTCAGTGGGAAAATGAGCTATCTAAAGCTGCCATATGATGTACAACCAATCAACAACATGATTATTATGTAAGTGTATAACATAACATTTCGCCTGTATTTCCCAGAAGGGTTAGGCACAGGTGTACCAATAATAGTACACACAGTACATACTTGGTCCCATGTAATAGGGCTTATTACATCAACCAGACACATCCAAGCTCTTGACTTTGACTAAACGAAGTCGATGCATCTTTGAATATATAAAAAAATTGGTACTTACTCCGGACAAGACAATAAATACAATTTGATAATGAATTACATTAAACAGGGACTGGCGAATCACAAGCAAGGTCATCATCCATTTGCCTGCATTTTCCCAGCTAAGTTCGGGTCGGCTTTCAGTCAGGTGCAGTGAAAGCCAGTATTTTACATCGAGCCTGTCTGACCTCCTCAACCCAGTTACCGGGTAATACGATACGCCTTGATACGGTTGATAATGGTTGTCAGACACTTCCGGGCCTGTAATTACTGCTTAAGATCTTCAAAAGGCAGCTTAGACTAACAGCGTGACGTGCTTTCCGAGAAACGGAGGGACCTGGATATGGAATGTATGGCCACCCATCCACGGACCGCATCTCAGAAATCGAAAAATCGACCTAGTTAGGAGAGAGCCGAAGGGCAATGTAGCAATGGAACGTAGCATTTTGGGTTTAAAAAGACAAGACAGAGTTCAAGGTGGCGCAAGAAAAGAGTTCCTAGAAGGTATACGGGGAGGTCTTTGCTCAGAAGTGGGACCATAGTAGCTAAAAAAAAAAGGAAGTTTAAGGAAGAAATTTTAAAGTGAATCTTACAAATAACTTTATTTCGTTACCAAATACATACATATAATAATATGGGAATTGATTGAAAGGGTATATCCGGATATTCAGAACACATTGACGAAGTCACATAGTTGGTCCAGGTCAGGCCTTTTTGTCGCAAACAAATGAGCAGGTCGATAAAGTCAATTATTTGTTTCTTGCCAAAGCATACTAGGCAAGAATCAAATTATCGACTTTATCGCGTTTTATTGCATCACATTACAATGCACGATCACAAATTTACTATTAGGTCTTAGATGTACCTAGAGTAGTGCATTCCCTTCTAGATTTTAAATTAATTAACACCTCCTGATACTACCACATAAATTGATTTTAAAATCGAGTTTAAAATATTAACTGGCTGCGGCGCTGGAGAAATTGTTTTGATACCTATACCCCGACTACACTGGTCGAACCCACGAACTTACATGGCCAGAAATTGAACGTCGCCTATTGCCCTAACTGTTCAATATTTTTTCGACAGCCAATTGAACGTTTCTGTCACGTGTAATATCAAAACTTAATAGTTACCTTTTTCATTTGCACCTTGCATCCTTTGCATCCTGAAAAAGTCATGAATGTAGTATATCAAGAAATATATTAATACATAAATTTTATTAGACTCTTCTTCTGCATCCCTATTTTCCATAATTGGTAGTTTTTGAGATAAGCAAGTTCAAACATACAAATGACTCATGTCTATACATTATTATAGTAGGAGCGTGTTCACCTTTAGAGCAATCTTATAATGCATGAAACAAAGTAAAGCCTGATGTGTTACCCTATACCCTGTAGATATCTGCTAAAACTTTGTCAAATGACCGCCCCCATCTATCTTCCAGAAGTCATCAGCTATACATACATAGATAAGAGCTACCCGTGCGAAGCCGGGGCTGGTCGCTAGTATATTTATATTTTTCGTAAAACTATGTCCACAGAATTTAATTTCGATAAATATTCCTGTGCTTGCTTGTCACATTCTTTATTGTAAATCCAGATAGTGTTTTCTATCTTAACTATCTACAACATTATGCCACGTTCGGACAATTTGTATCAGAAAACAGTAACGAAATATTAACAGCGCGTGCACATATAAAATATGCGTTCAATGCGTATCAGATATTGCGCCGTATAATATTATTAATAGCACCAATGCAGATAGGGTTTACGCTTAACGATTGGAAGCCCTGTACGTTTTACCGGGAGCTCGTAACGAAGTGGGACTTGTTCCTTACAATGCTATCTACCGAGACTGAAAACCAGTTATGATCCATTATCAGATCCTATGCCCGGGGTGGCATTAAAATGTCGGCTCGGCCCTGCTTTGTTTATTAAATTATGTCCACCGTCGCTATAAATATCGCTTGAGACGCGTTCATTTAGTGAAATACCGATCCGACCAACGATACTGCATGAGTTATGTCGCGTCCTTAAGAATAACGTATTAAAGCAGCATAAACAAGGTTGAGTAAAGAAAAATGGATAGTTATCTAGATGGTGCTGAAGGTTGCGAGTGTAAATTTTGTATTGTAACCATTGTGTTAAAACTAAAGCTGATGAAATACTTATAAACCTTACAAGCAGTGGTAGGTACTTCCATTGTAAGATTAATAGAATTGAAAATAAGAAAACGAAAAAACGGGACAAATCAGGAATTTTTTCGAACAAAATTAGAACGTTAAACTGTCGTCCCCGACATCTTAAAAAAGATTAAGTACTAACAATATCCCAACGTTGCGATTCTCTTAGATTATGATCAGAGAGCATTAAAAGTAATTGAATCAAAAACAAACGAAAGTGGCGGTCGAAGAGAGAGAAATAAAGCCGGCAAAAAAGGGAAGAGTCGAGATGTAATGACGTAGATAACTTCAACCAATTACCGGGAACGCAGAAGTGCTGCATCTGTGGGATAAAAATGGACTTTCAGTTTGCAAATAATATGCAAGGATTGTTATTATTCCAAATACAGTGGGAAAGGTTGAGGAAAAAACTTTCATAGACGTCTTTGTTAGTTTTGCAAAAGAAATAAAATCCCACTTTACAGTTGAAGAAGACTGAGAGAGATTCTTTGCAATGTGATTATATTTCTACGAGAATATTTCTGAAGAAGATTTTAGGTTATCGTATTTTCTTGTTTTAAGAGACGAATCAGAAATATTAAATCAAGCTACACACATACTAAATCAACCTTTAGGAACCGACGCGCGACGAGACGCAACCAGCAAAAGGCCCAGCTCTACGGACAGGACACGACGATTTTATCTCTCTAGAAGCCGACCCATTATTTCCACCGCTTCCACGGACTATCGCAACAATTACTCTCGGTGCTTATACGATTTGATTTAAAGGCATTTAGTGCTGCAGTTAACAAAATGGACGTTTTGCTAGTTCACTGTTCTTTTTTCTATGATTCTTGTTAACAAAAGCATGACTGTGATATAATTGCTGTGTAATCTTAGAGATAACATCATATCCGTCTGTCTACGGTTGAAAATATTGAAGGTCAGTATAGAAATGGTTTGGAGGAACAAAACATTACGTAACATATTTTGTTTCGTTGTGTAATAGTGAAGCTTATATTTTAGTATTGATACAATTAGATCCTTGTTTACTAACCGCTGATAGAAGCATGAATGATAGCATCAGACAAGGATAATTCACAATCATGTTAATGTGGACCTGGATTAAAGTTTTATAATTCTGGTACTAGTGAATTGTCGCGAACTAGTAACATCGGATAAGCTGCGACTTTTCATGACGTGAGTAGCAGCATATCCTCAAATGCATCACTATCAACAATATCGAACGCTTCTCCAAAAGCGTGAACACGAGAACTTGACGACGTAAAACCATTTTTAAGTGTCCCAGTTTCCGAACTAAAATTACCAAATCGTACATCGATCAGTCCTATAGAAGTCACGATTCCTCTCTCACTCAGGCATTCGCACGGACCGAAATAGGATCCTTTATGATCTTGACATTTGTTACAAATTGTTTCAAAGCCCGTGATTGAATTTGAATGGCGCCCTTCGCAAGCCCCGATATCGTGTCATTAGGTAACTCTTTCGGGCCATCCGATTGATCTTGAACTTTGCTCTGTAATGGTAACGACGATATAGCAATTGAGTATTTCATGGTGAATTATTCGTCATGGCTATTCAAATGGTGTTATTTTGTCCCATGTCTTGTTTCTTTTTCCGTGAAACGTTCGATTCCTAGGTCGGGGAAAGTGTTATTGAGTTTTTCCATCAGAAATATCTCGATAGCAGCCACGGTGTGTGAATTTGAGCCCAATTGTTAGCAGCAGACTCGACCCTACTACATGGGAAACGTGTGGGTACCATTACGTATCCTATGCATAACCCTTCAGGAATTATAGGTGTGTTTAAGTGATGATAGGAGTGTTTTCTGTCAAAAACTAGAATTATAAAAATCTACGTTTTGGAAAGGTCACTAAACATTATCACCAAAATTAGCGATAACTTAAACAAAATAGGTATTTACAGAATAGGTATCTCATCTCTCCTATACAATACCACCCAATACAATTCGAATTAATGCCTGCTATATTTTTTATCAACGACAAAAGAACGCCGCCGCGCGCCGTGCCGCGCCCGCTCAGAACAAAGCACAAACGTTTTTATTAACAAATAAGTGACAATAAAAACAAATGAAATGGTACCAGCAATTAATTGACACGCGTGTAGGCATACAATCGCATAATTAAGATCAGCGAGCGTGGGTGACGTGATTCGTGCAAACCCGTGTCCCGAGCAAATCGATGTGATGTTAATTTTTAATTCAGCCACAGTGTAGCAACGACCCCTAGAACACACCAGTCCTGCAACCAGTTTACCCAAACGTTCCATACAGAATTAGATGTCGAGAAATTCATGGATTGGAAATTCTCTTCATGTAGGTGACTTGAATTATGAATGCAGATAACCTAGGGTGGGGTTGCATTAATTAAATAATTATGACATATTGTGCGACCGTTTCAATGGGAGGGCACGACTGATAAGGAATTGGTATGGAAACATTCATTACTAATTCTGAACACCTGTTTTGTGAGTTATGATTTGAAATCTATAGAACTTGGAATCATTAACTATTCCATTGGTGCTATGAATTTTAAAGGGGCGAAGTTTGAGAACCCTTTTAATAATCAATTTCGTCGATAAAGTAATTGTTGTACAACAAATGGTTTTAAAATTTATTGCAGGGAAAATGCTAAAAGTGAGGGTAACTTACGACATTTAAAAGTAGGTACTTATACTTATTTTTTAAATCTCGAAGGACATCTTCCGGATAAAATAAAATGCATTTGTATGGTATAGCCGCGGCCACGGTAGCTCCTTGTGCTGCCAAAATAAGAACGCAAAAGCAGTGGCAGACCGCTTCAAATAATTAAGGACATTTTTATTTTCCAGTTTCTACTATAATTTAATTCGTTTATCATCCAGTTATTCTTTTCAAAGCAAAATGCACGTTTTAAATTAAGCAATAAATTCTTCTGAGTTTATAATATGAGGAGCGTTTTTATAGAAATCGCAGAAGGATCATTTTTCTAAAACCAGCTTCCCAAATGTCACACATGTCCACGTCTTATCTAAACGATGGTGCAATTTACGGTAGCTGAAATGTTTTAATTATAAAGTGTAGTTCACACAGTCGTCAACGGAATTCACAAAAATGCAGTTTGCGTTAACTAGATGCGTTTGACAATTATCAAACGATTGATTTTAAACGCCTGGAATTGTATAATAATTATACCTTTTTTTTTTTTTTCCGGATGGGAAATCATCAAATGACTTCTCCCGCTCTGGGCTGAGCGGGAGGGTGTCTCAGACTTTTACTGACTAAAACCCACCCATGTTCCTTCATCGCCCTTTGTGTTCCGGGGCCGCGGTATCTCTTTCGAACAACCCGCAGCACCCGGCAGGCTAATAATTATACCTGGATTAGCTAAAATTTAAAAAGTTTTTTTATTTTTTTGTAAAACCCCATTAACTTAATTTTTACACTAGAATATAAGTTAACAAACTGCAGCTATGTACTTCAAATCAAAAATATGATTTTGTTAGTCCATGGTTCTTATGATAGATGGCGCTGACCAAATGACAACTGCCTGAACAATATTTACCGACTATTGTTCGGGCAGTTGTCATTTGGTCATGCTAAACTAAAATGGTTGTACTTAAAATAGTATATGTATATGGAACTAAGGTTATCCTTTTTATGTCTTTATAATAAATTCATTTACATTACACTTTCATAAATGGTCTTCCTGTATAATTTTCACGAACAGACCAACAGAATAACGACAAAACATTTTAAAATAAATTACCAATTTGAAAAAACCTTCATTATACACGCATCTCTACCACATTTGTGATTTTTTTTAAATTACAACCTCGGGCCGTGTCCCAACATTCTCATTTGCATTTTAATTGTTCGCCGGCCGTCGAATGAATTTGACGTTCCATACCAACATTATAGCACTAGTTCAAATAAATACTTTAATATCTAATGTCTTTATTATTGAACTGGATTTTACTAATGTCTTATCTGACGCTGTAATAAATTGAGATTTAGTTTTTATTAATAGTCCGCTTTATGTGTTATGTTTAAATTCTAATTTGGTTACGGGTGTAAGATAAGTATTTTAAACTTGTCTATTTCTTATCTTATTCTATTAATTTTGGAGGCTACTTTTTCAAGAGCCTAAATTGATTTAGATACCTATTTATTTAGTTATTTTATATTCAGACTAAAAAAAATATTTTAAGTCCCACATTCACTGACTCAAATTGATAGTAGTCAACTAAAAACCAACCAAAATTACATCCAAAAATTTCCTAACAATTTAAAAGTAATTTCTTCCATAACCCGTTGTGTTTTAAATTTTCATTAAAATACCAATCACAGTGAAGTATCCACATGACTAATTAAATAAATAATAAGAAGGTGATAAACCAGCAGTGCACAATAATCAAAACAAAATAAAATATAAACAGAGTTTAAAAGCCTCATTATAATGTGGCACGTGTTGATTACGTCACTGCTTTTGACTGATCACTTCCTTGGACGAGCTTTACCAAGTTATATTTACACCCCAAACATTCTAACCTAACTCCTATTCAAACTACATAAGACTTAGATTATATTTATCCATTCGTAATTAAAATTAAAACTGTTTTGAATTTTACAAAGTTATATTTACACGCCAATCATGGTAACTTAATTTCTATGTTAAAGAACATAAGAGTTACATTCGATTTGTTGAGTTGTAATTAAAATTAAGTGTTTTGTGCAACACGATTTGCTGGCCCTGTTCAATGTGCCGTGGTGTGAGTTCGCGGTAAGACTTTGCATGAACGCAGATTTGTGTTAAGAAAATGGAGCAATAGTGAAGGAAAGGTGTTGGAGGTAATTAATTTTTTTAATTAAAAATTGTAATTTATTCTTTACGTACGTGTGTTTGACCAAGCAGTTCGCACGTGAGGATTGTTCAAAGAAAATTATCCGTTTGTTTATGGTTCGTCTTCAGTGTTCAGTTTGACAGATCGAAAATGCTGACTATTCTGTCAACTGATTCCTGTAAAATTAAAGGCAAGGCATACACTAAAATGGCAGAAGCTTTTCTTTTCATAAACAAGGAGAAGAAACACATAATTAATGAAATAAGTAATAATTAAATAATCACGCAAACAAACTATATATAAAAACACGTAAATGAATTAATTTAAATCATAAAACACAATGATAATTGAAAAGCAAATAAAGTTGACAATTTCGGGTCATTTATTATTGGCGCAGCGAAAACTGTGGAGTAGCTCGACATATATTAATTGCGCCGCGCGGTCGCGGTCGCAATTGTGGTGGCGATTGTGGTCGCATGAATTTTTATGTGGAAAATATGTGTGACAGTCAAGTTTGGTCGTTTATTTCTAAATTGGTAAATATATTTAGGGTTGTTTATCGTTTGCGTGCCTAAACTGTGAAGTTGAAAAGATACAAAAATATAAAAAAAAAAACTATAGTTAGTATAGTTATAAAAGCTTTCAGCCGCTTAATGATTTTCAATGTCGCTTTGTCTCAATTTAATTCAGTGTTGTAAAGGCAAGAAGATAATATTTAATGACGCAATTTAGTAAAACTTGATAGAAGAGGATTTGACTTGTGACTTACTAAAAATAACCGCAAATTACTTATAAGCTCTGTCTTTTCAATCCTGATTAATAAAGCAATCTTTAACTTTCTTAGAATTTCCAAAAAAATTCTGGCAATCTATCTTCTAAATCATTGGAATTGAAACTAACCAGCTTAGTTTGAGGTTAACAAAGGCTTCATAACTCATTATACACTTGCGTAGACAAGCTTTTATTTAAAACTAGCTGTACCCGGTATGTGTTGCAAAACACTTTTCCTTACCTAGTACTACTACTACCTACCACCTACCTACGTCTTACCTACCTACACCTATCTACTACCTATTTTCTTTTTAAACACCTTTTAAACCTTCCTTGGACTTCTACAAATATTTCAAAATTAATTAAAATTAGGCAAATCGGTTCAGCCGTTCTCGAGTTTTTGTAAGATTAACAAACGTCAATTCATTTATATATAAATATAGATTCAATTAGGTACTAGTTAGTACGTGACTGAGTTTTTGAACAAAAAGGTGTTTATACGTATAATAAGCGTTTATTTATTCAGTATGTGACTGTTGGCGCGTGGCGGGACAAAAAGTGACTCTAATTCTTAGTAGTTGGTTGCTTAATTCACATAAATTTATTTTAATGCTTCCTTGTTAATGTTGAGTGTGTTTATAGAAAGAATTATGTAGAGATTGATAAAAACAACATTTTAACCTGGTGTTAAGTCAGCGCAGCGTCGCGTGTTTGAAGATTCATTAAAGTTGTGGCGATTCATAGATGGCTCTGTCCTTGATTGTAAATGTAGTGTTGTTCAACAAACGATGGGACACTTAATATCGTGTCCTGCATGCCTGTTGCTTGTACATTACAGGAGCTGATGGACGTTACTGAAAGTGCCAAACTCGTCGCCAAGAGAGACTAAGACGGACTGTTGTTTGAAATTAGAACATATTTTTTATTCGATTCATACACAAAACACGTGGAAGCTTCAAATGATGTAAAATCATAAATTTAGATGGCTATCGAATAACATTGTCAGGGGAAGCTGTTGATGGACATTCCTTGTGTCATTGTTTTAGGAAAATAATGAAAAACCAAGATGGCGGCGTTAGGTACGATTTTGACAAGCCACCAAAAGATCTATATACAGCTGTACCTATAATAAACAATATTTATTAGCTTAAGACTTAACCTGGTTTACAAAAATTGTAACTTAAATTAGACTTAAGGAAGTGGCAAGAAACAAAACATGTGCAACTGGGCTTAAACTATCTCAACTAAGAATGACTTGCTTAACTATGTGTAAAGAAGCATCCAGAATCACTTATAGCTTCACTAAAAACCAAGACAAAAAAAAAGACCTAGTAAATATTTTACACTCCTACTATCTGCTTAAAACTTCATTACGGATACATAAATCGCACAAAAAAAGGCATAACCAAAATACTTTTCGAAAACCTAAATGATTTACAGCATACTGATAGTGCCCATATTATACCGCAGTCTTTGTCGATAGCATATCGGTGTAAAAACGACAAAAAAATATCCCTTTGTTCTTTGTCGCCCTACTCATATGCAAATGTGGCTGGACCCAGACTGATTTAGGGCCTGCATTACCGATTCACGAAAACGTCGAAAAGTGCAAACTTTTTGGTTTGAAACTGTGCTAAATGATTTATATTGAAGTGATAGTTCGACGGTTTTTAGCAAGTACCGTAAGGTGTGGGGGACTGTCAGTACGTTTATGCATTTTTTTTTATTTCGTTTGTAAATGGTTGTTCTCATTATTACAGCCCGTTTACATGAGGACGATTCGTTTTTTTTTACTATCGTCAATTTTTTTGACGGCGTCCATGCTTTTTAAATGCCCGTGTTCACACGCATCACGAATCGTGAAAAATTACGGACACGTCTTAAATCACGTATCGTCTTTTAAAAATCACGTGCGTCAAAAAACACGAATCATGAATTTCTTGTGATGGATTCGCTGATGCTTTTGCTCCCGAAAATCACGAAACTAATGTGAACGTCAATTCGTTTTTTTTTTGCCGGGCCGTGATAAAACACGTCCATCCGTCATGACGTATCGTGTTTTATGACGGAAGCTGTGTGAATGAGCCCTTAGTGTTGTTTTGTACATCACATACATAACTCACGTCATCTCCCCTGTAGGGGAAGGGGGTTATGCAAAACTGGTTACGCCCGCCACCTGGTTTATAAAAAAGAACCTTAATTTAGGTTTAAGACAAATAAAAGAGTATTAATATTAATCTTTTAAACACTTACAATATTTATCACTTTGTGAATTATAAGGAAGTTCCATCTGCATTTTTCGTCTTACATAAATAAATCTTTCAACTCATATCGCAATGATGAAAATGCAGCCCCGTTCACACTCAACAACTCGCCAAAACATTCTTTTTTAAACTCCAACTCATATATCAGTCGAGAGTCACCATATTTAACGCTTACAGGGACTTATGGCATTTGATATCGTACGACTAATCGCTCGCCACTTTCTTTGGAAACGACGTGACACCTCGATCATATTGTTTCTCTTTATCGGCTTCACTCGGGAACTTTCGTGTCGATTCGGGCACTGATTTACAACATGCCTTGTTTAGCTTCACATAATGACAGTTACTGGTAGATAGTGTCATTGTAATGTAAAGTTACGATGCTGGATGTTAAGTAACAAAGGGATTTGATAGTAAGATCGGCAGGATCGGCTGTCTTTCATATTTTACTGCCAGTCTTTAAAGTGGGCTAACGCAGAATTGTTTATAAATGCAAGCTCTTTGAATTGAAATTATAAATAATCGTCTGTTCTCCCACATCACTTTACTCGTTTATTGGTATATTGCATATCTTAACTAGTAGAAAATATACAGCTCTACCAGATTAACAGCTTATTGCTACAGTCAGTAGACTTTTGCACGATAACTTCATTCTCCTCCCTTATCCCAATTCATTTTGGGTCGGCTTTTTCACGATACTTTCATAATATTTTTTACACACGAATTTTCCAAACCAAACCAAGCCTTCCAGTCAGAGACTTGAGACAGAGGCTATATTTCATCCCTAAACAGAACCTAAAAACAGAAGACCCCCAAATTCGATACACGCAAGAACCTATAAATCTACTTTGATCTATGAAAAGCTATCCTATACATCAATCTAGTTGAAGGCAACATCATTACATCATCAACCTATAAACTTGGTAAGGACACTATGAAATATGGTCTGCTAGGCTAAACATTTTTGAAGCAAAACAAACGATTTTCAATACAGACATCATTAATTTCATCCTAGTTCCCACATGCCAACATTAAACCTACGTGGATGTCATTGTATTTTGCACTTTATGTCGTGGTGTTAAGAGTTACGTGATGTTATTGAGTTTGTGAGTTGTGTAGGACAAATGATCGTGTTCTGTTCACTTTTCATGCGTTTATTACATCTTGGCACGGTATGAGAGCACTATTGATTTCCTTGTTCCTAAGTACTGTTGAGGTGTATGCATAGAGTGAGAGACGGAAATGGGAAATCTAGACTTCTTTGAATGTGGTTTTTGTCTATGTATGTGAGGACGTTTCCTTTGGCTAGAATTCTTGGCACGCCGTACAAGGATTGCGTTAGTTTCACAGACTTTTAATTAGCCGGATTAAGTTAAGATGAAGTATATCTAGCGACGAAATCTCGTGTACTTTGATGAAATGAATACCGAAGCGAAAATAAATATGCTGGCGAAAGTGGTGAATAATCAGAGCTTCAAAATGTCTGTTTAAAAAAAAAACACATTCAACATAATTTTCTGTTTACAAAAACATTCTAAAATAAGCTGCCATTAACTACTTCAGTGAAAATGCCTGAAGTACCTAGTTAGTGGCACTTTTACTTTTCATCTCCAAAATAAAATAAATAATAATATGTATCACAAGACAATGTGAAAAAAATGTAGTCTCATTTTATTTTGCGCAAAACTAAACAGTGGTACAAGATTTATTACAACTACAAGCCAATTTTTTCGTTCCCAATTCTACTTAGTTGCAGCGTCTGATATAGCAGCAAAAATCAAACTTTATACGTCCTTCACGTATGAAGTCAGAGGCATAAAAACACTGTGATCCCTGCCCAATGGTACTTACAATTTGATTTATAATCCTCTGCCCGCTACATACATGCAACTTTGAGCGATAAAAGATGAATCACACTAAGATTAATATTGTTTTCCCGAGTGCATTCTTATCTGGGAACATTATGTTGGCAAATGGTTGCAAGCTACTCAAGACAAATATACTGGGCTGTTGTTGAATTTTAAAATCATCCATTTCTGTAGTTATTTGTCTTGATGACATATCGCGAGAGATGTATTGCGGATTGATGATATATCTTGGGTTGTAATATTTGTCTAACGTATCTGGGATTAGATTTAAGGGGTGGATACAATCCGAAAGGTTCTGTCAGCTATTTTTATCGAAAGCACTTTGTTTAATATTGTATTATACTTCGTTGCTTCGTCCTTCGAGATTAGATAACATTGTAGTAATACGTCTAATATATCGCCTTTCATCCACTAAGTTGTAGGTTTTTTTTTTTTTTTTTGTGGGTACTTTTTTATTCCTATTCGTTATGCCTGCAGTGTCACTCATTCGCGTTTTAGTGCTTCGCCGATCACCACTTTATTTCCCTTTTTCGTTAAAAATTGAAAAAAAGATGCCAAAACGTACTCACACAAACGACGACAGTGATTATTTGAGACGGAAGATCCGAAAACTTAAAAAGAAAATCAATAAACGCGACAAACGGTCGCGTGTTCGAATGTGTTCCGAAAGCAGTAGTTCGTCGGCGAATATGTCGCCTGAGCTATCGCATCATGAAGGTAAGCTGAAGTGTTTTTATCATCAATATTAAAAACAAAAGAAAGATATTGTGAATAGTTTTTAGGACTATATCCGTATCTAAAATTGACATGACGTCATGCACCAAATAATGTTGTGTACATCTCAAGGGGGTGTTACCTTCATATAATTTTGGATTCCCAATTTATATTGGGAAAAATGACATACCCACAAAATATGTGATTGTATACATTTGAAAGGAATGTTATCTTCACATTATTTAATGACCTACTTAGTTACCTACGAGCGTGTTACCCTCATATTATTTCGATTTCCCAATTTATTGGGTTAAATTAAACCACAGTAGGCGTGATTGTGTACATTTGAAAGGAATGTTACCTTCACATTATTTAATGACCTACTTACATATAAATACAATTTGGGTACACACATACCTAGTGTTGTGGATAGTTTTAAAGGACTATCGCCGCGCTATTCTCTTTTCGATACCTACATATGGTAATCATTATATTCCAGATGATATGGAAGTTCATCCTGAGGTCGAATCCGTGCAGATTATTGATACGGAAGAACCCCAACCGGGTACGTCCGCCTCGGCTACAGACACCCCTGCTACAGATGCGGTACAGTCAGTGCAGTCAGTACCCCCTGTAGAAGCAGCGCTTGACCCTCCTGAATTGGATGAAGAGATTTTGAATCTCTTGGGCGAAACACCTTCAAAAGATAAAAAATATGGACCGGATATTAGAGGTGAGTTATCTGTTCGCTGGGAACACATCGCGACGACAGGTCTGACGAAGGATGCCAGAAAAGAGCTGCTAGAAAGACATCTTGTTCCAAATAACTGCAAGAAGATTGACGCGCCGAAGTTAAATCCTGAAATAAAGGCCGCTTTATCAGATGTGCTTGTCAAGAAAGACAAAGCACTGGAGAACAAACAGGTGCAAGTCGCAGCAAGTATATCTTGTATTAGTAAAGCTCTTAATATATTGTTCTCCTCAGATCCAAAAGACCAGACCGTTATAAAATTACTGATCGAAGCGGGTCGACTGATGTGTGACTCACAACACAATGAGTCCATGACAAGACGTAGTTTTATATGTTCTACAATAAAGAAGGACATTAAAGATCAATTATTTAATACAGAAATCGATAATTTCTTATTTGGAGAACAGCTGACTGATACTCTCAAAGCTGCAAAAGCGATATCGAAATCAGGCGCTGAAATTAAAATAAACACCCAAGTCAGAAGACCTGTACCAGCCCAGAGACCGAGACAGGCCACCGCTCAGGCTTTAAACCAGAGGCCTCCGTTCCCGCCAGCCCGGCAGGCAGGAGCAGCGAGGAGGACCGATCCGGCACCGCGCCCGCGACCGCAGCAGCCACCGAGACAGCAGCCGCGCTCGCAGCAGCGCCCAGCCCCCCGGCGTTAGACTTGGTATGTTCCGCAGGACGATTATCATATTTTTATGATCAATGGCAATTAATAACCAATGATCCTGTTATATTATCATGGATAAGAGGTTACGAGATACCGTTTACTAAACCGGTTTATCAGTCACACGAACCTAATCTGCCAATTTTATCTTCATCAGAATCAGTTCAATACAGGGTGACCATCACTGATCTTATAAACAGTGGAGCTATCTCACTTTGTGAACCATGTGAAGGACAGTTTCTTTCTAGCTATTTCCTGGTCAAAAAACCTAATGGTAAAAACAGATTTATATTAAATTTAAAGTCTTTGAATAAGCACATCATAACAGAACATTTTAAAATTGAAGATCTGAGAACAACTTTAAAACTAGTATCAAAAAACAGTTTCATGGCCACCCTTGATTTGAAGGATGCGTATTTTCTCGTATCCATAAGCCCAACCTGCAGAAAGTACTTACGATTTAGGTATGATGGTAAAATTTACCAATTTAATGTTTTACCGTTTGGCCTCAACACAGCCCCATTTGTTTTTACAAAATTATTAAAACCGGTAATTGGTTTGCTGAGGTCATTAGGTTATTTGTCATCAATTTACTTAGATGACATTTGTATTATTTCTAATAATTATCAAGATTGTCTAGATAATATTTTAAAAACAAAAAGTATTTTGAAGTCCTTAGGATTTATAATCAATTATGATAAGAGCTGTATGATTCCGAGTAACGTGTGTAAATACCTTGGTTTCGAAATAGATACGAAAAAATTCCAAGTTAGCCTACCTAAAGAAAAACGAAATTTAATTAAAAAAGAATTACAATCATTTCAACTCAAAAAACGTTGTAAAATAAGACATTTTGCACGCTTGGTAGGCCTACTCACTTCATCCTGCCCAGCGATTCAGTATGGTTGGCTTTATACTAAGCAAATGGAAAGATGCAAATACCTTGCATTATGTCAAACAAGTAATTATGATAACCACATGTTTTTACCACAGTATTTACAAGATGATTTTACCTGGTGGTTAAAATCAATTGATGTCGCAGTCAATCCCATTAGACAAGACTGCTACTCGCTAGAAATATTTTCGGATGCTAGCAAAAAAGGGTGGGGGGCAGCATGCGGTGAGGAGACCGCCAGTGGCCAGTGGAGTCATTTGGAATGCGTCAAGCATATTAACTATCTAGAACTCCTGGCAGCTTTCTTGGGTTTACAAACATTCGCAAAGGGATTAAGTAATTGTCAAGTTTTACTACGTATTGACAACACAACTGCTATTTCATACATCAACCGTATGGGTGGAGTAAGATTTCCACATCTAACTGAAATTACAAAGTCCTTGTGGCAATGGTGTGAAGCTCGTGGTATATTTATATTCGCTTCATACATAAGTTCAGCAGATAATGAAATAGCAGATGCAGAGTCTAGAAAATCTCACCCAGATACCGAATGGGAGATCACAGATCATGCTTTCGAAAAGATTGTACAGGCCTTCGGTCGACCTAAAATAGATCTTTTTGCATCAAGAATTAACAATAAATGTTTTAAGTACATCTCGTGGAATAGAGACCCTGGAGCATTCGCTGTGAACGCTTTTACATTAAACTGGAAAAATCTTGTTTTCTACGCATTCCCTCCCTTTGCAGTAATACTAAAAGTCTTACGCAAAATAAAAACTGATCAGGCCGAGGGTATTGTTGTGGTGCCATTTTGGCCCACGCAACCCTGGTTTCCACTTTATCAAAAACTTCTTTGTTCTGAATTAATTCAGTTTACACCCTCTGATAATGTGTTGTTATCTATTTCCAACAGTCTACCCAAGCTCACATTGATTGCAGGGAAGTTATCAGGACGGCACTTCGAAACAGAAGAATCCCATCGTCAGCTTTAGATATTATGATAGCTTCCTTGTCTGAGAAATCCATGAAACAATATGACGTTGCAATTAGACGTTGGGTAAGCTTTTGTAAAACTCACAGTATCGAAATACATGAGGCGTCAATTCCGATGGTAATTTATTTTCTCACTGAATTATTTAATTCTGGTTTACAATACGGATCTTTAAACAGTCATCGCTCCGCTCTGTCTTTGATCTTAGGATCGAGAGTAGGGTCTGATGACCGCGTTATTAGACTTTTTAAAGGTTTTTACAAACTTCGTCCTCCAACCCCCAAATATAATATCACTTGGGACACCTCAATAGTTTTAAATTTTTTATCAAAATGGCACCCAAATAGTAGTTTAAGTTTAGAACAATTAACCAAAAAGACCGTAACATTGCTCATGCTAATAACTGCACACAGAGTACAGACAATTAGCAAAATAACACTACAAAATTTGATTATTAATGATCAGTTTATATTAATCAAGATAGCCGACTTCATAAAAACGTCTCGTCCGGGTTCAGCTCAACCTTCTCTGAAAATTCCATTTTATAAAGACAGACCGGAAATATGTCCGGCTGAAGCTTTGGTAGCTTATATAGATAGGACAAAGTCTTTAAGAAACAATACCAATAACTTATTCCTTACTATTAAAAAACCACACAAACCGGTGTCCACAAATACAATCAGCCGATGGATAAAAAACATGTTATTAATTAGCGGAATTGACACCTCTATATTTTCTGCTCACTCCACCAGACACGCAGCTACCTCAGCCGCTCATAGAGCTGGTGTCAATATTGACACAATACGAAAGACAGCTGGGTGGAGTGACAGCTCCAATGTCTTTGCTAGATATTACCATAGAGATATTCAATGTGAACAACTTGATCAATTTGCTTTGTCAATCCTAAATTCCGATTGATGTATTATGTTAAAATGTTAGTAAAAACTTTGTTTGTTAATCAAAATCAATGAGAAGATACATTTTAATTTTAATGATAATTTTAGTTTTGTTTGATCATTATACTTTTAATGTTTAAACATAAGTGTTTTAATATTTCAACTCTTTCAAAATCTACAATGTTATCTAATCTCGAAGGACGAAGCAACGAAGTATAATTGGAGATTAAACGAACTTACCTGAAGTGAAGTTCTATCCAAATTATACGAGTTGCTTCGTCCGAAGAGATTAGTTCCCTCCCAGCCCTTTAACTCCCAATGTCTGTAGTGAAATATTAAAAAGGGTTCCAGGCTTTCAACTAAATGAGTGACACTGCAGGCATAACGAATAGGAATAAAAAAGTACCCACAAAAAAAAAAAAAAAAACCTACAACTTAGTGGATGAAAGGCGATATATTAGACGTATTACTACAATGTTATCTAATCTCTTCGGACGAAGCAACTCGTATAATTTGGATAGAACTTCACTTCAGGTAAGTTCGTTTAATCTCCAATTGTTTTAGATATCTTTAAGATAGATCGATGTGTTCAAGAATATTTCAACGAGTAAATGTACTTTGTTGAACATAGTCACGAGATTGATCGCCACGATGCACATTATAATATTCAAAAGTGCCTTTTGCTGACTTAAATAAATAAATAAATGCTTTGAAAATATTTTTCAGGATATTGGCCATGCAAGCTTTAAAATCAAACCATGGAAAGCGGACGTTGATTTCGATCGCCTAATTATTTTCTACATCTTTAAACAGAGTAAATCAGAAACTGCCAACATTTTACCAAATATGTTATTATAATGGAGAGTTAGAATCCAGTCTATCCAAAAGCACTAAAAAAAATATAATAAATGTCAGCATTTGGTACATATGTAGCTATTATTATAGATATCTCCGATGACCTACTTATAGTACGATACCTAATATCCGAAGTTAAGACCGATTGTCAGACTTTTAGACCACTAGTATGGAATTGTTTTAAACTAGGTAGTCACTATCACTAAACACCACGTAAAGTAAGTAATTTTTTGGTTTTTTTTAGTATGAGGGTCTGGGTTCGATTCCCGGTTTGTGCAAAGTGTTATTGGGTTTTTCAATCAGGACTTTCTCAGTAGCAGCCTCGGATCTGTATTTGTGCCCGGTTGATGGTAATAGGCTCACCACCTATTACATGGGACATAAAAAATAACAGGTGAAATGCGGGAATACTAGTAGGTACACCTCTGCCTAACCCATCGGGGTTTACAGACGTAATGTTTTGTTATGTGTTCTTAAAGTGTAAGTACTTGTTACCTACAGGAGTGCACAGCACTTGCATAAATTGTTTCCAAAGCAATATATACTACAGTTCCTACATAGTTATATTACCTTTGACATAAACCTTGTGTCAACAAGAATAAAAATTACTGTACTGCAAAATCAGAGGTAAACTATCAATGAAAGGACAGTATATCTTACGAAATATTATGTAACTATCCCACAACTATTTCTGTCACCAAATACGGAGTTCATAAGGTTTACTTATTATTATGCAGTCGTTATGTCAACTGTCGGGGCGAGCACGCATTTATTAGCATAAGGCAGCCGCAAGTTCACCCGAACTGACAGTAATAACAAATTAGGGTAACTCCTCCAAACGTTGTCCAAACCGCTATTGTACTGTTGTACCCCCGGCAGCTAATTGTGTTTTTGTTTGCTATTTTGCGGCCGAATGGCGCTTTAATATTGAGATTCTTGCGAGTTTGGTCCGTGTTTTCGGTAAAGTTTTAAATAATAAGGGTTTTATCTCGATTAGCCTTAGATTGGGGTGTAATGGATCAGTAGCTTTTTATGCTAATTACAAAATAAGTAATTAAAATTGGGATTTCAATTCTTTAGAAACTGCCGTAGTAAATAAAAAAATACGTGTAGTAAGTCTGAAAACCGGGTTGAGTCGTCGATTTTGCCAGAACTTATTAATTCAATAATAGATGATAGAATCCTATAAGAGAACATTGAAAATATTTAAACGTCGAATTTAATAAATAACCAAGGCGTAATGCAGACAAGTTTAAACTCCATATTGGCAATCCCTACTAAACCGCTCTTGTCATGTCGCCCATATGGCAGAGCGTTAACAATGGAATTAGTCGTCATTCAAAGTACCGAGTCAAATTCACAACATATCTGGATAACGTGTAGCAAGTGCACTCGTCTACTAGGGGTGACACTTTGAGCCCTTCCGATACTGACATTATGTGACAACACTGAGCTAGGGGCGTTCGCTTACACAATGGCCGATCATTGGTGCCTTCACCCTATTCATGTTCGCATACACTTTTAGCACAGCTTTGAATATGAATTAGAATCGTGATTTTACGAACATGTGGTATCTAATTTTTGGGATAATAGATGGTCAAAATTATATCAAAAATATATCCGCAATATCTGTACAATTGATCGTTTAATTAAAATTCTACAGAAACACAATTGCCGCGTCGCATTAAAAAAGGAAATCTAAATTGTTGATTCCTTTATTTCGTTTCAGGATTGGAGGAAGAAAATAAATTCACCCACAAGGCGCGGCTTGAGATATTCAATAAAGAGATTTTATGAAAGAAAAAAAAATCTCATTTGCATCTCAAAAGCGATGCGAGTTAATGGGACCGTTTCGAATGCGAGACACGTCACTCGCTATATCCGCATTCGTCTCAACCCTTACACGACACTTGGAGTAAGGACAGCGGCACACGGACTAATTGGTGATAATGTATGGATATATCGATAATCGATATCTCGGCTGACTGTATTAGTGGGTCAAGCGGCCGATTTACGATTCTCGGAAACTGATGTCCGATCTAATTGTTGACGGAGTATGCACTTACCGTTGTGTAGTAGCTAACCAATTTAGTTTTGTGTTGGGATCAATTTAATATTTGGAATAGGTTTGAACTGTATCGATTTATCCATGTTACTAAATGTGATTTATTGAAATGATTTTAACATAGGTAAAGAATTTTGGTTGAAGTTAAGGTATATTTTTACATGCATAACCTTGGCTCACTGGACATCATATGCCTAGCCTTTTCCGAACTATTTTGAGGTCGGCTTCCAGTCTAATCGGATGCAGCTGAATTCCAGCATTTTACATGGAGCGACTGCCCATCTGACCTCCGCAACTCAGTAAGTACTGGGTAATACGATACCCTTTGGTAAGACCGGTTGTCAGACTTTCGGGCCACTGACTACCTGTAACGCCTGTCAAAGATCTACAAACGACAGCGGGGACCAACGGCTTGACGTGCTTTTCGAGGCACGAAGGAAACTCGTTAAATTAAATGGGTGGTCACCCATCCCCAGACCACCCTAGGCAAGCACGGGGTCATTCTATCAACGATAATGATGATGACAAAGTAAGAAAATATAAGGAACTGTTGAAAGTCTTTGTAGAAACATGCAACGCTTTAAAATCAAGTGCCACGTGTCTAAGCCCTCTATGGAAACTCCTTGGTAGATGGAAACTTCCGTATTTAATGCAAACCGTAATATGAAACCATTAACGCGCTACAACATAATAATACTGAAGAGTTTGTAATTAAAATTACCGAACGCTGTCACAAGCGTTCCCTCAAACAACGATTGCGTGTTTCATTAAGCGGCGTGCGACCAAACACATGTCGAAGGAAAATTAGCGGCAGCCAATGACGAACTCACGAAAATTGAGCAAATTAAGAGACACCCAACAGCCCTTTACTTTATTGATGTCTTTTTAATTACACCCGTTAAAACGATTAGGTTTGATCATGGAATTGCTTTGTCAATTACTCCATATGGTAGTACCTGTTTCAACTGATGTTTTGGTTAATTATAAATGTAACGCAATGCTAAACAATGGGTTTGATTTATTTTTAGAATCAGCATGACTGCTTCATCATAAAATAAACCGGCAGCACGAAAGATCTCACATTTTCGAGAAACTATGTGAAAAACATGTTATATTTTTTGGTGACCAAACCACGAACCCGTCCCTTATCTCACTAGGAATCATTTACTAAGATACAACCGAGCTTGTTCCAGTAACTCAGGTTGTAAACACAAACTTGAAATGCCTGAATCTTTTCACGTTTAAATAGCTGTACGAAGTAATGATACGTAATAGAATCTCCTATTAAACCCAACAGCTTAATAAGGGACTCCACTCTGTAACACAAATCCTATACGCAATTACAGCTTCAAGTCTTTTAATACATCCACGACATTACAATTACTTCATAGAATTTCAAACGAGAGCTTATAAAAATCAAGAAGCAATTCACTTACAAAAAATATTCAGTTAGCGTTTAAAATCACCGATGCATGTTAAGAAGCTGACTATTCAAGTAATATTCTTAAGCGGAAAACTTCACGAATTAATACGGGTTCTCCACAAAAACACGACAGAATTATGCATGTGCAAAGTTTCGCCGAATGAATAAAGTAACCGTAAAACTACTCTGTAATTACGTAACATCGTCTCCCGATACGATCGGAGGCTATATCGATAGCGAACCGATACATCGAGCGTGCGATCGAGATCCGATTCGAACGAGCGCGACCAATTTTATTCACGAAACATTTAGCTTTAGATAAAATCTCACGGCGCGCTCCATAATGGCCTCCGCTGATTTTAAAACAATAAAATGCAAAGCCTTTAAAATGAGTGCGATTGTTAGTGTGAATCAGATAAGTAGAATAGATATTGAATGTTATGGGATATTGTTTGGAAACACGGTTTATTTTAAAATTATACGCTAGGTGAGGTGTTTACTGTTTATCTCGTAACGAGTACTGACTGCTCCGATTCGAAATTTATTCCACGATAAATATCGCAACCTTCAACTGCCGCCTTTTATCGAAGTTCCGTTACACTTGAGTTATTCAAACTATGTAAGAGCGATTAACCTTACTGACATAATTTCTCCGCAATCAGTACAGAATTCGCGGAACTGTGAGAGATATATCTACGAGAGTTAACAATCTTAATCGGCCCGTCAAAAATCTGAGGCGAGTTCCAATTATTAAAAAATCGTTGTCGATAAAATCGAGTTAATGAAGAACGGTACTCGATATCTCGATCGGCGGTGCGCACTAACTCTGAAATTGATTTCATTCCATCGACGCGCGTCGATCGAAGCTGCTGATATGATTTGCGGAAGTATTACGATTTTCAAATTGTACAACATCCTTTGAAGATTTCATAATGCACTGCATTATGCGTTGGGTGTCTTAAGTGATTCATTATTCATAAGTAATTGGCCAGTTTTATGAAGTAATAAATGTAATGTATAATTGTAAATTAATTATATCCGCGCTTCCCCGTTGGTCTAGTCCTGGGTTCGGTTCCCTGGTCGGGCCAAGTGTAATTGGGTTTCTCCATGAGAAATTTCTCAGTGGCAGCCACGGAGTCTGGATCTGTGCCTGGCAATAGGCTACATGGAACTTTAACATTACTGGCGAAATGTGGGTTTACGATTAGGTACACCTCTGCCTAAACCTTTGAAGAAAAGCGCTTTTGTTTCCAAAAGTACTTTTCTTCGTGGTAGCAGAAATCTGATTAAAAAGTACAGTAATATAATTTTGCTATTGCTGTAAAGCAAGCATTTTTTTGTGGATTTTCACTTTTGAACCAAAATTAGTCCCATATCTATTAGTACATAAAATGATGATAGAATATTCAAAAATTTATGGAATAGACGAAATTCTTTGAAAGCTTTGCAGGGCCCTTAGGTACGGTCAGATGAAGTGATAAAATCTAAGTTAAAAACAAAGCGAAATGATGTATCAGACGTAGCTAGCTGTTAACAATATTAACAGCAAGCTACGTCTGATACAAATCGTCGCTTAAGGTCTACCGCCATGTACATAAGTCAATAATACCAACTATACTGAAGAGTGAAAAAAAACTGCATAACACTGATTTGTGTACACTATATATTAAACCAGCTGACCCGCGCAACTTCGTCTGCGTAACATTTTTGATTAATGCTCTGCTCCTATTGGTCGCAGCGCGGTGTTTTATGCATATAGCCTTCCTCGAAAAACGGGCTATCCAACACTAAAAGAATATGCCAATTCGAACGAGTAGTTCCTGAGATTAGCGCGTTCAACCAAACAAACAAACAAACTCATCAGCTTTATAATATTAGTATAGACTAGTTGACCCGCCCAACTTCGTCTGCGTTACATTATAGCGATTCAGAAATTGGCGTCAAATGAACAACGCCATCTATCGAGCTCGGTGTTAAACTGCTAAAATTTAATGCATGGAAAGCGATCGAACAAACAATATGAAGATTTTCAAAGCAACGCCATAAGTACCTTTTGCTATCATAACTTTTTGAGAAACCTGTAGCGGTCATTGCTACACCGGCATTTAAATGTTAATTTTAAACTTAAAATCATAATTGTAAACACTTCACAGTACATGTTATTCACCCGTTACACAGACCTGTCAAATACGAACTAATGTCAAATTACCATAGACATCAAACTCAAAACACGATCATTGTCTTTGGATAAAAACTTACATTTATTGACAGAAATATATCTACACATTTATTTAATCGCTATACTTATATCACATAAAAAACCTATTTACAAATCTACCAATACTAATAAATATTTACACTGTACAAAATATAATCAAACATTGTAATATGCTGGTCGCCACCTTTCCGAACGCAACTTCGGGTGCGCTCGGCTAGACTCGGCCTCCGTCGGAGCATATGACTTGCTATAAAGCAATTTAGCATTGTCATCTTAGCCAGTACTCGTTTGGGCCTCTTGATCAGTACGCACTCGAACTCGCTACTAAATCTAGACTTACTCCATAGACCTAGATCCCGCTAATGGACTCGGTATCGTCTCCTTAGCCTTTTAATACATGTCAAGAAAATTGTCCTCCGTCGTCTTAAGTTAATTATAATCATAGAAGTGTAGAAACAGTTATATTATATAAATATTATAAACCGGATGTTGTTTGATTCGCCGATTTCTCCATACACTTCAAACCCAATAAATCGATTTAAAGTTATCTTGTGAGCACATTTATTCATTAGTACCATTTTAGTTCAATAGATGTCGTTGCATGTACCATAAGTAATGATGATGATCGCTTCTTGAACACTTTAAATTCATATATCTTTTGATTAAGAGCACGGGTTGCAATGAAACAAAAACTAATACCTTCTCTGAGTTACGCACAATAATTGTGCATTAAAACTAACCACATTGGTTTTGTAATTTTCACGTGATACTTAAACAAACAAACGTAGCCGAAGACTCACAGACTGCAGACATACAGACTGCAGACAAACAGACAAAAATTCAAAAAATAGTAGAAATGGGTTCTGTTTGTTATCCTTTAACGCCCCTACTATATTTTTTTTGGATACTTTCAATGTACAGAAACGCCACGTCTCCAGATTTATTATATGTATAGATAAAGACGTTACTTGTTTCTGATTGGCTGAATCAACGCGTTTTCCGTTTTATAGCAAAAGTCAAATGTGAAAACCGCCAAAACTTTACTTACGTGGTGTTAGAGCTTAAACGACGAAATCTGTAAGTACCGATATTATAAAGAGGTAAAATTTGTTTGTAAGTTTGTATGTAGGGGTAATCTTCGGAACTACTGATCCAATTCCGAAATTCTTTTACCAACCGAAACCTACATTATACCTGTGTAATAGGCTCCATTTTAAACATTCCCGTGGGTCAATTTCCGTACATAACGAGAGCGAAGCCGCGAGCAAAAGCTACTATTATACAAAGATGAACTAACATAAGGCATGCTACTATTCTTATATTTTATACAACAAAACATTACCAAACCTACTATTGATTTCCCAATCACACATTCAATTTGAGAGCGTCCCTCGAAAGTTGGTATGTCAATAATAATTCAGAGTAACAGTATACTGTTGAATAAAATGATTAACCTACGCTCGGGAGTCGGTTGACCGGAGACTGACATACAGGGTGCTTGCAAGCACGCCATAGATTCATTTGTCAAAAATGACAATCGTATTGGAAAAAAGACACAGAAGGAATATTTTTTGGGTGGAGTTATAATGAGGTATTTTTGTTGCGTGCTTCTTGGTAGTAGGTTATTATTTTTTGGCATTTTTTTTTTTTGTTTTAGTGTCATGCGTTATTTAAAAATATCTGGGCTAATTTAATGATTTTATTTGTACAGCTATAACTGGCTTAAAAATAAAACAAAGAAATTTTAACTGAAACTTTGTTGTTTAATTGGCAATCAAATAACTTTTCTAGTGAAAACGAAGGTGACAACACATTGCTTTAAAGGTTTGCGAAACATTGTTTCTCAATTACTTACAAATTATTAAATAAATTAAACATCATTCGTTTATGACATTTAATTACTAAAAATAAGAAAAATAATTAGCCTTTCGTAACTTAAAATTAGACGTGGGTGTATGCAAAGTTGCAACAGCTAATAACGAGATGATGATCCTATTGATTGGCCAATGTTAATCAACGAAAATACATCAATCAGAAAGTATTCAAAAAGTGATACAAAATATACGCGTTGATTACAATTTTGAAATAACTTTTGAATCTAGGTAAGCACACACTAAATTAAAATGTATCGTACATTACATCGTATTTATCGTACATTGTTGCATTTATTTTGTGTATTGTGTTTGGTTTGTGGAAATAAAACATTATTTTTCCTAACGTACTCTGTCCCACTCCTGGGCAAAAGCCTTCGCAATACATAAATAGAAAGAGTTGAGGGATCAACTCTTTCTATTTATGTATTGCGAATGCTTCAATAAAACAAAACCGTACTCTACAAAAAATATTTTCGTTTTTACATTTTATTGTTCCATAATGAATCGGTGACATTATACAAATATCGCTAATTGAGCGACCTTTATCCGACATTTGATTAGAACACAAAATATCATGAAACAATGAAACAGCCTGTATTGTTCAATGGAAATGTCAACATTGAACTTGAATGTGTCGCGAACATTTTCGGAATATGACATAAATTATATCAACCCTTATTGGATGAGCGGAATGGAATAAATACCATATGTATGCTGGCTCAAGTTACGTTGCTTGCCGCGTACTAATTCCCAGAGCTTGGTGGAGTGAGCGACAAGCGGCAGCGGTTTGGTTGAATATCGTTTAGAATGATTTATGTAAGTTCTTACTGGTAAACTAAGCAGTGATAGCCTAGTGGTGTGACCGTTGGACTGCCAAGTCATAGGTCGAACCCAAAGCACGCATCTCTGATTTTTCGGAATCATGTGCGTATTGTATAAATTATCACTTGCTTCGGTGAAGGAAAACACCGTGAGGAAACCAGCATGCCTGAGAGATATTTCTCGACGGCATGTAAAGCCAAGTCAGAAGCCCATGGGCGGCATAAAAACTCTGACACCAGGTTAGGCACTAACCACACGATTAAGAAAGAAAGACTGGTAAACTTTACTGAACTTCTATTGTTTGTTACGCACTGTGTATAATATGACTAGCGTCAATACAATCATTTGACTTACAAGTTCATACTGATGCGCGAAACATCTTATATGCTACATTCGCTGCAGGATTGACATGAACCCTCTCGGAAGTCTGGGATTATGATTTTTTCCCGATTAAGAGAAATTTACATTATTATGTGCAAAACTTATTGCTACAAATATTTATCTCAGGTACACATGTAGGTACAACAACTCGTTGATACTTAGAAATTAAATTAAAGCCGGAAACAGACAATTTCATTATTTTTAACCGCTTTCACCCATGCCTCAGTCCCTCGCCGTAACTGTCACCTAGTGATGTCGCCCCACCGATTGTCATAGCTTGAATCTGTATGACATCTCATTGTGGCAGTAATTACGCCGTATTGTACATTAATGTTCACATATTGTTCATTTGGCGTGATCTTCTCGACTATTGTTTGAGCACTTGTTTGTCACTTGTTTTTATCACACAATTCGGCTTTTGTTTCGGCCGGCTTTTGTCGTTTTGAATTAAATTGTAGGAATATGCTGGTATTCTGAATATTTGAAAGAATTTAAGTGAATTATTATTTGTTTGTTGCGCGTCTGTTCAAATGGCCATGTTCCACGGCTTTCATGGAAGAGCATGTCAAAAGTGATTAACTTCGAGAAGTTCCAGATTAAAAACGTCCAAATATTTGGAGTTCGTTATTTTTTAATCATTTTTCCCAGAGCTACAATCCCTTTAGGCTTGAAATCTCTAATTGTTCCAAAAATGGACTCACTAAAAATTGTTTCAAGGATAAACAATAATTAAATACAACGCAGTTATAAATTTAACCCACATCGGTTGAGGAACGAATCGCTAGAAATTGTTCTAAAACACGCAGCGATTCTTTTAATGAAATCTTTTTGAACCTGCTTTGACGGAACTAAATCCTAGCAAAAACGTGCATCGGAACATTCTTAGGTGGTTCGAGAACAAACAAAGCGGGTAACAAAGTATTTGTTACTCGGTTTTCTATAGTATTAGAATAGTATGCTAAATCAAATTGCCGTAGAAAATCTATTACTGAAATAAAGGTTATTTTTTATGTAGACCTCAATCAAGATTGTTTCGGTCAATTATATGGATTTTTAGTAAGCAAACGCTTTGAAGCCGGTTCTCAATCAGAAATGGTGAATTGAATGTTGATAACATTGTAATTGTTTTATTGATGGCTAATTATGAGTAACGAACATTCATAATGATGTTATACGGTATTTAGAGAGGTAGATGTAGTGTAAATGGGATGGTAGATGGAGAGTAAATAATAAATGTTTCATGAACGAAAATGTCGACATGATTTAAGTGAAATTGAAATATATATATAAAAAAAAACTTACAATTTTGGAGCAGAACGGTCAGGTTTTGATCGAGCTTTTCTTATGACCGTCGTCACCACATAATATATAGATACATACATTTATTTAGATAGATAACGCAAGAGCATCTACTTCGCGTGCCCAGGTTAAGCGTTTTATGCTTAACTTGGCTTCTGTCGCAGCAAGCTAATTTGTTTAAAACAACAACGTTACAACTCAAGAACTTAATTCATGAACAAAAACTTAGTCTGTTTTGTATACTACTTTTTGTATAATAGTGCTTATGATCATAATTTTAATTTGAATCTTAATTTATTTTGAGTTATATTATGATCTCAATTTCAACCATCCATTCATCCTGACATTACTATTTATTTTGATTTGACTGTATTCTGGATATTTTAATCTTAATAATAGCATGATTGTTTATTTGTATTTATTCCGAATTTTTGTGTATTCCTAATTTTAACGCATTCCTAACTTTAATGTATTCCTAATTTTAATTTTAATTATGTATTTAGAGCATGTGTACTCGATAATGTGCAAGCTGTGGTTACCTATAATTGAGTGTGCGTTACAGGACAACGTATTCTGTAGTAGTTTTAATTTAAATGAATGATAATGTAATGTAACTCGTTGGTAATCCAAAATTAATAAATAAATGACGTCATAGTAGGCAGTCAAAAAATGGCACGCTTGCTTTTTATACGGATCGCGATACTTGCGTTATCTAGGTATATTTATATCTGTGGGTTTCATTAACACAATGATCCATCACGTGTGTGCTGCCTCTGTCTACCTCGTTCGTCTAAAGATTGCATGCGCGTCTGCTGAGCAAAGCAAAGCTTGCATGGGGTCCTTGGTTCAATTCTCAGGACGGGCAAAGTATTATTGGGTTTTTCTCGCCGCCTATTACATGGGACTTAATCATAAACATGAGTGTCCTATTAAGTACACCTCTACCTTAAACTTCGGGAATTAAAGGTGTGATGTCATGTACATATGTACAGTATCTATAGCTGAAAACACACGCTCAACAAACCAACTCCAATGTAAATTTAAATCGCGCAAACCAACCAATTATATCGGCTCGGCGCCCAACACAGGCACAACTTGCTTAAGGCAAACTTTTGTATAGACTTGTTAAGCAATTAATTATTTTGTATGTTTTTTTTTGTATATCCGATGCCCCTTCAAGCTGTGTATCATTCGTTAACATAAATCAAACTAACCAACATTACTATCGCAAATTCATCGACAGAGACAAACGAACGCGTGAATCGCGACACAATTATAATAATCAGTGCACGTTTGTCAACTGCACCGTCGATGGATGACATGGATGAGTGTGCGGCTGAACGCAGCGGATTTGGAAAAGCGGTGAAGCTATTTAATTAATGTTATAATATAGCAATATTTCACAATGGGGTAGGCAGAGGGGTAATAGTTATGAGTCGTCACGCAGTGGGGGTTTGAAGGTTGGCAAGACTCGGAAGGTCTGGCATGACAGTTAGGCTTCAAGATGAGACGTAACAATGAATGGCAACGAAGGTGGTAGCAGAAAGGGAGAGGGAGAGGTCTGCCCCTCTGCCTTCCGCACCCTAAGATCTGGAGGACCGACAATGCCCTCTTCCAACTTGGGTAAGTCCGTCATCTGAGCAAATAGGCCCGAGCTGGCGTCGCGTGATGTTTCATAGAATGAAAGGGCGAGGAGCAGCTCACTCCTTCCTTTTACCTGAGACGGGGTTTTTGGGAAGCAAACCGCCACTGTTGGGATGATTGTGATGAATGCAATTGTGTCCCCACACCCCAGCTTGAAGTGATGTGGAGGAACACCGTGTGGTTTCAGTCAGTAGGAGTCTTACAGACCCCTCCGGCCGGCCCTACAGCGGAGGCCATCCATCAATTGAGGATTTCCACACGTAAAAAAGAGGCATTCTATTGTTTTAATCAGTGGCCATTTCATTATGTCAACTGAACTGTGCGGTTGATTGCAGCAGATTTTAGCAAAGCTGTTACTGACACGGAGTGACGTTGGGACTGATACGATTTAAGATGCCATATAAATTGATAAAATAAATATTTGCACCAATTGCACAGACACAGACCATCGTAATTTTATAAGAGATTTAGTTATATTCAGTACTTGGAAATCGTAATTAATTAATTAAATAATAAAAAAAAACGTTACTGAAAAAGGCTTGTCGGAAATATGAACAGCAAGAGCTTGTTTTTCTTTCATGTTGAAACTTTCGGGAAAATCTATTGTGTTTTACTTTAAGGTTGAAAAAGGGTTTTCCTGTTACATGTTTCAAGTTCATAGTAAAATAGATAGGTACCAAAATTTCCCAAAAAAAACATCATTCAACTGAATTATTATTCAGTGCCAATAAAAACAAAAATTAAAACAGACACAACGTTCAACTAGGTACCTACATCGTTATGCATAAATCCCATTGTGAGAAACGTCAGCTGTTTTCACTCGCTCGCAGCCATTTAACAAACTGTAAGTGCGTTCGGGTATTAATTTGCAAAACAAATGAGGATTGTGCATAACATAAATAAAGCAATGTTGCCAGAAAACTGTTCAGCTTGTTTATTATGTCTCGCTAAAATCACAAAGGTAATATGGCTTTTAGTTTTTGGTTGGGCCATATGGCTTTTTCCCGTAGGCTTTTGTTTGAAATAAATGTTACAATAATTGACTGTAATTTATGTATTTGAATACAAAAATACATAATGAATATAAACGTGATGAACATATGAACGGTTTGTAACACTAAATCCTACATCGCAGTGGCAATGTTAAATAGGAATACTTTGTGTTAAAATAAACATATCGATCAATATACCTAAAACGAAAATTTTAGATTAAATCTGTAAAAAATTCACGTCCTGGAATCGTCATTAACCAGCCAAGACTTGTCTTCTGATGTTATAACTGCTGTATAAAAAGACTGTCAATAATGCGTGCTGTCTAACTGTCAAAAATACATCATATGTACAAGTTTTAGATATTTTTTGATATTGATTTTCGTTCAGAAATGTTGACTAGATTTTGAACGTTTTCAATTGAAACGGAGATAGACATAGATTTCTGTTCTACATATGTACTGTAATTTGCACAGTCATATACTGAGGACCTCAATAAAGTGACAAATTGAACATGACAGGTGGTCCAGTCTTATGTAAGTTAAATTTATAGGACATACAAAAATGAAACACTACAAAGTTATCTTATGCATCGCCATAAACAAATTTAATTAACATGAATATCTCATGAATATCGGCATTAAAATTATGATGAACTTTTGGCATATAAATGTAGAAATTAATTTTATTGGTTATTACGATTCTTTTCTATGTGTATCTTTGGTAATCGGAGAGTATGAATGACAATCGTTCGTGCAATAAAATTAAATTGATTAAATTAATTTTAATTCGTCGTACGTGGGTGCATAATGTCAGGTCAGATATAGATTTACTCCATAAAAAATGTAACTTCCGATATTATGTTTCTAAAATATAATAATTAGATCAAACGAAAAAGTTGGCATTATTTCGAAAAAAAAACCTTTAATCCCCAGAAATTTAAATCCTTCAAATAAATAAAAGATAAAGGTTAAGATATTTATAGAAAAGCTGAAACCCGCCCACACATCATATATTATCTATATCCAAAGCAATCTAAAAATAACTTACGTTGACAATTTGTACCGACATACTTACGGTAGGTACAGTCAATAAGTGAGTGGATTAACAGCTCTGCTTTTTAATTTTTTAGGTGAAAATCACGAAAGCACCGCTGGGCAAAAGTCCCCATGCAATGGGTGCCTGAGGATGGACTTCGCTGCCGAGGCGGGCCCAGTAAGAGGTGACGAGATGACCTGGACGCACACTGCGATGGCCATGTCGAGGTGGCGCATGAAAGGAGTACCTGGAAAGATATGGGGAAGGCCTTTGACCAGCAGCAGAATATTATGGGCTAATAAAAAGGTGAAGAACACATATGTACATACATATGCTTTGCAATGCTGAAATACAATGCATTAAATAACTTCGCATCAATTTAGATGATGTGTAAATAAAACAGTGCTACTGGGCAATTAAAGAACTGAAAAAACAATCTAGAGTACAAGAATAGCTAAAAAAAGACAACCCTGAAATTATTATATTTATTTGAAGAATATGGTTAGAAGGTTGACAGGTAAAAGCAAGTTCAAAATACATCCACCGCTAAAACATGAATAATAAAGAAGTGACTAGTCGGTCCTACAAAATACATGTCATTTAATCGTGACCTCATTTTAAACACCCATCCACGTTTAAACCCAAAAATGAAATAGTAACAAAACATATCACAAAAATAAAGATATTTTTACTCACTTTCACTAAGGATCGTATTCACCCAAAGGCTTATCCCAATAAGCCTCTTTACATATCCTCGCCCATATATACACATACCTACGTAACCAAATAAGGTAATATCAAAGAAAAGTTGCCGCTTTGAACAGGAACCAGCCGTTTTCCATCACGATTCGCATGATACATAATTTTATTACATTTCTTCATAAGTGTACCCTCACTCGATGTTTATTGGGCTGGATATTAATTTTCAAAGTATTACTTACCATATATTTTATGGCCCGAGAATTTTTTTCAAACCAGTCAATTTATTAAATTTACGAAGTTTTATGGATGGTCAGCCCACGCGAAAGAGAATTAGAAGATAACGATTATGATGCCAAAAAAAACTTGATAATTGTGCCAATTTTTATGGTTTCACTGACCCTAAAACGTACACTAGTTGCTCGATAAATACAAGGTCGCTCAGCGCGCTATTGGGTGAGCTATGCTCAGAGTTTCTTTAAAGGATAGATCCGATATGAAACTATCCGGAAAAGAACTAGAATTAACGAAATAGTTTGCAGAGTAAGCAAGTTGAAGTGACAGTGGGCTCACCACGTTTGCAGGTTGACCAAAGGCCGATACACGAAGGAGCAAAATAGTCCTGGAGTGAAGACCGCGTATCGGTAAGCGTAGTGCCGGAAGCATCCCATCTAGAAAGTACGATGACCTTGAAACTTCGACGAGGCTTGCGACCCAGCTACCTTGGTTCAGACTGGATGTGAAAGACGGAGGACAAGGTATTCTGCCACAGCTTGGGAGAGATCTATGTCCAGTAACGACTGTGACAGGCTGTTTTGGTTGTCAATTAAAAATATACCAAAATCTGGAAAAAACTACACGGATAAATGCTCAATATAAGTAAGTATTATCTGTTTTCCTCGATCAATCAAATAGTATACTCAAAGTGATAGTCAATCGATCGGAAACAAATAAAGAGGATAGGTATAATATTTCTATTCTCCGGTAGACATTTATCATGTTTCACGGTCGAATGTGTAGTTGCTGCTGCTACAACGAAATAGTGCATATCCATAAATGTTAAATAATAATTCTATAATTTATCTATCTTCGGAAGATTTTCTTTCAAATCAATTACAGGAGCTTATCTGAATACAATGATTTTTACTCTTCCTTCGTCGTTATAGCATAGAATGTTACTCTATCTAGGACCTCGAGCCAATTTCAGCCCTAAAATTAAATACTAACAGTGTATTTTATAAGCACCGTATTTATAATACGCTGACATATTTAAAACAATACTGCATTCAAAAAAACGGTAAAGTGTTAAGGAAGGTAATGATGTAGGTAACTATTGGCACGGGTAATCAATTACTGATTCAGGATCAGTAATTGATTACCTGTGCCAGTAGTAAACTAGAAAACATTACACACTTGAAATAAATACGATTTTTCCAGTGATTCCTAACTGTATATAAATGGCGTTGGCCACCTTGGCGTTGTAGCGATTTCCTGGGTTGGAATTCCAGGTCTGGCAGAGTATAATTGCTCCCAATATCAGCCCGTATTCTGGATTTGTGCCGGGGTCATGGTAACAGGCTCGCTGTTCCCCAGATACTGTATACCTAGAAAATGGGAGTGTAATTACAATACACCTCTGTCCAACCCCTTGAGGAATACAGGTGTGATGTTATGATCTAAACGTGTGTATACACCCTTTATGGACAGTACGTTTATTTTGTGGGACTGCAATATCCTTATCACAAAAACTTTTTGATGTCAGGAAATTGATTCTGTATGCTGACATTTTTCCCCAAAACCCTTTGCGATGGGACGGTTGATCGTCGTGCAAGAGGTTCTATTATCACTTTCTCTTTTCACGTACTTTACCATGTCTTATCGGCCGTTATGGGGTTGGAAAACATGGTTTTGCACGCTCTTATGTTGATGGAAGATGCTGATACGAAGGGGGTGTAAGGAAATATGGATAACGAATTTACAGCGCCTATTTATTTATTCAGGTGGATATATCCTATAGACTTCTACATTAACTTTGCTTGTATAGCATTTAAACAAAGCAATACATTCAAGAATGTAATAAATTATTAGAATCGACGATCCGTGGATTAATGGTCGACAGTTTTAAAATGGAAATCTGTTTATCGAAATTAGTTCGCGGATAAATATTTCTGACTTTGATAGAATAAGCCCTAAATGTAAAAAAAATACTCATCAAGTAGCCTTTCCTTTGCTTTTGGTAAAAAGGAAATACTCCTATGCTAAGATAGTGAAACAATCCGCCCATCGGTAAGACTGACTATCTAGTCTAAGTAAGGTCACTTATTAAATCCATTTTACTGCATTCCTGGAAATCAATCCAACTGTCTATAAATCAATTGTTACCAAATAAGCAATAAATTCGTGCACCATTCAGTACCGAGCTTGAATGCGAATCAGGTCATTAATCTCGCGAGCACTGATGTGCTAATCTATGATAGCTAATTGACTAATGGCTCTCAGCTAACACCGCGGTTTATATTGTACAAGGTTTACGCTAAACAACTAATTAAATGGATTTGTAGTGTATAGACTACTTTAGTAGTAGGTTTATTTGAATAAATGTGTCATTTTTGTTAATGCAGGCTGTTTCATTCAATAGTATATTCGTTTCAAACGGATATAAAAATGTACGATGTCCATAGTAATATTAACATATGAAATATCGTCACGCCTGTTTTTCCAGATGAATTAGGCAGAGAAGTACCTTAGTATACACTTCATCAGTTATGTTTAAATCTTAAAAAATATCTTCATCAATCATCAACGGAACACAAAACCAGGCTCCTGGATGTTACTGATAAATGCCTGCAAAACGCAATAATAAAATAGAATAAAAAGCCTTATATTTCTTCCAATAATAAAAAAATTACATGGATATTCTACTTAGACTTGCGAAGGGGCAGCAGCCTTGAAAAGCTGGTCATTGTTGGCAATACCGAGCACGAGGCCGGTCGCCAAGTAAAGGAAGTTACGTCCTCAAGCAAATTTCAGTAGGTGGTGATGGCAACTTTGGACCGGAGTCGATGGAGGCAGATTGTCCGTTTGAAGGGGTCCAGTGACCACGATCCTTAGTAATGAGGGACCGATTGAAGAATAAGAATTCTACTTACTACACTATTTTCTACAAACCTATTAAAAGTATTTTTTTTTACAAAACGCAATAATGCTTGTAAAACCCAGCTATGTATAATCGTGTTTCTCCTGCCCTTATCACAATTTATTTGGGGTCGGCGCAGCATGTCTTCTTCTTCTATAATTATATCCATAACTATTACTCGTCATCTCAGCAGTCACCATTTCTAGCCAAACATATTATAAGAAATTCTTCATCCAAATAATTATAATGCTTTTGATAATGTACAGTATTCTGAATTATTCACCACAATCCGCGTCTTTGACGATACTGAAACTTGGAAGGTAACACAAGACTCGATTTCTTCCTTTAGAAATGCACTTACGCAAACTTGCAATATCATATCTAATCGAAGTACAGATAACGTGGACTGCTACTGAAGCCAGACCATTGCAAAGTCTCAAAAAGATTGTACTCTTAGCTCTCATCTTCAATTCCTTTGCGAGCTTTAATATTGTGAATTCCATATCCGCTAGCATGACCAATACCATGCATATAGATTGTTTTATTTTCTCAACATGTCTCCTTTACGGCTATATACTGCAAAATTTCCACGGTCCAGTAAATAGGTCAGCTGGTTCATCTTGGTGATCGCTCGAACGGTCAAACGGAGCAGTGGGTAAGTCAAGATACGGTTCATGTTGTCATAATTTAGATAGAATATTATGTTGAAACATATTGCAATACACTATTATGATAAACTAGCTAACCCGCGCAACATCGTCTTAGTAACATTTTTGATGGATGCTCCGCTCCTATAGGTCACAGCGTGATGTTATATATGGTTCCTCGCTCCTTCTTCGATAAATGGGCTATCCAATACTAAAATAATTTTTCAATTCAAACCAGCAGTTCCTGAGATCAGCGCGTTCAACCAAACAAACAAACCCTCCAGCTTTATAATATTTTATGATAAATAGGTAAAGTTTGAATGTAGGAGGTACCTAATCTCCGAAACTCCTCATTCGATTTCAAAAATCCTTTCACCGATATTTAAAATGGATCCTTAGGGTAGACATAAGATGCATATTAACCACTCGCTATGTAAAACTCTCAGAGATTTTAGGGCTTGTCGCATTTACTGCTTACCTCGATTAACTTGAAACTGGGCACAAATACTTCTCAACATCTTATACTATTAAATGAGCCATATTTGTATATTTACTTGTAATCACGTTCTCAAAAACGGCTCTAACGATTTCGATGAAAGTTGCATAATGGGGATTTACGGGCGTGAGAGAGAGATCTAGCTAGGTCTCACATCTGGGAAAATTCGTTTTCTCTATTTCCACCCGAGCAGAGCTCAGCCACCCAGGTACTAATAAATAATATTACGTAGATTGTAATGATTAATTTTCCAAATCTATCCTTGTAAAGAGATATAAAGACCCCTCAATCTCTTTTTATGGGTAGATTTGGAAATGAAAAGAAGGTCTGCATTATGGCCACATATTCAATAAATTGGTGTTGATACTGAGGAGAATTAAAATATCCATTTAGGTGCAGTTACAAATAATAAATTGGAATGTATTGTATGTAAAACAATCGGCTGCATTCGTATCGAATGTGTCAACACCGTTCTCAACGTCTTCATTATTGTGGTGCCATTTACAGCGCAAACCCTTTCAATCAATACGGCACATGAACTTACCATTTAGAAATACTAAAGGCACCAAATCAACTAGAAATTCGAAAAATGAATTGGTAAATGTAGGTTGATGGAGGAACCTGTGGCCTCTCCCTCTCTCTTGAGAAAGGCTCTTTCCCACACTGGAAATAGAACTGAAACGTTCATGCAATAAGGCGTTATGGTAGGGCCACTGAAGTGAAAAGGCGAGTGGAAACAAAATTCTTTAGTGTTCCAAATTCAGGCAATTGGTACTACTTTATAGCCAAAGCATTACATCGTAAAAAAGACAGCATTGGATAAACACACCGCCCAATTAATACACGAACTCCTATTCACAATCGAACGTTCCCTGTACGCATGCCAGTAAATAACGCATAATTACGTCAAACGTTTCTCTACGATCTATAGCTACAAGCGCTTGATTTCCCACGACGAAGTCCCTCTGTTGTAGTCTACAAGTCATGTGTGTGCGAGCCGATTGCAACCATTTGTTCATAGTTGAAATACTGTATCTTAATACTTATATGTCTGCTGTCCCCTTGCTGGTTTTGAAGTGGACTCGTGTCCATTTTGACTGGCTTTCCGATACGAGATTAGTGTGTTTTATGGTGTCACGGCTTGTTATGGTAAGTGTTTTTTTATGAAGTAGTGGACTCTTGCTATACACAAAACAGCCCCAACTTCCTGCAGGATGTCCAAAATGTGTGTGTAAATGGACAAATGATGTTTTTTCGTAGCGAATTGACTAAACTGATTTTGAAAAAAAAAACATCTAAGTACATCAAAACTAGCTTAGTTCAACATTTTCGATTTGTTTGAATAAAAATAATATCACACATATTCAAAACAAATCCTTTGCATTTACAATTTCACCGAGATAAAAAATGCCTACCTTTTCGCAGCTCTAACACAGTTGGGTATTTTACAACTTACGTAAAATAAATCGTTCTTTCAAACTTCAATCCAGATTTTTAAATCCCAAGGGCACTTTCCAAGTAAATAAAATTGGATTCGCAAGATTCATTGATTTGTCATTAGCCGTCAGTCATTGGAATTGCGCATTCAGCTTTACATTGACGATAAAGTTCAGATATAATTTTTTGATATCGCCAGACTTTGACACCGCTGAGGCGTTTTCGATAAATTCGTATCAAAATCCAATATCGTCTTTATAAGCCGAGTCTAGAAAATTCTTTCTAGAGATCATTGCGATTGAAAATGCTCTTATGCTAAAACCGGTTCTACGGTCTCTGGAAGTAAGATAAGGAATAACATAATCCAGATTATTGAATCAGTAATATTCTTTCTCGTTTCTTTCTATACCTATTTCAGTAAAACTGTCACTATGTGAAGGTACCTCGATAAAGTACAGAACTTATTGGCAGAGCGAGCGCAAGTAGGTAAAGATAATTTCATAAGTAAAAGAATTCCCTTTGTTCTCGTATCATGTGTATTTCGATTTACTGAAACGTCTTTATCTTCAATGTGTTTGACGTAATGTGGATCGAATTGTTCTTGGAGTAGTAGCTACTACTGCCTTGTTGGTTGAGTGGTTGCAAGCGCGACTGCTGGTCTTGGGTTCGATTCCTGGGTCGGGCAAAGTGTCCTTGGGGTTTTGCATCAAGAATTTCTCAGTAGCATCCTCGGATTTGTGCCCGATTGATGGCGATAGGCTCGCTTCATAACCCACCCTCATAGCTCCACCACCTTAGAAGTAAAACAATGTCGTTAAAATGACTTCCTCAACAATTTCCTTAATAACCGAGCCTATTGACGGAACACACGCAATTAACAAAACCGCTGCTAAAATAAGACTCGTAAAATTTCCACACGTTCTTAACACGAACTTCTTTGATCTCAGTGCGGGTTGGTAAAATAAATTATGTAGCGAGTAAGTAAGCGGTGCGGCATATCTCGAGTGCTATAAACAAAGTAAACTAGCGGAGGTGCGGTAATGAAATGCAAATATGCTTGCATACTCTACGGAAACACTTCTCGTGCCTTGTGTAAATAATAGGTGACTTCTTGATAAACTTAGGTTAGACGAAGGTTTGTCTGTTGATTAATTATTGGTGGAAGTGGAGATACCAGTGTTCTGTATTTTGGGGACGTTTATTTATACATACGTCTGAGGTTAGTCTATGGACCAAGAATACATTGAATTTAACCTGCTCGTGTGTGCGCTATTCTATTTCTATATTTCCCGTTCTATCTCTTTTAAATCATTTTATTTTAAATTAAAAGTGTTATGATGTATTCTTTATAGACCAAAGTATCGATTAGGATTGGTGATCGAATTATTTTAAAAATAAATTAATCAATAGTCCTCTCGATGACGGCAAATATGACAATATTTAAGTATTTTTTTAAGGATCAGCTGCAATTACAATACAATACAAGGTGGAAGGGACACCGTGCCAAAAACGGAAACCACATACTCAGTCATCATTCTGGAACCCCCCACAAAAAAATTTTTCGTCAGTTTATAAAAAAAAACAGCTGTTCCATACGTTTTGACTGTGTAGGTATTGAACTTTTGTAGGAAACAGCTGATTCTTTTTAATAACTAAAATTTCTATGTGGATGGTTTCAGAATCATGTACTGACTATGTGGTTTCCGTTTTCGGTACGGTGTCCCTTCCACCCCATATAGTCCAGTAAGTGGGACATTGAATTCTACAAAAGTCATTTCACATTACAAACGGGTAGGTAATTGAATGTAAATCACGAGGTATTTCAAATCATGTGTCCAGTTAGTCCAATACAAAACTATTTGTTTAATTGCATTTTTTTTCTTCAAAATGCTCCTAGAATGGATTCAAAGTGTTGTATGTTTGTTACTTTACATCACTTTGGCATACCTATATGGAAACTGTTATTTACTGTTCAACGCAATAGTACAAAGATAGCAACACCAGAACTACAAACTTAAAATTCTGACATTACTAGACAAGCCACATGCAACGTAATAATTAATTACCTAACCAAATTCCCATTGCCTGCCAGCTACGTTCTAACTAACCAACACATCCAGTGTTTGTGTGGTCTCTTTCCTAGCAATATTATTCAAGTCGAAGACAGATACTTTTCTGTTCGCATAAATTACCTTCCATTATGTAAGAAAATGTTTTATGGTACCGGATGTCGTGATGAAGGCATACTGTTTACGGGACGGGTTATTTTTTACAATAGGTCTTCTAGTGTTTTAGTATGTTCAAATGCTTCGTTAGTTTTCCTTGGATTTTTTGCTAGGTTGGCTTTTATTTGCGTTGGATTGGATTTGCGTGTGTTTTCAAGGAAGTTAGGATTAGCAATTGCAAAAGAATGCTAGGGTTTTACCATGTAAATGTTAAATCTTTGAATTATAAAATAGAGGCATAAACTTTTTGTTAACATCTATTGAATAGTCGTTCGTTTCATGAAATCGCGTATTTTCTGAGAAGTAAAAGTCTCACTAATTCTTCTTATTTTGTTGTTATGTTTCTTATCCTTAAAATGTCGTGGAGCAGAAGAAACAGGCAAGTTCGTTCACACGAGTTCAGGTGTTTACAAATAATCCCTTTGTAATAAATACCCCTTCAATTAAGAACTTTTCCCGAAATTACTTCAATTTAATTTCTTAACTACAAAGTAAAGGATCGCTTGATAAACACGCTTGTCCCTGATTGTAATTTAATACTCCTTTAAGAGAATCTCAGCCAAACACTTGGTGTAAGTAAATGTACCTGGCTAAAGTATCACAGATGTGAGATTGTTAACTTTACTAAGAAATCCTCCGGTTTCCTTCAAGCTCGTTATTTCGAACGCTTGGGTACCGCGAGAGCATTTTAACGTCAAAGGAACGGCGCCCGCGCAGTCGCCCGGCCACTTTACGCGGGCATTTGTTTTTAGTGCGGTGTTCCGCCGGCACATTTTTGTTCTGCACGTCAATATTTTTTTCTTAATAGTCTCCGTATAAATGTAGTCTAATTGTTACGGTACGAAAACATTGTTTAAAACGGTCCGAAGCGTACTTATGTGGACGTAACATTCTCGTTTAAAACTAAAGTAGTTAAGTACTCCACTTTTTGAATTAACTTTTTTATCCATACCAGCAGCTGGTATCAAACACACGCTACATATTTTGGCAAGATACAACGTAATCAAGTTTCCTTTTCAACCTTCCAAATTTTTCCTTATTTCTCGAGAAAAATAGGAATTTCTTGTCTTGAATAATACAGTTTCAACTTTAGCTCAGGCAGCGCAGGAACTAATATATCTAATCCTATTCCGTTTTTGCCGATGCTATCTCCCATGTTTCAACTTGTTACATTGTATTCGAGAAACGCTGACGGTCTACGTCACACCGATCTGTTAGATAGCGCTAGATATTTTGACGTGTGAAGATTGAAAAAAGTAGACGTGAGTAGGTTAGATGGTCCAAGATACCATCAACGGGTTAATTATTAAGGTGTTGATAAAAAGAATAGTACGGTCGCACGCAAAAAGGTTGTTAGGAATTAAAAAGATACGGTGTTGATTGAGATAATTTTGTAAGAGGAACAATTGCATTAAATTGCACATCTTTTAAGTATCTATTGTGTGGTTGTCTAGATGTTTATCGATAGTTTGTTTGAAGGTCGGTTTGTTTGATAAAATGAAACTAAATATTGAGTTAGAATCTTCTCCATCGTTCAGCCTGTGAACGCCATTACAATAGTTGAAGTTACCGAAGACAGTCCCCTCAACCACAGTAGAAGACAGATGAGGATCACAGTCAAAATTACATCCTCACACAAAATAACTACGCAATTCAAGTCCTTTGTCCCACGCAATATTAAAGCTCATATTCACACCAACATCATTTACCGTCTACACCAAGATTGTCGTCTTGAATTCATAAATTACAAGCATACACCCCTAGTATGTTCTCATAAACATCAGGGAGACTTGCGCAATATTAATTTGCAACTTGTTGATGATCAGACGGTGCTACGTTTATCGTCCGTCACGTCCCCCCCACACATTAATCACGTGACCTCACCTCTGCTGCGGGCAAAGAACATGTTGGTGGTAGATCCGACGAACGATGCACTGTGGTAGGTAATTACAGGACTGGAGCAAGACTGTAGTGGTGCCTTGCATGTTGATGTATGTTTTTGTGCATACTGAGTCTTGAGTTTCACTGCAAACTCTCACTTAACACAGGATTTACGTAACATCTACTGAATCGTAGATTGACTTAACCATCTTCTTGTCTTTCTGAAATACATGATTAATATCATCGACATCTACTTTAACTTCCCAGCCAAAACGACCATAATAATTATTTTGTAGACTTGCAACTGCTATGCACAAAAACTGTCTTATATATTTTTTTTATCACTCATTCATAATTCCCTACCAATTTTACTTTTCATATCTCAACCGCTCTGATCTTTGCCTAAAACGACATCGTACTACCCTAAGGTGAGACGCGACAGCTTATTAGGGGAGCCTAGAACTTTAGGGTCGAATTCACCGCGTATGGGGAGAGAAGGGAATATGTGTGTACGTCCAGCCCCCGTACCACATTATCCAAGTCGAAACTACCTGGCTATAACTCGACAACCATCTCTATCGTTTCTTAGAAGTCAGAAAGGGACAGAACAGTGTCGGATTACAGGCATATGTTTACTGTTTCAAAGGGGGATCACCATGAAACAGCCTGAGGCTCATGGGAAATATAAGTTGGCTCCATAAGCAAGGGCGAATTGTCAATCAGTACTAAAATTCGAAAGGGCTGCAGTATCGGGGCATTTTCAATTTGTTTAATGTTTGAATGTTACCTGGGGCCCAGTAAGCCGGGATCAGTTTAAAGGCTGGCAATCACATGATTAGAATTGGTCATGTATGTTTAAAATATTGGAAATACGGGGCAAGTACTCGTGAATATTAAAATGAAATTGAAATGTAAATGAATTCTGATTATTTGAGAAAGGGGTAAATGTGTGCGTTGTTGATAAAGCACACTTTTACGTGTACGAAGTTACTCTTAAAACCAAGTCTCGTTTCGCCCAGAACCTCTACCGTAAACTACACAGCCTCCAAACAATGATTGATGACAGTGGAAATCTCAAGGTAACATATACCTAAGTATACTCCCAAGACGATACGCTACAGGGCTTTCGAAGACACGCACCATTAGATCCGTAGCCAGACGTATTAATACCGGATCATTATTATTAATATATCAGCGATGAGAGATAATTTTGCCAAAGCTGAGCCGAAGTTAATAAATCTGCTATGTTTCGCAATGCTGCCTTGTAATAATTCTTGATATCTGACTAAATGTTACTAGTTCGATTCCAGCTCTCTTCTGTTTTTAGTTTGATAAAGGGCTTATGAAGATAAGGAGCAGATAGTGTTTTTGCATATCAGAGATATTAACATATTGCTACACCTTGGATAGTTTTAAACTCTGACCTAGGTGTTAAATGTTGTGTATGAGAAATGTCTTTAACCCTATTCTTGGTACTGTATACAATTTGATACGTTGTTCTTTAAAAAAATCTAGACATAAACCGAGATATATTTTTAAAACTTTTATTATTTTAGGGGATGCAAAATATAATTATTTTTTTACCAAAAATGTTTTTTCACTATTAGTTACACTGAGAAAGTAGTAGACTCCAAGATGGCGAACCGAAATAACGCGTCTACGCATCGCAAGGTAAGAAAAATCATTTTAAATTGTATTTTGTAATAATTTTAACCGTAAGTGATATAATTTGAATAGCTTAGAATATTTTACTAGTCAGTATTCTATTTTGGTTGATCAAAATCGATTGTAACTATATTTTATTCACAGGTTTTTTCGAGTGTATCAGATCTGATACATTGCTAGATAACCAATATTTTAGATATTTTTGACTATGTATCTAATATGTGACATTGCCAGAGGTGTGTACAGAGGCATTTATTAAGTTAGTATTTATATTTTATCATTACAGGTGGTTGGTCAACTAACTATGCTACAACAACTTGTGGCTCTTGTACCGAAGCCGGGGGAAAAATCTGATTTGGACGAAAGTGAATCATCGGGAGATGAACTCCAGTATTACGTAGGCCCAGCGAAGTCCGACAGTAGTTCACCACCGCTCTCATTACCCTCTTCGATGGAAAACCTCCATCTATTATCAGATGACGATACTGAGGTAAATGATATTGCAAATGCAGGATGTGGTAATGCATTTGCATGAAAACAGGAAGAGTGGGACTGCATTCTGCATCCAAGCCTCGATTTTTGTCTCGCGGAATTAAAACTAAATATTTATTTTTATTTTTATTTCCATCGATGCTTGGAAACTCGCTTGCCCGAATACTGAAGAACCCGACAATCCATTTTCCCAGAGACGGTGGGACGAGCCGCTCTGCAGAGTAGTTCAGCTCAATTTACTCAACACGTCTGCTACTACTGCTGAGCGTGCGCGACTGCTGGCTGTTAGTGAATGGGAGTCGGGTCTTTGGCTTCACGCACTGCCGTCGTCGAGCATAGGCACTTTGTTCGACGACACGACCTTCCGCCTCGCTGCTTCGTTACGTCTTGGAGCCGCCTGCTGCTCTCCTCATCGCTGTCACTGTGGTGAAGCTGTCAACAGCCTTGGACACCACGACCTGTCATGCAGCAAGTGCGGGCCGTTTTGCGCGGCACGCGAACATAAACGACATCATCCGACGAGCTCTTGTTACCGTCGGCGTTCCAGCTATCTTAGAGCCACTACTGGCTTGGCACGCGACGATGGCAAAAGATCGGACGGCATGTCTTTGTTTCCTTGGAAGATGGGTAGGCCTTTAGTGTGGGACGCAACTTGTGTCGATACTCTTGCGCCATCACATCTTCCAAGCTCATCGTGCTGTGCTGGCGCTGCCGCTGCGGCTGCGGAGAACCTCAAGCGGCGTAAATATAGTAACCTTTGTGGAAACTATATTTTCGAGCCGTTTGGGGTTAAAACTCTGGGGCCGTGGGGTCCGAGTGCTCACAGCCTTTTTAAGGAAATTTCCAAACGCCTAGTTGACGCTTCCCGTGACCCAAGGGCTGGCTTTTACCTTGACCAGAGGCTAAGTGTTGCCATACTACGTGGCAACGCCGCCAGTCTCTTGGGCACATTACCGGCTGACAGCGTTGAGGAGGAGTTTTTTGATGCTCTTTTATAGTTTGTAGTTAGTTAATTTTAGTCATTTTAATTATTATAATGTATATAGTTAAAATGTATATCTAACCTATTTATTAGAAAATAAAATTTTAATCCATAAGTCAAATATTTTTCCTAACATTTTAATGTCATGGATTTCCGCTGATTCCTAAGTTATGGAATCAGCGGAAATCCATGACATTAAAATATAAACTTACGTATTAAGTAGTAATGTATAAAATTAATCTCACTTTAATCATAAATAAGACTCATTAATTAGGTAAGACTTAAAGGCTGATTGTGACTGATAATTATGTTGATTTTTAGAAGAATTTATTTTGTACTTGTTCATATTGAAAACAGAATTTGTATTATTTTTATTTTTCCTATTCTAAGCAATGTGTCAAATATGATACATAGTTTTTTTTCTATTGATTGTTATGAACCTGGCAATGTGCCTAATGTGATACATACAATAAAACGTAAACTAAACAATTATAATTTTTTTTATTATTTTTTACCTTTCCAGTGAACACCTAGGAACACAATTCAGGCACTCTTTTTCAAAAATTCTGAAATAAAAATCTCTGCCAAGAATAGGGTTAACATTATCAATAACGAAATGAATAGCTACCGTTTCAAATTTAATAAAGTGTATTTTATGTCATATCTATGAAGTTCAACCACCTTTTTAAATATGACAAATTATTATTTATTAGACAAACCGCTGACAAACATCATAAAAGCCGATAATAATCCAAATCAAAAATGCAAATGTGTACGAATTTGCGTTCTAAATTAGCGCCTAAACAAACTTCTCTCAGACTAAATCGCCTAAGTGTCCAATTATGAATAATTATTTAAGTCATTAGGGGGTTGTTTCTTTATTTTGCGTAACTCGTTTATGGAAAAAACTGTATGAATGGCTTGTTAGCGTTTTCCAGTTGGTCTCAAGAGTGCAGGCTAAATCGTTAAGACTGTGTTTATGTTAGGCGAGAATAGCGGTTGAGATAGCGGATTTAGAAATAAGAATGATCTTATCCGTCATCTTCTTAGCCTTTTCTTAAATGCGTTGAAGTCGGTTATCTATCTTTGCTTGGAGCGAATTCGTATTGTGGAACGTAAATGTTAGTTAGATGGTAGTAGAAATTGTAGTAATACTACTTTATGTATTTGTCCTGGAGACCAAATTTTTAATTGATCAAAATACAATCTTAATTTCAATGGTACAACTGCAAAAAAAAGTAGGAGAACGACAAAAAATCTTCTAAAATAGGGCATTAAACATAAAAAAATACGACATTAAACATGAAAAATACGACATTAAACATAAAAAATACGACATTAAAAATTACAACAACGGTCACATAAAGAACTCCATTAAAAAAATATAATCATCGGGCCATAAAACATATAAAAACCAGACCTGTAATACAATATTTCCCTGACATAACCCTAAAAGGTCATAATTTTCGATCGTTGACTCAAAAAAGGAAAGGGCGTGACTTGCAATTGGTCGCATGCAAGAAGACATATTTTTCGTAATGCCAAATAGGTGTGGGGGTTGTAACGACGCGCCAATTCATTCGTTTATTCCTTTATGTTGCGTTAGTTAACCGTTTCATTTGTGTTTTTTTCGTAAATTAGTGGTATTGTGTAGGTGGCTGGTTTGATATTTATTTTTTTATGGTTTTATATAGGTAATATTCTGCGGGTGTGGTTTCGTCTAGGGACGAAATGGCTTAGTATGTTGCACACTTTTTTGCCTTGCGTTCCAATTACGAACTTATTACCATTTATGATATACTACAATACCACTAGAAGTGGCTAGCATGTAGAAAAGATCTCAGACTGCTCAAGGAGTTTCAGATGGCAATGATGTCAGCATAAAATTCTCTGTACATTTACCGTCATAAAGGCTAATATCACCGAACTTGAAGTTCTAGTACAGTCGCCAGCCCAACCCTAGGAAAACGTGATTATTCTCACATACCACATGAAAGGAACCATATTAAGCCGTAAACATTAACAAGCATTTTACAGCGCAAAAGCTTAACACCCTAAAGAAAATCCGGTACTTACTCAATAAAAATGAACTTAGTACTCATAGCAATTTGAATGTTTAAGCTTATTATCCCGACATTTTTACGACAACACCGACTGTTTATACAGAGTTAAGTGAAGTTCCACGTATTCGGTAGATTTAATATTCAATTCTAAAAGTTAAAACGACGGTTTGATAAACGTAACTAAGCGTCAATTCACAAAAGCTGTACTTTTTCGATGGCAAGTTTTTCTACACTTTATTCGAACTGCATTTTGATTCGCCATTAGTGATAATGTCACTATAGTGTGAATTAAGCCTAACCATCTTAATGTGAATAGAAATATTTGTGTTAAAACCTTTTTATATAATTGACCCTTTCTGAGTAGAGTCGTTAATATACTTCATTAATTTAAAGCGTAAAAATTTAAATATGGTAAACTGCCACATAATTTTTGATGTTTATTATAAATTTTGTATAAACAAGCAACCGTGACGCTGGTTGTATTAATCCCAGTCGTTTGTTTATAATGAACTTGACTGATTGAATGTTATGGTTGTCATAACGACACCACTCTAATCTGAACTTCCATACATTTAAAATCTAAGCTAGAACATTCGAAGTCATTCTGTTAGTCAGGGTCTTAGTAAGTTGGTTACAATTTTGTGTTGATTATTAAAGTTGGACGATTTGTATGAAGTAGGTAAATGTAACGGAATATTTCACAACTGCACATAACTGTAAGTGATCTTTAAAATCTGTCTTTAGTTTCGCTACGGCAATTTGTTGAAAGAATTTTCGATAAAAGTTCTGAGAGAATTTTGCTACGGTATTTTACCAAACCAGTAATTTAACTGGCATTGAGTTAATTTTAACCATTTTTGTTTTTATTGTACCCAAATTGTACTATGTCTCTATTCAGTCACCGGTAAAATCATAAGTGTGCCATGGACATGTTCCTTATGGAATATTGACCTTTACTACATATTATTATTTATTTTATAGTATATATTATAGTATTGTTGTATGTATCTTTGTTTTTATCCGTATTTATGTAAATTTTTATATTGTATATTATATTTAAAATAGTTATCTGCTTTATTTTTTATATATTCCATTTTCTCTTCTTCTTTTACACTTTGTCTACATCTCTTTTTTTAGTATCTCCTTTCGCAGGTATGCTGGAAGAGATTTCATTAGAATAAGCAATACCTTTGTACTCTTCTCTGTTCCTTTCTTGATTTTGTGTATTTAGTGTGTACATAAATTGTTAAATAAATAAATATTACAACAGGAAGTAACCAACTAGATATTGGCGTGTACATTCGGAACTGTATAATAGGCTACTGCTAATAATTAATAATAATCAGTCTGGTACTATACAAGCAGGACGTTCTATTCATAGTCGAGGCTGTGTAGTCCAAACTAATGTATAGTCGAGTCTATACATCGATGGTAGCGGTTGTAGCAACCATTATTAAATTGAAACAGTAGTCTACTGTTTACATAAATAATATTTCATCACATTAGTATTAAAGCAATTTCGACATAAATAGTGTCAATAATGTCTCAAATTCGTGCAATATAATATTCCCAAAAAATTCAAATATAACTTACAGAAGCATTAAATATGAAGAATGTATATATTTATGAAAATCTCGCCGTCACTAATGGTTTTAATGTACCAGGGCCACATAAATTGGGCAGCTGGTGTAAATGTAAGTAAAACAAACGTACTCCGCAGGTGTCGTTGGCGTGATGTCAAATCGGTCACACTCGGCGTCGACGTTGAGTGAATCGACTACTTTATTAGGGTTCCGTCCTTGTTGTTATTAAATGTGTTTGGTTTTGGTCACTTGAAATATTTTTGGGGACCAGCAACTCCCGTATTACTTTCATAATTTGTAGCAACACCTTAATTATATAAACTTAACATAACATCAGACCAGTAATTCCCGAAAGGTTAGGCAGTAATATTACATTATAATAATGATAGTAAGTAGAACAAAACATTTGGTCACTATGGTTTTACTTAGGTACCTGTCAATCGATTAAAGCTATTTTTAACAGAATATATTTAGTTGTAACCACACTTAAACGTATCTGCGTAAGTACCTCCTTTCCCACTTAGTATGCTATTTAACAAAAACGTTATCACCATCCTCATTAAATCAAACACACGGAACCCCACCCAGTAGTCTGACACCACACTGTATAATATTTCTTCGTCTCCACGCGCTGCCACCTGCCGAGCGCCCATTAAGACCGGAACCGAATCCACGACTATCACTTCGAATAAATATAATTTTATTTTGATTACTCTTTCTAATGTCTGAGCGCTTGGTAGGCAAGATGTTATGTTAGGGATTTTATGTTAGATGCAGGTGTTTTTGTTAGATGTTGTTACTGTATAAATAATGGTTGGAGGTTGAGAAATCAAAACACTGTCTTGTTGAAATAGTTGAGGGTGACACCGAATGATTGTCAAGTAAATCACGTGTTCTTTGAATTTCACATCTAGTGGCCATAAAACAAAGGATAATGATTAATTAATGATGATACATACACATATCATATGTACACATCGTTTTTAGTTTATATGAACTAAAAAAATGTGTGTTTGTGTCAAAACGTGTATATATAGAAACGTTACCGCATCTCAGTGAACAGTCTCAGTTAGACAACACTTTCATGACCTTTAATGAGTTAAAAGGACTCTAGTCCACAAGATCAAACCATCTTATTCTGTTTAAGCTTAGCATAGAAGATTCTTAGCTTAGAATAGTCATCATTTAGAAATCATCGCATCGTCATCGCTTCACATCTTCAGGCGAGTTGTGGTCAAACATAAGGCTATTTAGGATTTTTTTTAATGCACAGATAAAAAAAAGTATAATTGACTTTAATATCATTTCAAATGATCAGATAAAGTGTTACGAAGATATGGAAAACAAAGCGCTACCTTTTTCGGCATATCAGGGCAGACAATGAGTATTTAATTAACATGTAGCCATGGTAACGAAGTGTTTGGCATCGCGTTTGCAATAATGCACAAATAATGACAGGTTCCAAACCCGTTATCTACAAACAGAATTTAAAAACACATGTCTGTTACCAGTAGTGTGGAAGGCTGATTGCGATACGGCACACCCCTTTTCCGGTCACAATTTATTTATTGATGGCCGTCAGATCTGTGCCCAGTTTTTTTTTTTTTGTAGTTTATTTTGACAAGTTTATTATTCCGCTTGAAACAACGGATAACAGTCATTAAGTTTCGTCCGTGATAGCGGTCTAAAAAAGTTTTTCTATTAGGATAATCATGCCTAGCGATATAAATAGTCAAGATCGAAAGACTTCTGGACCAGGTGCCAGGTGTTGTTTCTGTGCCTAGTGTTTTTGTCTCTATGATACGAGTCGAATTCAGCAACTCTTTTTTTTAAAGCGGTTAAAAATGGTACCTCCACATTGAGTTTCTTTTTCCATGTTTTGTCATTGCTTATAATTGAAATTCTCCAAAAAAAAAAAACTATAAAAACCTCATAATTCTCCAAAATTTCTATCACAGCTTTACAATTTACGTATACTTATGTTCCACCCTCATCTCACCTTGCTACCAACATCTTATTATCCACCGAGACGAAACACGATTCTCTTTCGTTATTAGCTTTAAAGTAATTTTCTTAATTAATTCAATTTCGACTCTTGGTTGAGCGTGAGTTGATAGTCTGATACACTATCTGTTTGTGGGTGTCGTGTGACATGACTAGAGGACGGATTGAACGTTGAAAACTTAATGTAATTACGTCTCAATTAAATTGTAGGGAAAATCGACCTAAGTACTGTGTTACCACCTTGACTTTGAATGGCATTTACATTTCATAAAAAAATTAGAGTGCTTAAACAAGTGACAAACGCTCTTTAAGTCAATCTTAACATTTTTGGCTGCTCCTTAATCGGTTTCGTTGATAGAATGTCACGTTTTCTAGACCCTAAGGTCTTTTTGACAGTTAAGTTGACAGTTTCAAACTGAATAGTTTCAACTTGCAAGGATGTGTTGTCAAAATTGGTTATGCAATTACGCAACTCTACCTTATGGTCGGAGTTCACATCTGTTGCGCTGTAAAAAAAGAGGTACTGTATTTTTTTTTTCATGTTGAAATTCTTATTTTGAAAAACAGCTTTATAAGCATGTGATACGTCCATGCTTATAAAGTTATTCACATTAAATTAACTTACGTATAGTAGGTATTTACGGCTAGCTATCTTTCATGTTGATTGCCATGTGTCTGTATACTTGTTAAGACATTAAAATTTGCATTTAAATAAAACACAACAAACTTAATCTAAAGGAACAAGAATAAATTGCTTCGCAACAAAATTAGATTCCATGTACTTGTCTAAAGTTATTACCGGTATAATAAAATTAATTTTAAACACTAATAACGCGCAACCACACTTCGCAACCGCATATAATTATGACAGTTGTAACACCCAACCCTGCAAATGATGACGGGAAATTTTATCCGGGCGAAGCGATTTACGCGGTCTTTTACACCTAGACGCGGCCGACTAATAATTACGCCAGGCTGTACTTCTTTCACCGCTGCCTTATCTTGACAATTTATCTCGTATATCTTCGGTAGTACTGTTTGTATGCTAATGGCTGTGGTACAGTCGAGTTCGCCCTTTTTTCGAGTAATTAAGGGAAATAATTGTATAAATAATCCGTTGACAGGCGTGTGCTATTATTCATGTGCATTTATGTGAGTTTTGTTGTTGTAATTGTGAAGCTATTATTTTTATCAAAAGACTATAGCTGCATTCTTTATGGCTGTACGTATTAAGTATTTTGTAGCATTACTTTTTATTTGTTAATTCTTGCATAATGCACATTACCCATCGATTATATGAGTAGATACAACGTAACCATAAAAAAGATTGAAAGTAATTCAAACGTTAATAATAAATTATCTGATTACCTTTTGTATGTAAATGTAAACGGTAGTTCATTGTATTTTTTTAAAGTAACCTTTATGTGATAGCCTGTACACGGTGAACGCTTTCTAAGCGGACCTATTATGATTGCGGACATAAATGGACAATATAATGAGACATTATGGCATTAAGTAGAAATATCACGTTCATATTTAAATCCTTTCACCTTTGTATACCTAAGTGAGCTTATTCATAACTACACAAATCACAGTCTAATGTGTGCTACTTCTTTTTTTTGTATTTTTCACTTACCAAACAGACATTAATGGAGTCTGCCTTTACAAGTAAAAATATGATGTCATACCTAATTAATATAAAAACCAGTGATTCTCTCGTCCCATTCCAATATTGCATCACACCCAAAACTGGTAATTGATACCCCAATCATGTTAATTTCTATTGTAACCTAACCCGATAACTTTCACCTCTATTGCAAATATCAGATGTCCGTCATTTAACGAGCCAAAAATCCACTCACGACACACTCTCACCGATGCCATTATCTTATTTCGTGAGATTACTACCACGCAGCGGTCTATAATTTGACAAATAGAGAATGAGATGCATTAGTGCGCATTTCCTCCGTAATGGGGTACTATGGACCCTTGGTGTATAATTTAGCGGTACGGTCGCGAAGATGGGTTGGTCGCGCGGCCGCGGAACGATAATAATATTTGATAAAAAGTTTGATGACTCTTTATTTAGGTTCCATATCTGTTTAGTCATTTAATTTGTTCTGGTGTTAGTGTTGTTCTTATTTAAAACGTCCTAGCTTTCGAATCAGTTGTATTACTTTTTTATTCGTATTTTCAAGCTTATGTGCTTTGGAATAGAGTTTGAATTTGCCAAACCCAATTTATCGGAGTAGTAAATAAAGTTTGAAGTTGATCAATGCCCTACATTGTAGGCAAATAGTAGTTGACATTCATAAAATCTTATCAAGGGAAATTTCCACCTAAAAATATCCACGTTGGTCGAGGATAAGTCACAAAGTTACACTCCCAAACAAAATGATCAACGATAGTTTCCATCAACTTTGTACATTTATTCCTCCTCATATAATATATCAACTGTCGTAACCGCTTCAATCCCTAATAAAACGCAATTTGTTAGCCGAGATGCTGAACTTAAAACTATAAGATCAGTTTATGGCATGTCGTAAAAACATCAGTCTATTTTACACCGAACTTTGATGTGACTTATCTGTTTTCTTGTTAGATATGGATTATTGCAAAACTGTAAAACATTCTTGCTATAAAATTGTAATAAATTATGGTCAATAATTAATAGCCTTATCCGATATTGTTAAAGACGTTTTACTTTGTTATCCGTTATAAGACTAGTAAAAGATGTTAACAAACTATAAATCTGAAGAGATCAGGCGAGGTTATGGCTACGCGAACACTGTATAAAATCTATTCAATATTAATACAGCCATAAAATTTTACCGAGCTGTCTTCAGCTTATAATATTATATTTATCTTTACTAATAAGCAGTGATCGGATAATCAGGCGCTTTTATACCTAAACTTCACTTTTATTCACACGAAAGTATAATATGGACATGCCTTTCAGAATCTCGGAACCCGGAATTTTTTATTGATATTTCATTTGTTTTGAATAAAATAAAGATACTAAATCAAAATAACCACTGCTATAATTTCATTAAGTTTGTTTGTAGTTGTTTTTACAAAGTTGTTAAATCCCGGGAACCCGGGATTATTTATTTATTCAGAAAGGAATGTCCATATTATTCTTTCGTGGGAAGAAGTTTAGTTATAAAAGCGCCCGATTATCCGATCACTGCTAATAAGACTTAATAACACTTGACATTATCCCTTGTTTTTATACACCACTAGCTGACTGGCGCAACTTCGTCTGCGTAACATTTTTGATTAATGCTCCGCTGCTATTGGTCGCAGCGTGATGTTTAATAGCCTTCCTAGATAAATGGGCTATCTAGCACTAAAATAATTATTCAATTCGAATCAGTAGTTCCTGAGATTAGCGCGTTCAATCAAACAAACTCTTTAGCTTTATAATATTAGTATAGATTATACACCAAAAACACTCATCTATAGCATAATTTATAATTGGAACAGCAAAAAAAAACCTTTAAAGATTTTATCAACTAACAATTAAATTAAAAACTCGGAAAGTATAGGATAAAAGAAAAACTAGTAATAAATGGAATCGGCGAGATGTCAATTGCTGTCGGTTCGCGCTGATAGGGTGACTCGGTTTCGAAGAATCGAGACCTACATTTTCTCCACTTACTTTTTGGCAGAAAATCATTTCTTGTAACCTCATTACTTTATAGAGAAAAATGCGGATTGAGTTCATGTTATTGAGACCTTCTTCTAGATTTGACATGAACAGGGACAAATAATACATTGCAGTTAATATAGATTACCATCATCTGCCTAGCCTTTTCCCAAACTATGTTGGGGTCGGCTTTCAGTCTAAACATATGCAGCTGGGTACCAGTATTTTAAATGAAGCTACTGCCTGTCTTACCTCCACAACCACAACCCAGGGAATTTTGTCGTATACATAGGTTGTAACAGTTAATTATTTGATCACTCGTCTGACTTTATGGAAAAAATATGGATTGTCGGTTGCCAAGTAATGGTGCCCTCAAGGCTAACAACTGTTGCTATTTATCCAGAATTGCAATTCTTAACCACAAAGGCACCTTGTTTGCAATCGCTTCAAGCATTTCTTGAACTGCAAAGAAAGGGCTTATTTTGAGTTTTTTAAATTGCTTAACAGCAACAAGAATGCCTACTTGCTAACTAATTAGAGCCCCTTGGGATATTTGGAAATGGGTGCCTACCTATAACAATAAAAGGTAAACACAAAAGAAATATTATGGATCAATAGATGAAAAATTCAAATCTATCTTTAACACAATTTTACATTACCAGCTGACAGCGTTGAGGAGAAGTAATTTGATGCCTTTTTATAGTTTTTAGTTATTTTAGTTTATTTAATCGTTATAATGTATATAGTTAGTTTATTTAAAATAAAAACTAGCCCTGTTACCAATGACATTTCTAAAAGTCTTCAGATTTTTTTTAAATTTAAGTAGGAACTGGTAGATTTTGAAAAACAATTACTTGGCTTCATTGTCTACGAATGTCGAAATGCAGATTTTTATTTATATTATAACAAACGCTCTTAGGAATCTTTGACCCAGCATAAAATTAAAGTTCAATTATAATTTCACCCCGATTTCCGAACTCTGCACATAATATTATCAGCAGCTGATACTTCGATCTCAAAACGCGATACCGTTAAAGGATTATCTTGAGTGACGGGGCCCGTAACACCCAATTAAACGCGCGATAAGTTGGACGCGCGCTGGACACATGAATCACGCCCTATCGCGTGTTCGCGCGATGCTTGTGACGTATGAGCGCTACGTACGCGCAATTTAGTATAAAATGCTGTTAATACCTGCTTTGGTACAAGTTGTAAGATGTAGTGTGTTGGTGATATAGATTTGAATATTAATTTGAAGAACACAGATTTATGTTCACAAAATCGTGGATGAAATTTTTAATGTTCCTGCAGCTAGCTGCAAGCACTAGCTTGCAGTTAGCTCCAGTCAGCATTACTAAATGAGAAGGTGGATTTTTCTATAGAAGATCTTCAATAGGTAGAATCTGTTAGTAGGTATTATACATTACTATATATGGGTATGAAGATGTGTAATCGGAGCAATCGGTATGTAGCAATCGAAATATGTATTGCCGGAATATGCAGATATAACACTGAACAAACATAGGCAACTGGCAAAATATTGCAGTGCTTTAGCACTCTGTCCAACCTTTCGGGGAATACAAGCGAAATATTATGAGACACGATCGAAATAATGGGTGTAAATAGATCCTTAACGAAGCTGAAATGCACTTTTTTCCCCCGTCATTGCTATCGTATTCATGTTCTGGACCTGGGAACCGTATAGTTTTATTGGAAGTCAAAGTTTCGACATTTTCACAAGTTTTTAAATATTAGGTGTTGCTTTGCATCCTCGTCAAATTCAAGGAGATAACTATGCTAATGATTCTCGACCCGAATCAATAGTAAAATGGGTAGGTATTTTTTTAATATTTTTTCTTAATATCGGAAATCTATAAGTTTACACCACCCGTATTAAAACGCGGCCCGTCTATTACTAGCCCTATAACCGCGCTTTCACACACACAGACAAACGCAGACGTTTATTAGATAAACGGGTGATTCTCCTCTTTTGAAAAGGGCTTCATTCTGATATAGTGTCAAATTAAAACAACTAAAAAAAGCAGCGTTATTATAATTGACCAGGTACCGTAATTTATGTTGTTTATATATTTACGTCTTCTATGACAACCTCCTGAATTTTGACGCGGTTGCAAAACTACACCTTGTTTAAATAACTTTAGTTTCAATAACTTCATGATCCCTGTAATATTCGATGCATCAGCACAATGTTTTGATTGCGTTACACTGAGGTCTACCGTAAAACGTGATTTTTAATCCCAAAAAACAATCTTTTCCAAGCAAAAAAAAATTGCTTACAGTTACTTAGTTTGATGTACAGAATGTTTGATCGACGGCTTAGTGAACAGTCAGTTACACTTTTAATGTGTAAGAAATTGGATTAATTATTTTTAAAAGTTTTGGCAGGCTGTCTCACAATCTTTCTCCAAATTAAGATTAACTTTATAACACGAGACAGGAATGAAGATTATCTTGTCTTTAACATAAACATTACGACTGTTTCCTTCTAAGTGTTAAAATCCAGATTTAAAATTGGCGTCAGCTTCTTTGTCACGGTTGCTAAATGAGTGCAACGTCCTTTAAATTGCTTTTAATTTTGTAAACACATTAAAATTTTATTCGCAGAAGCTTGTGCAGTGCTTTTATATTGGCTTGACAATTTGTGAAACGTTGAATTGATATCGTTCTGCTAACTGTTTACGGTTTGTCCAGAAACGATATTTAACAGGTACGATAAAAAAATTGAATTTGGAATCCATTTAACGGTGTAGTAAGTACATAAGCATCGTTACATTCCACAGAAAGTCCTGACTCTTTAAACGGTACTAAAAATTATAAAAATGCTGGACAATATCCAGAAAGGATTATATTTGACTGAATTTCACACCAAACAAACAAAGTAATTGGAAGTAACTCGTAGCTAAATTAATAAGAGCTGAACGAGTCGTTCCGTGGAGGGGAAGTCTGGAAGTCATCCCGTTAGACTGGAAGACGTCACCAGAAAGTTAGGAAAAGACCTAGCAAGTGAAGTTGCTGTGCTAAGACAGATTCTACAAACAAACCCAAAAGGTATAAAATCAAAATACGCTAATACCATTGTCAATCAATAAACGTTAGAGCAAGATTAATTGATTGCTATTAATTCATGTGAAATCATTCGTTGACCAATTATAATCAATCAGTGAAAATATAAAACTTTAACAAACTGGTCTGATTATCCGCGTCCGATGGCGATGTCCGTTTATTACCGAAATTATCTAATTTTACAACATAGTTAGTGTAATAAAGCTGTTTAAATAATTAATTCTGTATCCGGGAGTCGAATTCCGTTTTAGTAACAACTGTTTCGGTTTTTCTAGTTTCCGAATCATAAGTTATAAGATTAATGGGAAAGTAAGTTTGTTTGTTTAACATGCCATTACACCTTAACGGGTGAATGGATTTCGATGAAATTTTGGCACACGGATAAACCATGACCTAGGTTATAAAATATTCTTGTCGCGGTACTGCGTTCCCGTGGAATAATTAACTACATCCACGCGGGCGAAGTCGCGGGCAAAAACTAGAAGTAGTTATACAGAACAATAGTTTATGGCGAAAGGTAACTATTAACCTCTGTCAATATTTTATACGGAGAATCCTTCATAAATTCACACCAATTTATATTTATTAAACAGCACAAAACCATTAATTTCGGCACAAATGATCACAATCGCATTCCAATTCCACAAACACTATTTACCTGTCGCCATATCTCAATATAATTTTCCAATAACCTATTCAGTGGTAAGGAAATAGGTACACATATTGTCATGATAATGCATAGTTATTTGCGTTCGTAAGTACACACATGAAACTGTTAATTTCCAGTAAAACCTGGCTTCGCATTGTTCGAGCTGTTTGAACTGTGAGAGATCAGATTATACTGGGAATATGAAGCTTGGTATCTAGTCCTTAGTACGTACGATATGGGTGTACGACGAATGTGAGGTCTAAGCTTATTGGTCGTTCGTTTCTATGGCACGAAGCGCGCGAAATTGACTACTGGAAATTGGTTTCGAAACTATGTGTAGCTGGAATTGAACATAAAGGTTGCAGATGAGTATGATTACAAATACTTTAACAGTAATAATGGTGAAATCAATGAAGTGAATGTTGAAGATAACATAGAAGATGCAAAATGTATTATGACGTCGTCGTCACTTGATGTGACTGTTGTTCATCATTACTTAGTATTGTATAAGTATAAGAAAATTAAATAAAATGTGGTACATACAAGATGTTATAAAAATGTTTTAGAGCAGGACACATTCCGCCATAATAAAATCATGTCAATTAAAAAATTACAATTTTATTAATTTTAAATTCAACAATAGGTACATTAAAATGAGCAAAATCTACGATTGTGTAAGTACATTTGAATCATATAAAGTTACTAAACAGACCATCATTAAACAAAACAATACTAATAAAAAAAGAAACAAAATAACAGTACCTACACCAAAAATACATCTAAACCATCAAACAAGACAATAATAATGAAATATCTTCATGTAGACGTAACTGTGAAAACAGGGTCCTTAACTGACATAAGTATCTTAGTAAAGATACGACGAGCCTCTCAGTTGAGATGGATTTTGTCTTAGAAACTTCCAACAGTACTGGAGTTAACACGAACCAAAATTAAAAACAAAAAAAAAAATAAAAAAAAATACCAAAAAAAAAAAAAAAAATATCAAAATATATATATTAAAATATCTGTCGAAAGTTCCTATACTACAATTATCTACGTTCGGTCTGTCACCCACGTATTCGTCTGCACCTTCTAGTAAACTGAATTCTTCAATTGCATCGCATGAGGATACTGAAGGTGATTCACACTTATGATCGGCCTACTCTACGTTTATATCTTCGGTCAAATGTGCATGGATAATGCCGTTCCCAACAAATTATTGGTGTAAGCTCAGTGAGATTCTGCTGATAAAGTGAAATTGCTGGGACTAGCGCAAAGTTGTAGTGAAGTTTTGAATCGGTATGTGAATAGTACTGTAGTTTGTTTTAAATAATCAAAGTCAAAGTATTTATTAGTGTGATTTTTGGTGATACAGTAGGTCTTATAGTGAGGTTATGGTAACTCAATAACTACCCATTAGGGCATACACTATTTAACAAATTAGAATTCAAAATCAATACATACAAATTATTAAGAATACAGTCATTTTCTATAATAAATATTCAGAATACAATTAATTAGTTACACCACCACCAGCTTGATTATTACATTTTGTCAAGAAGAAATTCGTCAATAGTATAATAGCATTTTTCAATTAATTAATTATTAAGTTTCCGTTTAATGTCTTTCATAATGTCTTTCTCTTCATCTGTTTCGACATTGTTACTGGCTGCATAGAATATATCATTAAAAAGATTAATTACTTCAGCATTAAAATGAAAATTTACTACATTATCTTAATTAACTTCGTACTTTTCATTAAGAATAAACTAATTTGTCGCCGCGCTTTGTCTTTTTCTAATACCATTGTTTGTGCCCACAAACAACGCTGTTTCAAATTAAAATTATTAAGTAAAAACGGCAAAACGTTTTCATTTATTGTTGGCTCGCTTTAAAATACTTATAGTTGTGTTAAATTCATTTTATGTACACTTTTTTCAAAGCTGAAGTTAACCTTACCAGTATAGATATAAAAGTCTTTTAGCGCTTTTTTATTTTAGTTTTTATTTGAATTTTGAGAGAGCTTTTTACCCCAAAGAGCCTAGGTAAAGTGAGATTCTATGACCTTCAGAACGAAGGTGGAAAAGTCTAAAATGTCAGGGACTTACTTAAGCTACCGAAAAACTGTATTTCCTATTCTCTTGTTAATTAATGTCAACCATGTTTAAAGACCTCGCTGGACTAGTGGCCGCTAGCACGACTGCTGAGCTGATTGCTGAGGTCCTGGGTTTTATTCCCGGGTCGGGCAAAGGGTTATTGGATTTTCCATGAGGAATTTCTCAGTAGCAGCCACGGAACTTCTGAGTAGCAGACTGGCTAAATAGCTGGCGAAATGTGGGTGTACTATTAGGTACAACTGCCTAACTAACCCTTTGAGGATTACAGGCGTGATGTTATGATGATTTACATGGTTAAATTTAAGTCGTTTTAATCCTCTTAAGGGGTCATTGTGCTCATTATAACGAACAACTTTTACTATGAGACCAACCCTGAAATAGCGGAAAAAAATCAGCTGTTCAGTACATTTTGATGAGTTAGGCGAACATAATGTACTGAACAGCAGATTTTTTTTTCTCTACAATGCTAGCTTGCTTTCGTTATAATGAGTACAATGACCCCTTAAGATGATTAAAACGACTTAATTTTAACCATGTATAAAAAGCCATCTTAAAAATACGAAACGCTTAAAAACCTAGTGTCACATGACTAGGCACTTTGGCAGGCCTTTCACACACTGTTATATTTACATATATAGCCAACATCATTCAATGTCCAAAATGATAAACAAAACAATCTCAGGTATTTATTGGATCAAAACCGCTTATTGCCTTTTTTGTGATGAACCTAATTAATTAGGCGGATGGCTGTCCATACATTGAATCAAAACGAAAGCAAATTGAGCACAATTTTGACAGTCCACCAAACGTGACAAGATTTTATCTGCTCATCTGCGGTTTTTGGTTCGTGTGAAACATTTTGGAAATAGCACTGGGGATTATTTATCGGTCATAGATCGTAGCAAGATGGATAGTCATAGGACAGTAGTGAGGGTGAATCTTGATTTAAAATTTTCCAAAGCACACATTTAATTTTAGAAGCTAACTTCTACGTTCAACTTCGTTAAGTATTTTTTTGTTAAATGTTGGATTGAATCGTTAAGATCGATGATTATTCTACGTTCTGTACATGACGACTGACTGTTTTTCTTATGGGATTTTCCATGGACAAAAATGACGAACTTCCATACATACTTTCATCCTCTATTTATCCATTATGTTATAGCTAGTCCGTACTGTCCCACTGCTGGGCAAACGCCTCCCTCCATTATAGGAGAATATTTTTTTTTTAATCCTTTTGTATTGGATTGTAAAAGAAACTCTTTGTTCTGCTTTTCATTCCAGCAATTTAGGCTGTGCGATATCAGTTAGTGAATGAATGACCGAATGAATTTAAGATTTTAATTAAATAGATTAAGCTTAACATGCAGGAAACCAGGTGTGAAAACAAAAAAAAATTGTTACTTACGTCCACATTTCATAAGCAAATGACATGTCCACAGTACGATAATCCGAGTATTAAATGGGTTGTCAAAATTATTTTAATTATATACAGGTTTCGTTGCGGTCGCCGATTGAGAAATGTCATCGGCCATATTAGGCCAGTTGTCAACTCAAATTGTTTTTGTTTTTTGTTAGCAGCCAATATTCTAACCACAAATTCGATACCCAAGTGTCATTAGATCAACAGTGTAACGCCTTTCATAACTGGAAATTCGTAAGTGGATACTGTATGAAATATGATACTGACATTTATAGAATTCCGACGGTAGGAAATGGCCCGATATTATATTGTACAATTTAATTAAAGTACTTGTCTGAATATACGTGGGACTACTGGTTTTATCATAACGTTGTTAATATTGATTTTATTAAACAGTTGGCCAACCTTATTAAACAGCAAGTGAGCCAACCGATAAAAGAAAACTGGACCTATAAGCCTTCTTATGTATTTATTTGGTACACCAACATCATTACATACTAGACATTTATAGGAGACAATAAAAAAAAGTACTGGTATGTATGCCTATTACAGTTATACGCAGCATTCGCCATAGTGACAACAACATCAAGTTCTCTAATCCTAATACTAATATAGATCTTATAAATAATCATTCTTATAGATGAATAATTGGTCAAACCAAATGGCTATCGATCTATCCACAGCTAAAAATTGTAGCGTCAAACTATTCAAAATAATCTTGTGGTCTTACAAATGACATATGTATGTATTTGTAATTCCAAAACTATGTGAAGAATGATATGGGTTGAAATCAGGTGACTGCTGAGATGACGAGTAATAGAGAAGTATGGAAGAAGAAGACATGCTGCGCCGACCTCAAATTAATTGGGATAAGGACAGGAGAATGATGATGTTGAAGTGTTGCCAAGACCCAAAATAAAATGGGAGAAAATGATAATGGTCTTAGACATAACATTATAATACAATCTTGTATTTAATTCCCAGCCGTCTTAAACTGAATTCAGCTTCACTAAGCTACATTTAGCCAGATGCTGAAACAAATACTAGAAACTCCGATTGCTACACAATATCTTCAACGACATACCTGTACTTATGGCAGGTAAGTAACTACTAACAAAATCAAAGTAATTCCGTAGGCAGACATCCCGTTACATTTCTCTTTAGCTTAATCGGATTACTTAGGAAAGTTGACGGGAATCAATTCACTTGTATACAGGCTGTATTCACCTTGGGATATATTCTAAGGAAATATACTGCTCATGAAAGAAGGTTACTTCTTTTGATAAGGGAACAACTACGACATTTATAAAAAAATTGCTCTTCTAATTTGTCGAGTTATGCAAAGATAAATGATTTGGACAGTTAATTTTTCGCGTTTTTAGAATTAATCCCATAGTCAAAGTTGTTTATTTTCATGAATAGTATATTTTCTCAGAATATGTCCCACTCGCTCCCTGAAAATTTGTGCCTCGTTTAGCCGAACACCCTGTATAGTTAGGTACCTACTTGCGCAAGCGCAAGACATCACTCGTATGACGTGGACATCATACTAGCGTGGATTTATAGTTGAATAACATTTATAAGCCGCTTTTCATTCGGCCACGTTATTTGTAACGCTTAGAACGAATTTGTTGTGGACGGAATGGTTTCATTAGGCGGCGACTTTGTTGGTTTCTGAGATGGATATCGGAAGTTAAGGTTTTGTGATGATATCTTGATTCGTTATGTTTATTATTTTCATAACTATATACATATAACATAACTATAACATACCTTCTTAAGGATTTTATACAACGTGTTGCTTTGCATCCTCGTCAAATTCAAGGAGGTACATATGCTAATGATTCTCGACCCAAATCAATAATAAAATGGGTAGGTAATTTTTTATATTTTTTTCTTAATATCGGAAATCGATAAGTTTACACCACCCGTATTAAAACGCGGCCCGTCTAATACTAGCCCTATAACCTCGCTTTCATACACACAAACAAACGCAGACGTTTAATTCGATAAACGGGTGATTCTCCTCTTTTGAAAAGGCCTTCATTCTGAAATAGTGTCAAATTAAAACAACTAAAAAAAGCAACGTTTATTATTATTGACCAGGTACCGTAATTTATATTGATATTATTTACTTCTTCAATGACAACCTCCTGAATTTTGACGAGGTTGCAAAACTAGACGATGTATATATTTTTGTGTCTTTCATTTTTCAGTTCTATGGTATCAGTACAAACGTAAGTAACACACACTATACAGAAGCTACACATTTATATGAATGTATGTGTATGTATTTAACATAAATAGGACAATATTTTAAAAATGTCTAGAGTTAGTTATCAGGTCAATATACTCAAACACATTCCTGTATTATTTATAACTGAACAAAATAACATGCATTTTAGAAAAAACATCTCTTGGTTACACTCTCTCTACCACGCCAAGTAGCTTTATATCTCCGTAATCTAAGAAAACAAATGAATTCGTATAAAAGCTAACGACACCGTCTAACAAAACTTCCATGACATTTAAGGCCATAAAGAGATGTTAAAGTAAATTGTATTGTCTAAAAGTAATTCTACTAATTTTGCTGGTAAGAAATTACCCACTAAATAACTCTAGTCAGTTCTCCTGAAAATTTATAGACCATTTCTTTGGCTGTGCAATTAAGAACAAGATAGATTGAATAAATAAAAGTTAGGTTAGCCGAATCTCGGTGGTAGGAAAAGTTCTAAAATAAGATGTTTCAAAAGTGTTTTAAGATTTTTGAAGACACGCATTTTTTCCTTCTTGTAATCCCAAAATAAGTCAAGCTTAGGATTTTATTTTACAATGTTAAATAAAATTTTCATTTTTATACTACGACTTTTTTAGAACTACCTCCTTGGAGTCCGAGAACAGTTCTAGTTAGGTAAGTATTGTCAAAATAATTCACTTTTAATCCAGCACGTACTTTTGATTCCAGGCGTAATTCAGTCTTCTTCATCCCATCGTTTTAACAGACTATTGTCAGATTCATTTGCTTCAAGCCGATTGTCCATTCATTACACAGTTACTTCATGGAAAATAGAACAAGTTTCTGTTTTTGTACGCGAAATGTTGATTAACTACATATTACTATTACCTTCATAACATAATATGATAGATAACATAGCCTTCCTGTGGTTATGGGTAGTTTGATTTCTCTAAGTCTGACAGCCAGTCTTACCGAGGGATATCTTGTTACGCGGTAACTGGAGTTTGGAGTTCAGATTCGCTCTATGTATAATACTGATAGCCAATACTGAAGCTGATCCAGAATTAGTTGGAAAAACTTCGCAACAGACGATGAGGATTACTGTATTTACAGAAAGTGGAAGAGTGAGCTTTTCAAAAATTGCCTTTGGAAGTAGTGAATGAGAACTGTTAAAAAAAAAAAGAAAGTCCAACAAGATTCCAGACAAAACTGATGACAACACACCAGAACGTAAAAAACACCACAATTGCGACAGCCCTAACCGTCCCCTACTCCCAACCGTTCCACATACGCGCTCTCAAAATTACGTAAAACCAAAAAGTGTAGTTGACGTGCACTACGAGTATAATTGATACTAATCATCGTCCCGGTGTGTTTCAACGCGTCCGTTAATTTACCTAACGCGCCCCACGAAAGGCTCCAAAACCACTATGAAATTGAATACGTACAACTGCTACCCATTTGGGGCTACGGACTTTGCTAAGGTTGGGTTTTACTGTGCGAGCGGGCGAACGAACTTCCTGGTGACGAAAGTTTTAGGGCGTTTTCACCAATGGACCCCACAGTTTTTTTTTTTTTTTTGGAAAAAAACACTCTTGATGTTTATATCGGTGTAGTAGTAAGTATAGACTTTTTAATAGGTCTTCCCGATACCAAGTCTTTAGGCACCCACTGTGTGACAAGCTTGGCCAAGCTTGGTCATCAAAACTTATAGACCTACATAATTATAGACGTACAAAAAACCATGTAGTAGTGATCGCGAGCGCGACTGCTGAGCATGTGGTCCTGGGTTCCCAGATCGGGCAAAGTATTTTTGTGGTTTTTTCCATCAGGAATTTCTCAGTAGCAGCCACGGAGTCTGAATTTATGCTCAGTTGATGCTAACTGGCGAAATGTGTACTTCTTATGTACACCTGTGTCTAACCCTTTAGGGATTATAGGGCGTGATGTTGTGTTATATGAATATAATATCCTAAATGGCAAGAGGCCTACAAGAGACATTATTTAAGTTCCACACACACAAAATGTCAAATAGTGATCTTCACGGCCCATAGCTACGAAAAAAACGTAATTCCGTCTGCAAATGTGGGTGTCTCTTATGTTATTGAGGTATCTACTCGAAATCTATCAATAATATTAATATTTTAGTGTCCAAAACTTGTTCTATTATGTGATCGCTGCCCAACGGTACCACATAAAAACAAACCGTTTTATTAAAAAAAAAATCTTTTCTATCGCTTTTTGTCCAAAGACTGTGATTTTATGTTCATTGTCATCACTCTTCTCTTATAGCATCTACATTTGTACTCAAAACTTTCCTCACGACATTTTTCTGTGTCTTCCTGTCCATGTTTTTTGGAAAAACTTCCTGACGAATTCGATAAAACCTTTAAATTCTAACATTCGGGCTAGTGGAACCGAGATGTAATTTCAACACAAACGAGCCACCCGAATCACACGGCTGTCTACTCCTATTAACTGTACTAATACATTTATCTGTCGACCGAACACTTGACAAGATTTCACAGTCTACTGGACAATTTTTAATCAAAGTGGTTACCCTAAAAACATTATAGAAATTATAATTAGAAATAATTGAATACTAATTTGTGGGAACGTTCTTTTGAAGGAGTGTCGAACGCCCTTATCTAGCTAGTAATTCAAATAGATAATTATTAGCTGTGGACTTACACGTGTATGGCTTTTATATAATTTATTTATTTTTCACTAAGGTACAAACATCAGTGTAGCCTTGGCTCTTGTACTAGGAGTTCCTGTATCACAAGAGCCAGACCTCTCAATTTACAGAGAATATGTAAAGAAGCGATAGGCAAAAATGAGATACAATATGGATAACATAAAATTAATTAATAAAAAAATATATATATATATATAAATGTATATATTAATTATAGCATGCATTAAAAGTATTTACAAATATAAAAGAGAAAAAATAGGTACCTAAGTAATATTTTTTATTTATTAATTTAGTGTTTTATTTGTGTTACAGAGAATATATTGTGATAGAACTCGTAGAAGATGGTGGGACGAGTTGGACAAAACAATGACCGGTGGTCCACATTATAACCCTGGATTGAAAGAACGAAGTCATGAAGCCTATTGCCAGCTAGCACTAAGTAACAAAAATGAATTTTTTGCTTCCTCAACCAACCAAATTAGCACTTTTAAAAAAGTAAGGCTGGTGGCACACTGTGCCTATTATGGTGCAACGTCTCCAATATGCAAAGAAGAAAGATGGCTACAAAACTCTCTGTGAAAAACATTAGTCATAACAGAGTGAACGACCGTCATTTTTCCTCTCCATGATGTCGGAGAAACGACGGTTAACAAATATTTTTAGTAGCACTGAAAGCTTCAGATAACTCATAAACTCCTCAACCATAAAACCAATTGTGTATAAAGTAGAAATAAGACGATACATGAATTTTCTCGTCGATAAAAGGACCTACAATTTGTTAAAGGCCCATAACGGCGTAATGCGGAGTACGCACTTGCCCGGAAAGCTATTGTCTGCCCACCCCTTAGAATAAAGCTGCGGACACACAGCTTTATTGTTTGCCTGACATAATTTATGTACCTGCTTGTTTGGACTCCGGTATATTGTTCTGATAATTCTATAGTTTTGTTTATGTGTGTTTATTAGGTATAATTAATAGTGTGTTAATCAAAATGTAAGTTATTGTGCATGAAATCGTCATTCTTCTGCCCTTATTCCCATTTATTTGGTCTCACGCAGCATGTCTTCTTTTTTCGCTATTACTCGATCATCATCTCAGCAGTTATCTCCTTTCTAGCTATGATTATTATCCTTCACACACAGTCCATCCATTGTACTCAAAACTTTAATCACAACAATTTCCTCCTTCGTCCGCATCACGTGCCCATACCACGACTACCAATTACCACACACAACTTTTCAGTCGCCGGCGCCACTTTCAGACTTCCTCTTATGTACTAATTTCTTGTTTGACCCTTTAGCATTACACCACATATCCTCCTTAGCATTCTCATCTCAGCCACATGCAAATGCCTTTCATTCATCTCTTTTGTGGTCCAACATTCAGATCCAGACAAGACATTATTGTGCATGAAGTATAAGAACAAATATAGATTTTTAATGATTAGGTGTAGTTATTTTTTTATAGCTATCCCTTGTCACATGGGATTGCAGCTTGACTCGCGAAATATATGTAAGCCTTTGCCTAATTTTTGAGGATAACAGTTTCCACTACTGGCCAAACACATCATCATCAGCCTAGGTTTTCCCATCTATGTTGGAGTTGGCTTCCAGTCTAACTGGATGCAATTGAATACCAGTATTTTACATGGTGCGGCTTGTCTATCTAACCTCTACAGCCCTGTTAAATTTTAATATGATACCCCCTTCGTAAGACATTCAGGCTACTTATCAATCGTAACGGCTGTCAAAGATCTACAAATGGGTCATTATATGTTACGGATAGTTATCCATCTACTGACCGGCCTTAAATAATAATAATCCTTAAAGTTATGTCCATACGGCTGTTATTTACAATAATAAAATATATAAATAATAATTCCCTCCCACCAATATCACCCCTGCATTACCGAGAAAGACCTAAACTATCCTTTAATTACTGGCCTGGTGATACATTCAGGTTAAGAGCTCCTGATAGCTAAATTAGAGACTCTGGGGCGACGACTTAATTGCAGACCGACGTGACTGAACACCTTAACTGGGGATCTTGTTATACATAAAAACGTTTGTAATTCCGCATAGTAAATTGTTAATGAGGTATTTGGGGGTGTTAGGCTCTTTTGGACTTGGAAATAATGAGGTTTAGGAGGGCAGGTGATTAGTGTCGTATGACATTTTAATAAACGCGACATATATGGACTGTATTAAATTTTGGTCGAGTGGTCGCAAGTGCGACTGCTGAACATGAGGTCCTGGGCTCGATTCCCGGGTCGGGCAAAGTGCTATTGGGTTTTTCCATCAGGAATTTCTCAGTGGCAGCCACGGAGTCTGGATTCGTGCCTGGTTGATGGCAATTGGCTCGCCCCCTATCACATGGGACTTAACCATAACTATTGAAATGTGCGCGTAGCTCTGCCTAACCAGGCGCCTGCCAGGCGTGATGATATGTTACAATTGGACTTATGGAATACAGGTAGCTTACCTAAAATAAGTAAATTAAGTTAGCTACCAGGAGGTCTTAACCGAAATATATCACCGGCCTAGTAATTAAAGGATAGGTCCGGTATTCCTCAGTAAGTAAGTATCTACTACATAAATGACGGCGTAACACGATCTCTTCATACTTTTGAATATGTTTTACCAACTGAGCCATTAATCGCATCATAGTGAACATGAAACGCATTAACGTACCAGGAATTTAGAAAAATTCCAAATCCCTGCACCTTTTAGTTTAACTTTCAGTTGAAATACAAGGTAAAACGGTAACCACGTAATCCGTACATCATTCTGAACCTTCAAAACTGCAAGACCTATACAGTCAAAATGTATGGAACAGCTGATTTTTTATAATTACCCACGAAAAATTTCTACGTGGCCGGTTCAGAATGATGTACTAAAGACGCGGTAACCGTTTTTATGTTGGTGTCCCTTCCACCTTCTGACATTGTTCCAACCATCTCTCATTCTCTTTCTCTAAATCAACACCATTAAACTTCAAATTAACAAAAAAAAAAAAAACAATCCGTATACACTAACCCAGTAACGATGATTCAATTTATTTTAATTCAAATCGAATGTAATTAAGGTACAGTCGCACGACAAACATACGTATAAGCACCGCAAATGTGGCGTTCACGATTCGTTTTATCGTCTCAAATGCATCGGTGCACTCATTCAGTCAGTGTTTAATGTTCGACCGGTAATACTACACCGGTACATTGCTAATACGATGGCAAGACTGTATGTTAAGGTCTGGTTCGTTCAATGCGACTTAGTGGATGTTTTTTACTGAAACTGTCGGAGTTTGTTTTGTCTGAGGCAATATTCTATTAGGCATTAAGGTTAAGGCTGTATGTTGAACAAAATATGATTTCCGACCATAACACGTATGTGCTTACAGAATTAGAATCATTAAAATCATCAATAAAACTCTCTATGTTCATAAAAAAGTCTTTTTAAACAACATTTAACCCGACACTGACCGGCAAATTGCAAAAAACGTAAGAAAGTTTGAATTTCGCGGGCTACCTTAGCACAAGATGCGCTAAGGTAGCCCTATAGCCTTATAGCTTTTTCAATTGGTATTTTGGCGCTTCTTATTCAGGTACTGGTACTGTAAGATGAGCCTCACAGCGTTCATAGCAAGTGGGATCAGGCCTGCTTACAATTCTATGCACGGAACTAAAGTTGACAGGATATTAAGTTCAACAGTTAATACCTTTAGTTAATCGTTTTGCAAACAGAAAGATGAGAGAATGAATGAGTCTTTTTCTAAACACTTTTTAGTGTAAATGCGGTGAATGTAGGATTACCGCCTCTTCCGCTAGGTCCTGTTCCATTAGACGACGAGTTTTGCTATAGACATGACTAAGTACAGTGTTCAAGTCTTCACCATAAAAATAGCAATCATAGAACGGAAATAACAAGTCGCGGCATCAGAACATTGCACTACTGCACACGTATGAGGGTACACTCTAAATCGCTGATAGAAAGATTCGTGACTGTAGAATCACAAACGGTAGCCGAAGTCGGAAATCAAATCCAATTTACTTCATTTGCTCGCCAGTAAAGTTCACATCTAACTCTTGAATTGAAAGGATTACGTTGTGAAATGAAGTTCCCAGTCGGACCGAACACGATCCAATGATAGATTTGTACACGTTTGCCGGTTTAGCGTTTGATTTACTAGTAATCTTGATGCGAGCTAATGCTGCGGAATCGAGTGATTTAGACTCTTTGTACTGTGTTGATAAAGTTATCGCAATAGATTTTGTGAATGTTATTTTTAATTCTGCGTCGAGTTGTCCTACTTGAAGATATTGTCACTATTTTTGGGTGCGATGGAAATATTTCGAAACATGTCTTTGTAGCATAGAGAATACGATACAATGGTTCTTTCAAAAGGACCTTCCATCATAAATTTCCACTTTTTATTATACAAAGCATAAGAAAATTTGATAAAAGAGACCTTACTACAGGTTTCTAAGGACATGGGCTACGATCTGAAATACTTTAGTTAAGATTTCAATAAAAAGGTGAAATCTAAAGAATCCCAACATACTTACTTACTTCTCCTCTCAATTATGATTCATAGAAACATCTTCGTCTTCTGTGTGTGTATAAATAGTAAAATAAATAAATAAAATAAAACAAACATTGTTCTTTGTAATTTCATATCATATTCAATAAATAAAACTTTGTGTCATTAAAACAGTAGGTAATTGATTCCTATTTATAGCATAAAGGTCCAATAACCTAATATGGTCAAATGAATCATAAACTCACTAGTCTATTTTATTATTTAGCGAGCAAAAATAACAAAATTTACTCGACGCGTGCCAATAAAACGTGGTATTTTTCAAACAAATTCGTCTAACGAACATATCAATTTAGCAATTCGACATAACGGCGCAGTTTACAGCAAAAGTGATCAACAAACGGGAAATTAAAGCGAAAATCGTTAAAACCATTCCACAAAGACACCGATACATTGTAAATTAATTTCATAACAATCCAAAATAATAAAAACCAAAATTGATAAATTGAGAGAAAAAGCGAAACTGCCATTTTTATCAATTCCAATTAATCTGAATTGTACTGATCTTTGCAACAGTATTTTAATGAATTCATTTAGTAAAAGGCGACAAATGCAAGTTTGTTGATCTTTATAAGTGTATGTGTATTAAGTAATTATGAACTGTTAGCTGAGCTGGGTTTTATATCAGTGAATTATTTTGATATTACTCCAAAAAGATCGACTTTTTCCTAAGACCGGAAAAACTTGCAAATGAGCAAATATTATCCTCTTCATTGCAAACGACATAAAATAACAGTGGTTGACAATGAATGGACCAGGTTAGGCACTAACCACACGATAAAGAAGAATTAATGGATGGGAAATAAAAATAGATACGGATACTAATTTAATTTAAAAATAAGCTGTCATTCCAAAAAAAACTGAAATCTAGCATCTAAAAATTACTACATCTTTGAAGCATTCACTAATAACAAAAATGCGCCAAGCATAACCTACAAAACACAAAAGATATCATAGCTGTAACCAACTTTTTTCCAGCACTTCCATCGAGTTCCGCATCAGCGCAAAGGAGGAAGCTTAGTGAGCCAGATGAAAAGTAAACACAAGTTTGATTTACATAGATTGAAAGAGTAGTCTCGTTGAATAGAAAAGTTTTATTGGAATTGAAAGCATCATGCCACTTATCATTCCCACAGGGAGACGAGTTTTCTTTCAAAATATATTCAGTCTCAGATGTTGGACTACTTTATCCGATTGAGTTCAAAAGGGCTTGTAGGAACAACCGTTTGTAGTTCTTACTAAACTAAAAACGTTCCGTCATTTCTACTGGAAGCTTGCTTAGTCCAATCATTTTTCTCAAATGGCAACCCTTTCTGTGAAATGTCAAAGTACTCGGGACATTCCTTGTTTAGACGACGTCAGGAAGGATCGGTATGGGTTCTTAAGGGTCAATATCGTGAGTATTATTCGTAGCTATTTCGTCAGTGCATCCTGGTAAGTCTATTACCCTGAACTGTTGTGTGAAATAACATTAAACGTTATATTTAGACAGTAGGAGGTACTCGTGGCTAAATAATGACAGCCGCTCGGGTCGATCTTCAGGTTAAGCCGCGCTTGCCTAGGTTGGTTTGTGGATGGGTGATCATCCATTACATACCGACTTACCTCCGTCCCTCGGGAAGCACGTTAACTGTTGGTTCCGGCTATCGTGTATTTGTAGATCTTTGACAGTCGTTACGGGTAGTCAGTGACCCGAAATTCTGACAATCAGTCTTACCAAGGGTATCGTATTACCCAGAACTAACTGGGTTGTATAGGTCAGATAGTCAGTCGCTACATGTAAAATACTGGTATTCATCTGCATCCCAGTCTTACCGGATGCAGCTGATACCAATATTTTACATTACAGAAGCCGATTGCAATCAAGTTGGGAAAAAGGCTAGACAAAAAAAGGTAGCTCTCAGATGATCGGAGTATGTCGGACATTTTATCATGGAAATATACTACCGGGACAAAAAGTTTAAAGTAACAACCACAGTTATTTCTGAATTGATAACAATAGTATATGGATTTTGCATTCAACATCTTAGAACCTTATTAGAGCATTGATTTTCAACTCTCACACAACTTTAAAACTATTTAATTTAAAATGCTCCTTAATACTGGCAACAGAGAAATAAAAATAATATTCAGTTTATTAAAAAGTTTGCAGGTTACCCGGCAAGTCTTTTTTAGTCTCAAGCGGGCATAATGTAGATGGCTGGACTAACTTTTTTTATTTTTCCTTAGCGACTTATTTTAAAAATAAAACGCTAGCAGCATTTTAAGTTTGGAATTCAGGTTTTTCATGACGTAGAGTTGCCAAAGTATTTGACTGTTAATGTATGTTAGTTAATTGTTTGCTTCGGTGATGCCCATGTTATTTTTCCCCTTTAACCTAGAAAAATGCTATTATGATAACAATAGCATTCTATTAAAATAACATATTAGTCAGGGATAAAACAGAAAAAAATACGGTAAAACAATAACTTCAATTTTCTGTCATATAAGTTCGAACCTTAAGTTGGTTTACTGTTAAGTCTTCTTTACTTCCAAAGTCAAAGTCAAAGTCAAAGTATTTATTTGTTGAACATAGGTAATATGGTACATGGTATAAAGTTCGAGTCGTATCACTATGTTTTGCCTTGCAAGGCGTACAAATTTAGCGTAAAAAATAAAACTACAAACTAAATAAAACTGTTTCAAACCAATAAGGTCATGAACAAGATAGAATAACAAGTGGATCGGACATCTTTTATTTTATGCTTCTATCTTCTAAAAACTCATTGATAGAGTAGTAAGCCTTTTCAATCAAGAATTTCTTTAGTTGCAATTTAAAATGATTTATGTTGGTCATGCTTTTTAAAGGTTTTGGTAATTTATTGTAAATCTTTGGACCCATGCCTAGACAACTCTTTGAGAAAAGTGCAGTATTGTGTTTTTTTGACTTTAGTGTGCTTTGGTGACGTCTAGTATTAAGTTTTTCAAATTTAGACTGATTCTCCTTAACAAATATTGAAATTTCATAAATATAGAGGGATGGAAGCGTAAGTATTTTTAAAGTAACGAAAAATGGTTTGCAACTTTCGGTGGTTTTTAACAAACATATGGCCCGAAGGCATTGTTTTTGGGCTTTAAATGCCATTTCTCTGTTGGTAGAGTTGCCCCAAAATATTATGCCGTAACGAAGAGTTGTGGAGACATATGCATGATATGCAGTAAGGACAGTATTACGATTTGCAACTTTATTCAAATTGTGTAGAGCATAGCAAAATTGATGAATTTTTTTTATCATAGTCTCTATGTGTGTTTTCCATGTCATGTTTTCGTCTAGCCAAATACCTAGAAATTTGGTTCGTTCCGTTTTTAGAATCTTATTTCGGTCATAATTAATGTCAAGAATTTTAGGATTAGTTCTTTGTTTAAATGTCATTATTTGAGTCTTATTAAAATTAATCTGTAAGTTGTTATTATTTAGCCATTGAATTATTAGACTTAAGCTACTGTTTATGTCATTTTCATATGTGTTACTATTTTTACCAGAAAATACTATTGTACAGTCATCGGCAAATAGGGTCATAGGATGTGGTATGGTTTTCGGAAGGTCATTTATATAGCATAAAAATAATAAAGGGCCAAGCACACTTCCCTGAGGCACACCGTAGTAAATTTGTCTCTCTCTCGATTGGTAATTAATTTCAGTTTTTGTTTGAACATCAACTGCTGTAATGCTAGTTAACTGTTTTCTGCCAGTAAGGTATGACCTTATTAAGTTTAAAACTTTGCCCCTAACGCCATACTTATATAGCTTATTGAGAAGGATACGATGGTCAACAAAATCGAATCCACCAACCCTTGTTTACCATTTTTACCCAAAACTACCAAATACTATATTATTATAATAAACTTTACTAAATTACGACAGCACTGTTTGCATTTGGCTTAATTTTTACTGCGCATTTTAAACATAACATTCTTTGTAATTTTGTATACGGGGCTTTTTAATAGAATGCAGACGACACATTTTTCACATAGGAATGTAAAACTTTGTTCGTTGACCTATTATATTATATTACCTACCATATTTAATAGGTACATCTTTTGTAGGTATTTTTATATGGCTATCGAGAAAAACTAAAAAGCAGTATAATTATTTTATTTAGGCTTAATAGAAGACTTACAACAAATCAATAAAATAACAAGATAATTTTGGTATTGTTAGCTGTAAGCCACCAAAACACAATAAAATAAATAAATAAAATAGTAAGTGTAACTGTCAGCCTATTACAAGAGTTCCCATTTAAAAAACAGAATAGGGAAAAATACTTACGAAACGACAAACAGAGAGTTTATCTAAAAAAGAGAAAATCAATCAATTTTCATATCTCAGATGTTATTGAGAACTCAGACCTAATAGATACTTTGACAATAAACTGTTTCTTTTATCCAGCTTCACTATAGAACAGTAGTCCCTTTTCAATTCCCGATACATTTACCTGGCAATAAAGTTAAATTATTATTAGGAATCGCTACCTAGGCTACTAGATTACAAATACTCCCAGTTCATTACAAAAGGTCACTTCTTAGAAGAAATCAATTGAGTAGTTACTGTCTACGGTTAGTGCTGTGTCTAAGGTGCTTCGCCCACTAAGACTATAGACTATAAACGCGCTTCTGAATTACTATCGCATTTGTAACAGAAACAAATGCAAACGCGCGACTTTTATCTCGTGGGAGCACCATTTTACAACTGAAGCGTTCAGGGCAATTCAAACTCATTGTTGGAAGTAGTAATAGCCTAGTGGTGTGGCCGTCGGACTGCCAAGTCATAGGTCTAAAGCTCGAACCCAAGACACGCACCTCAGATTTTTCGGACTAATAATGCACGTATTGTATAATTATCACTTGGTGAAGGAAAACATCGTGAGGAAACCAGCATGCCTGAGAGATATTTCTCGACGGCATGTAAAGCCAAGTCAGAGGCCCATGGGCGGCATAAAAAATCTCTGACACCAGATTAGTCACTAACCACACGATATAGAAGAAGATGCGTTGAAAGAAGAAACTCACGATTGTAGCGATGTAGTATCGTGGTTACTTGGGCAAAGATACTCAAGGTTGCCAGCGACATAACCACGACTGTACCGCGGCCATTTTGCGTTTGTAAAAGTCGCGGTGGGCGAGCGTCCTAACACTTAACAAAACGAGTCGCACGCCAATTAATCACTACCACGTATTGGTGTCGCAAATCACTGTATTACAAAGCATTGAGCACGAAAAAAAATACAAATAAAAGTCTTGCCTCGTTCTAAAAACAAATAACACGTAATTATGTGAATCTACCGGTGGTTAGATCTACGCTTCGCTGGGCACGGACGGTTTTCTAATGAAGTTATAATACCGGCCGTAATATGTTTGCTAAATATGTTTGTGGAAAATTACTCTGCGGCTTTCTCTAACATATTATTGTAAGTACTTGACGTTAAACAATTGGCTGGAATTGGGACGGAAGTTGGGAGTAAAAGAGATGAAAAGAATAGTCAAGTTTAGTTTCACTAGAGGACAAAGTGTAAAAATTAGTTGTGACTGATACTTACCACAAACAGTTATGTATACTGAAAAGTATATGGTGGTGTTTCAAAATAAGTATATAGTTAGATAGACATAGAAATCTAAAAGCTACATATTTGTATCAGCCACTCAATTCATCTATACAAATATTATAAATGCAAAAGTAATACTGTCTTAATCTGTCCATTTGTTACCTTAACAGCTGAATGAACTTCGATACAATTTAGCACACATGTAGACTATGACCTGGATTAGCACATAAGATATAAAGATAAAAAAATCCGATCTCCACGCGGCGAAGCCGCGGACAAAAGCTTGTATTAGATTAAACTGGTAATAGAACTATTCAGATATTTTAGGTGTAAAACTGAAATAGATTATGACTGCGTGATTATAAAATAATTTCATATCAAACCTGATAGTTACTAAGCTACGCACGACTACCAAACTAGAATATCCATAAAAGGAACAAGTAATTGCAATAAAACTAAATTATTGTAAACATAAGGACAAATTTGTGAGGACACCGTATCATGAGTTCAAAGTAAATCGTCAAAGGTATTATTAAATAAGCCGACGGATTCATTTTTAAATTTGTTGATGCTCGAGTCACGTTTCAAGGATTTCGGGAACTGCTTTAAAAACGCTATTAGGTTGATCGTTAAACTTTGAATGAGTGACATCTTTAACGAAACCAACTTGATCCCACAGTCTGAAATCAACCCCTTGAGGATTATCAACCTTAAAACTAGCTTCTAAAGGTACCGTTTTATTAGCATGTTCACAGGCTACTGCAGAAGCTATTTTGGTATTTGTAAGTTGTCGACTACGCTGTCACAGTGTACTTTTTGGGTCATCACTCGTATTTGATGCGTTTTAAGAAACGTGAAGGATTAATTTTAGTTTTAATAGGAATTCAGATGCTTTTGAAGACGCGTCTACAAAGTTCAGGAACGGTTAAGCCCAATTTATAGGACTTTTATAGTGAAGATGTGATGACACTTAATTAATTGCTTCGGAGGGAAACGTTTCAAGATTCTTTGTAGCCTTGGTTTTAAATCTTTTTGTTCTCTTGTTTCTGTTTTTGTTTTCTATATTAATGAAACCTTTTTAGAAAACCTTTACCTTGGAGTATCATTACAATAAACGGTGCATTCCACCATCGTCATCAATTTCTGTGGCGTTAATGAAAATTAAAATTCCACTCTCGATTAATACAGATAAAATTTTACTTGATCTCCTAAATCGGGATGTCAAAACAAAATTACAACTACAATTTAGTTGTAATTTTGTTTTGACAGTCACAGGTCTTGTTTACTTTTTTTCTTTATAATCGTGAAGGGTTTTATCTACTTTGTTTCCCATCCGTTTATTTATTGATATGGCGTGTAAGAGATTAAGCTATAAAGCCGGTATCGTATATGCTGGCGCGAAGCTGAGCACTGCGGGAACCGAATGGACAAGCATAACACATTTTACAACTATTAGAAGAGGCATGTGGGTTTATTGCCGCAGTACAAAACGCGCACGACACGATACCAATAAGCAAGAATTCGAATGGTAAGGATGGTATAAAACTCGATTTTTGAACAATGGTTTTCAATAAAATTGAATTTGATTGACAACCAATTTAAATGACTGCTGAAGTAGAAATTAAGCTAATTTGAAAAGTTCTGGCGCATTAGTTTAAAATAATGTTCTGACACCTTTTGACAAACATTAATAGCTAGGTCTCTAAGATCCATCTCAAGTAATTTAAAATTCTTTATTAAAAACGTGTTTCTTATAAGAAAATATCCAGCCTCAATCACTGTCGTTATTGTGACTGGCTGAGATGAGATATACATACCCACGAATCCTCTCCAAGATATTATAGTGAATAAGTTGACTGAAAAATATATTATCACTGTGGATGGCTTATTCAAAGCTCACAAAAAGACTTGTCCAAAATATTATTTTCGTAAATAAAAAATTATACAGAAGCTTATAAAAGCACTCGACATGAGCTAGGATTCTCGAAACATAATTTAAAATAAAACTTGTAAGATTTTCAACAGCACTGAATCTCACTTTGTGTTATAATAAAACCTAACTCGGTATCTTCAGTCGTACTTTAGGGATTAGTTGGGTATAAGCAGTAAAGTTATACGACATGACTATCTACTACACGTACTTACGTAAACGCGAGCCAACGAGCTAACTTAACGACTTTATCTTTTCGAATAATGCCTACTTAAGCACACATTTGAAGTCGCTGCATATTTAACGATATTGAATTTATGACGGTAAGGAATCGGGCGACTAAAAATTATAAAGATTCCACAATTTATTGCCTTCCACGGACTGACCGAGAAGTAATCCGCTTAGCGTCGAACAACTTATTAAGTGTGGGACTAAATACTGATATATTTTTCTCGCTTGCTTCGTTTACGCCACCGCCTCCGTCCGTAAGGACATGTGTGTTTGTGTCAGTATGAAATGTTTTCTTGGCAAGCTTACTTCGTAAAGATTTGCTTTTTGTGGTACTTGTCACTGACGTTATTTTAAGAGGCAACTTAAAATGATAAACCTTCTTAAAATGCTTCCATATAATTTAGAAACAATGAAAATTCACAAAGCATTTATTTGATCAATCCTCGTGATGAGATTATATCTTCATAAACCTTAAACTGCCTTTACTAGCAATCCTCTAAAATCAGGCAATAACTGTTTTAATAGTGAATATCAGAATGTGAAATGATGATTACTTAGCTGCTGTATTTGAAAAGCAATCTTTCGTCTTACTTCAATAACGACAGACTGTAAATGTTCACAGCTTATCTTAGTAAGCTTTCTTTAGTATCCATTTCATCATAGTAAGCTATATAATTTAGCCAGACAAGGATTTTAATTACTCTATCTGGAATAACATCTCTTCTTCTTCTTCCATAAGTCTTAAGTACCACTCAAAATTAACACTATTGCGCTGAAGATATAAAACAAGGTTCTAGAAAGCTGCATTTACTTTAATGTCTTTGCATTGAACTTTTTGCGTCTTTTTTATTTTAGTAATTAGTTTTATTCATAGCTGTTTTTATGCACTAGAATAATTACTGGAGAAAGATAGAGTTTATTGTTCTCGGCTGGGCTTTTATTGTCTTAATCACAATCAAATAGGAATCTATCACAATGACTGAAGACTGAGATAATCTCAACGAAATGCAAACTATAAAGCACCAGATTACCATCAACGTCATACTCGAATTCATCTAAAGACAAAATGACAAATTATAAATATAATTTAGGAAGTAACCTTTAAATATCTTCCCGAAATATCTGACTGCTCATCGTTAGGAGATTAATATCTTGGCTCGATGATCGTATAAACAAATGATACAAACCACTGGTCAATGACCCGAGCTGTCAGATAGCTGTTCTTGTACTATCTAAAGTCCAACAATAGGAATCTATCCGTTGAATAATAACTCATTGTCTTACTTTTTGTTAAACTAATCACTTTATTGTTCCACTCTTATAATCAATTATTCGATTAAGTTTCATATAAATGACGCCATCTTTCCTATCATATATCCGATGTGATTCATTAGCTTCATATGATGGAGGTATGTAAATTTATAATCAAATCATCGGCTTCGCTTTGTTTTTTAGAAATTATTTTGTAGAGTTGTAACTAACTTTGTTAGTCATTAATAACGTGATGATGTTATTGGCATGCATTTGGACGTGGAATTTCTTCGATCGTCAAAAGTTGCCTGATCCAATAAATGCTAAAAACCTAACGGTTTATCTTCGTTACTTCGATCGCTGAGTGATTGATTGCTTCATCTGATTCTTTTAATTGACTCCACTATTGCCAGTAACTGGCACTGTTGTTTGTGGCAACGTTTTAGGGAACCGTCAATCCTAATTTTCGGTTTGGACTACCCACGTTGTTAATGCGTTTACAATCTTTACGCTCATTAACCGCCAATCCTGAGACGATTAAGTCGTAACACGTTTTATAAAACTTAGTTGTGTGCACCAATTAAAATTTATTTTCTATAAAGAGTCTCACGCCTCGCGTACAGATATGCATCTTTACGATAAGAAGAAAAATGTGTGCGTGTTTCATAATTGCTTTTAATACTATTTGGGATGGTACGAAAGATCTCCGAGGTGATAAGGCGCGTTGCATAAATTTTCCTATTATGTATTTTGTTGAAGTTCCGGAATGATTGATGATGGCTAAATCTCTTTTATAAACATAATAAATTCAGCTTAACTTTTAATAACAGATATTTTAGATTCGACATGACGTGGGCGTTCTTGAGTATAAATAGGAATACTTTTTGTTGCTACAAAATGTTGATAAAAGCGTCCGGTGGGCAATTTTCTTGCTTCGCAGATGCTCGATGCGACTTTTTTTACAAATTTATTTTTGATGCCCTTTGGAGTCAAGTAGCCCTTCCGTTTGCCACTTAAGGCTTGGACATAAGAGTGAAAGTTTGGTTTGGTACATTTGGACAGCGGGTGAGTAAAATTGGTAAAGGTTGCAAGGTTAAAAAAAGTGTCAAATTGATCTGGCAGTACGGTCACGTTCCTTGTACCGCGCAGGGATCGGAAGTCTATTCCGTGTAACTAAACCAATCAGGGGTCCATTGTCTCAGATAATACCATGTATCGGCTTGCCTACATGCTTGTTACGTCGTGTCCGTATTATCAATTCGTTTTGCTTGTAATGTTCAGCTTAAGATCTTTAATTAAAAAGAGCTTTCGTTCGTTTTAACGTATAAAAGTTTGTGTATTTTTATTTTGTGCGGGCAATCAAGCCGTTTGAATCGGTTTAATTCCAATTGTAACTTTAACATTTGAAACGTTTGTTTTAAAATCAATTTTTGAAACTTTTTTAGCACCAGTTTCTATTGTTTAGTTGTTTTGTAGTCTAGTGCTGGGCAGTAAACTGGGACCGTTACTGGCGCCAACCAGTGTTGGCGCCAAATATTTTGCAAGCTCATAAAATATTTTGTTGACGCTCAATTCTGAATGGCCAATTACTATGGGAGTGCGAATAGAATATTTGTTCGGTGTGGTGTTAAAATTTGTTTTGATTTAGTAACGTGGTCATATAATAGTAGCATAGAATAGAGCATGCTCAGATAAATATAAATAAGAAATGTTATCTACTTTCTTTTCGATAGACAAAATAATAATTAAATGACATTGTAAAGAATAAACCTAATTGTCAGTGCAGTATATTTTAAAGACTTGAAATTGCTTATACTCGTCAATTATTTGGTTGAGTATCGATTCTTCTTCTTAGCGTATACCGATACGCTAAGAAGAAGAATCGATACTCAACCAAATAAAAAAAAGCAAATAAGTTCAAATATGATATTTAGCCCAAAACTCAGCCACGCGAACTCCGCTCAATGTCATAATTATTCCGCGAAAATGTTTACAATAATATGTCTAACCTTTTTCCAATGTTGGGGTCGGCTCCTAGTCTAACGGGATGTCGCTGAATACCAGTATTTTACATGGTGCGGCTTGTCTATCTGACCTCTACAGCCCTGTTAAATTTTAATATGATACCCCCTGCGTAAGACTTTCAGGCTACTTACCAATCGTAACGGCTGTCAAAGATCTACAAATGGGTCTTTATATGTTACGGATAGTTATCCATGCACTGACCGGCCTTGGCAAGCGTTGCTTAGCCTTAAATAATAATAATCCTTAAAGTACTTAAAATGGAGGCCTATCAAAATGTCTACAATGCAACATTCGGTATCCCCAGTTAATTAGTCGACTTCATTACAATTTATTTCACCCCCGTTATTGGGTAGGTACTATCAATTTCAGTTCCCAAATAATATCACATGATACAAAGTTATTGTAATCAAAGGCGTTGCTTCCCCGAACTTTTGGTACGCAGCCCCTCTCTATTGTTTCCCGAAGGATTACCCTTTTCCGACCTCCATCATTCTTAACGCTAATAACATTTTGAGGTCAAATGCAATATATTTAACTTAGAGTTCATTATGAATATCTTCATTTGTTTTCGTGTTGGGTTCTGTGTTATAAGTACCTTTAATTAAAAAGGTTTTTCAAGCGTATCGGAAAAAATGCGCTGCTCATTCATTCATTCATTTGTAGATCTTTGACGGTCGTGGCGGGTGAGTAAAGTCTGACAATCTATCTTGCCAAGGAGTGTTGTGTGCTCCAGTGAATAGATCAGGAGGTCAGGTAAAAAACTCCATGTAAAACACTGATATTGTAGCTGTATCCGGTTAGACACGATTTAAAAACTGACTCGAAGAAAGACTTGGCAATAGATGATGTTTCAGTAGATGTCAGTAGTTTCCTGCAGATAACAAAACGGTGTCAGACGACAAAACGGCTGGGTATAATGTTGGAACAAAAAGTACGCAAACAAGGAAGTTCAAATGCAAAAATTGCACCCTGTCTATACATATTCGGTGAAGGCATACATTGCATAGTTTTATTCGTTTTAGCAAGCAACGAACAAAAAAAATGTGACCTATTTTCAACAGAGTTTTCCATCACATTCGATTATTAAAGGCAGTGAACCGCCAAACTGTCAATATTCAGAAATATTAGATCGACCCACAAACGCATTTAGTTTATAGTTCATTCAAATTCTGATTAAAACTGTCCATGAATTTTCTTGCCATCGCAGTTCATCTCTACAGAAACCTACGCTTTGGACAATTAGCTTTATCTATTCGTTTTTGACTATCCGATTACTTGACGATATACTACTGTTTTTTTTATAATTTGTACTTTGAGCTTTGATATTTTTTTAAACTTACATCGACATCAATTTAAACACTATTTGAGAAAACATGGTAGATGTTTGTTACTGTCTAAGTTTTTTTGTACGGTTCTTAATAACAGGTGTATTTTTAGATTACATTTACCTAATCACCATCATAGCTACTAATTTGTTTTCTATCTATACCCTCATATTACTTACAGGAATTCCAACATATTTGTATTAACTTAACCCTACTAAATTACTACTTCGGAAATTCAGTTACAGTGATTTAGATCTCTAGAATGTCCGCTGCAATCCACTTCACTGTATCAAAACCCAATAATCGTAACATTATCGTCACCATTGGCGTTAACAGTACCTATTCAAAGCAAAATTAATACTCAGGCTTCAAAAAGATAAATCCACCTAATTGATTATCATCTTATTTCAGTCCCCTATTATATTTTATAGTGTTTCTGACAGCTCACAGCCCATTTATCTGCCGTATGATCGCTTAGTACCAAAACTATCAACTATATCCAAGTGGACATAATAAACAAATCTATAAATTATCCCGCACAATACCAGTACAGTCGATGCCGGTTTTGAAGCAAATTTTATGTACCGTTTCTCATTAATACCTGACATTAAAATTTATAGTTAACTCAACGTTTAACGATTGTCGCGAAATGAAATGGATGTTACATCAATAAAACATTCAGGTTCATTTAATTAAAATTATAGGAACTTGAACTATTTTGAAGTAGATTTCCTTGTAGGCAAAAGTTTTGTTCGAGAAGGTACAAATAGTTAACCTCTGCAGAAATTTATGTGTTCAGTATTTTATTAAGTTTTAAAGAAGTTTTTATCAGCTTTTAATGAAAACATCTGAAAATATGAGATACTCCCACAGCCCCAGAACCGTTAAGAAAAAAGTCTTACTATTGTACGAAATAAGTAATCTGTAAATGCAATTGCAAGCAATTTGGTGATGGTGATAAATTGTGAATTTACAATTACCTAAAATTACTATTGTTATACTTTTTTTTCTGTCACTCTATTTAGTGTTGAATAACGCCTTGTAACAGTTATTTTTATAATCATCCTTCGATTCGTCGATAAATTGTTCATTATTTTATTGTTGAAAACTTTTTGAAAAACACAAACCCGTTTGTTTGCAACAATAATGACATAACTCGAAAAATAAGAAATACAGGACAGCTTTTTTGTTGTGAAAATATTTTCAGTATTTTGCCAATATTTTTTTTTTGTATAGAGTAACTTTTTATCCAAAAATTAAAGGTTTATTTTACGTATTTCGTTACTTAATTTAATACTTGCTTTCCTTAATGTTATATTCAACTACAAACAACATCGCAAAATCTAAATTTTTGAGTTATATCATCCTTGTCGCAAACGAGCGAACTCTACATTTTCCTCTATACCACGTAAAAACAGCACGAAAAACCAATACAGAAAAAAATACCCAGTAAAAACTTCACATAAAAAGGGGATTCTCCGATTAATATTTTTTTTTCGAATCACTGCAAAAATAAACCGTTAAAGTTTAAAACAACGCCGTAACTTTCAGATCTAGAGCGCAGGGGCCGCAGCGAAAATATCAATAAACAACTACCTACAAATAGTGCGATTTTCCTTTCGGAGTTTACCTAAGTGCCGACCCGGACCTGGCTAGGGATGCATTCAATATAAGGCTGTTTAAAACTTGCGACATGTGTATTTTGGAATTTGCAGCGCTGCCTCTTAATTTTTCCTGAACAAATCTTTCATAAAACTTAACCTTTTTTCAATTGGATGGCCTACTATTACGTTTTAAAGCAGTATTGTTTTATCTCAGTACAGAGTGCGAAAGAGACGCAGCTAGACGTCCTGTATAGCTCCATCTCTGGGCTCTCTTGGACCAAGGATTTCGTATAATTTGCACCATCGATGCTCTACGTTAAAAGCTCGACATACAAGACTGATTTATGAGGACGTCTTTCAGGGAACATGATGATGCTGATAACCAAATCAAGAATCATCTTCCTGCCTTTGTTCATCCTACTTGGGGTCGACGCAACACGTTTTCTTCTTACATTGTCCTTTCATTCTCTTTCATATAATTCCTCACACAATCCATCCATTTTTTGGCCTTCCTCTCCCTCTCCATCCATCACCATTTATATCCATCACTCTTTTAGCAACATGCGTTTGATTTCTCCTCATTACATGTCCGTACCGAGACAGACGACTTCCTTTCAATTTTTCTGTAATAGGCGCAACCTTCAAACTACCTCTAATATATTCATTTCTTATTTTATCCATTCTTGTTACTCGACACATCCATCTCAACATGCACATCTGCGCTACATGCAATCGTTTTTCATCCATCTTCTTCAAAGCCCAGCATTCTGATACATACAGTACGATAATAATAATTACGGATTTTTTAACCGACTTCAAAAAAAGGAGGAGGTTCTCAATTCGGTTGTATGTTTTTTTTTTTTTGTTATTTTTTTTTTTTTTGTGTTTGTTACCTCATATCTCCGTCATTTATGAACCGATTTGAAAAATTCTTCTTTTATCTGAATGGATCTACTTCCCAATTGGTCCCATAGAAATTTCATCAAAATCGGTTCAGCAGTTTGGTTTTGAAATCAAAATAGCTGGAAAAAATTTCATCCAAGTAAAAGAAATTGCGAAATTGATACTTGACAAGGATTTGTATGTGATACGATAACTAAAAAGGGTAAAATAAAAACTTTTTTGCAAAAAAAAACCGACTTCCAAAAAAAAAAACACTAAAAAAGTGGAAAATAACTTTACTTTCGGAAGTCGGTGACTATTGTTTGTTTCATTGACTTTTTTGCCACCGACTTCCGAAAGTAAAGTTATTTTCCACTTTTTTAGTGTTTTTTTTTTGGAAGTCGGTTTTTTTTTGCAAAAAAGTTTTATATTTTCTCCTTTAACTTGAGGGGCGTTCGTGGGTCGCAAGTTGTTCCAGTGACCTGTCGCCATTTCATCCCTCCTGAGTTGATCCGGTGCGTTACGTCCCGATCTACTTCGCCATCTCCTTGGACCAGCGACCCGAGGTAGGTATCGGAAGTCGAAGCAGATCGGTATGGGCGTTCCGGCAAGAGTGATAGACACATGACTGGAGAGACCGCCTAGATAGCAAAACAATTACCCCGTTTTGGTTCTACTCAATTTCAAGCCAACATTCTCCAGTCTTTGCCACCACACCTCCAATCTGCTCTGGACCTCTTGGCCGCTCTAGGCAACCAGCACAATGTCATCGGCAAACAGCATACACCAGGGAGCCTCTTCCTGGATGTCCGACGTGAGAGCGTCCATTATCACCGGGAAGAGGTAAGGGCTGAGAGCCAACCCTTGGTGCAAGCCGACAGCCACATTGAAGCTGCCGGTAGTGCCCGCTGTAGCCCATACTTGGGTACTGCTTCGACTGTACATCGCACGGATCAACTGCACATACTTCTCAGGCACACTTTTCTCCTTAAGAGCCCACCACAGAACCTCACGGGGTACCCGGTCGTATGCCTTTTCAAGGTCGACAAACACCATGTGCAAGTTTTTATGTGCACCTCTGTATTTGTCACACAGCTAACGGATAACGGATAGCGAAAATGGCATCCGTCGTTCCTCGACCAGGCATAAAACCGAATTGGTTCTGTGAGATTTTGCTCTCTGCTCTCAGTCACCTTTCAATAACTTTCTCCCAAACTTTCATACTATGTGACATTAGCTTTATCCTTCTATAATTATTGCACTCCAGCACATCACCTTTGTTTTAAAAAATGGACACCAGCAAACTGTTATACCATTCGTCAGGTACGGCTTCTTCCAGCAACAGTTTATTGAAGAGCTAACCACGTCTATCCCTCCATCCACAATAACTTCCACACTTCAACCGGTATTCCGTCCGGTCCTAATACCTTACCATTCTTCATTCCATTTAAATATAAAACAAAAATAATATACAAATTAAGAATGTTAAGTACAGGTTAATATAAAATCAGTTTAGTCTTCGATTTCAGCTGATATTTCCAATTGTTTTAGGGTATGTTCCTAAGACAATTTTCATTTTATAGGATGATGACAGCATTCCAAAACTTCTTTTATCATATCTATAAATAATCTTTCTGCATCGAACATAGTAAGTGTCAAATGAGACGTACCCCATCGTCACCTATTTGTCGATTCACGAAGTGATGTGTGAAGTATTGTGACACCTATATATTGCCCCAACTAGTGTTACACACCGTTATTTGTAACGTTATAAATGAAATGGATTTGTAGGGATTTTATTAGTACTATAGATCTAATGGTTATGTTACGTTCATTAGTTGTTTTTGGGACTCTAATTGGTTCGATGTTTATACAGATTTAAAGCTAGAGTTTTGTATCCTTAATTTGGAAACTGTTTTGTTTGAAGGTTAATTGTAAATTATATCAGTAGCCAGTTTTATATCAATAAACCAAACCGACAAAGGATGCGCCCATCTCTAACTATCTATCCTATTTTTAAAATATTACGTTGGTTAAGACGGAACGTTCTATAATGAATTTGACTCCATTTGTTGCTCAAAATTCCCCTGTGCTCATGTAACATTAACACAGAACCTTCCCCTGAAATATCACAATCATCTCAGTCTTGAAGTGTAAAAGTCCTTTGAGCGCTCGCATTGAGTATGGCCACATATTAGCTAATATCGAGTAGCGGCCCGCTCGGCGCCTCTCGTCTAAATTTGTACCATTCCGAAATACGCTTATACCGACACATTATCCCGTTTTATGACCGATAAAAGTCAGGCGAAACGTACTACATTTGTGGCGCAGCCCTTATTTTCAGAACCTAATATACCGTTTTCTTTATTGGCCCCCTGTCCTTATATTTTATAGCTAGCATGCATAGATTTTTTTGGCGATTTGTGTATTTTTACCGTCAAGCAATAAAAGCGATGTTTGTATGCTTTTTATTATGGGCGCGTGACGATTTTTCTAATACGGAACTTTTGTTATAATTCATAAAAGATTTAGTGACGCTAAAATGTGATAGAAGGCGGCTGGAAAGCTTTTATGTTTTTCGTTATGTTCAAAATTTATTGTCGATAAAATATCCTTAATCATACGATCGAGGATTTGTGCAAATGTTTCCTTATGACAGTTAAGCGAATTATGGATATTAAGGGGCATTCAGATCAAAATATTATGTATATTATAATAATTGGATTTAAATTAGCCTGGACAATTGGACATGATTTTACATTGACCATGCATGGTGTGAAATTATTGTCTTACGGGAATAAAGCAAATAGTTATTTCTGAATCTGAAAATCGGTATTTTCAGCTCTTGACCCGACCACTATTCTGAAATATCTGCAACCCTGAAGCACCTGCAGTTGAACTCAACGGGAGCCTGAAATAACGGTGAGAGATAAGAACTTGACCTACAGGTCAGGCCCTCTCTAACTTACCTCATTTTCGGCCTTGCGCTGAAGTAACCGAATCAAGCTACATAGATACTCAACAAATTGAAATGACTGGATGGAATGGAAAAAACATAACAACCTGGCTTTTGAAAGACTATCTAGTTAATAAACATAAAAATAACGTCACACCTGCAATCCTTGATGGTGTAGGTTGTACCTAATTAATAAACCCAAAATAAGCTAACGGATTGTCAAACTATTATCAAGTGCTGCAATAGCTGTTGTTATTTTAGTCAATACAAAATTACTGTTGACATGGGTTTTAAAAATTGACAGTTTGTTGTTGTCTTTATTTACCGTTTAGAATTCTGTCTTTCTCAGGTGGACCGACCTACGACCTCGTCAAGTAGCAGACACAAGTTAGATGCGAGAGACCCAGGGCCGAGTGAAGTGGCGTGTAATGGAGAAGACATAAACTCAGTATTGGGTGAATACCTATGGATTGAAGAAGAAGGAAACATAAAAATACCCACGAAACATGTAAAATTATAATCCGACATACGATTATCTATTCACTTCATTGTCGTCTATTGATTTGATCGCAGAAAATTACATTTATTATTTCTATTTTCAAGGCTGAAAATCTCCTTTACTAAAATACCTCAAACAAATCAAAAACATAACCCAATTCAGACCTGTACGAAGTTACCTAATAACAAAGTGTTCCAGACTTGAGTCTTCATAATTCATCTCTGGGTCCAAATTAAATAACACAGGTACTTTGGAGACGACCGGATTTCAGTGTAATATAAAACAGAATAATTCACCTGTAGTAAATCACTTCGGGTAAGTAGGTATGCCATCTGTATACATCCTTGCTCACTTTGTAATTTAATTACGAGTTTTTGTGATGAATTCCCGTTGAACAAAAATCCTGTTAGGGAAGCTGGTTGATGCCGTTTTTTGTTTGACGTTTTAGTGAGATAGTCTGTTTTATAGGTGAGAAAGTTTCAACACTGTTGCAAGTATTTTTTTGTTTTGTAATTATCGTGAGAATTTTGATTTTAATAGAAAATACACCTTTTTGAAATGGTTAAAGGTTTTACCCAGCTAGGGACAGAATACGCTACAAAAAAATTTAATTTTGTTTTTTTATAATTATGTACACTTTTCAAAAAATCTTGCAAAGGAATGAAAGTCAAAGTTATTTATTTGCCTGAACGGCACATTCAACTTCGACTTCCCAAAAACATCTAAATCATATTTTACGAACGCAAATTCATCCCATAACTCAAATTCCTGGCATTTCCTTATTTACCATAATGCACAAATGGAGCGTTCACAAAAAATCAGCGCCACGTCAATCTTAACCCTTCAATGGTCAGGCACCGTGGGAATGCAAAAAGCTCAACCCTAAACGATCTCGAGAGCCCAGCCGCTCCATTCACGAATTTCCTGCACGCAATGAAACCGCAAAAGCGCACTACCTGCTACCACATGTGTATGAGTATGTATTATGGGATATTTTTCCCAATGGTCTCTAGTAGAACTTGAGGGTTATCTAAACAACGGTGTCGGGTTTCAAAATATTTTTGCGATGTGTAAGGTGTTTGTTTTGGCAAATAAACACACGTAATTATAATAACCTGTTTTATTTAAAATAATAATTCCCTACTGACTCCTCATGACAATGAATGCTTTTCATGACTCCTGGCTGACAAAAAAACTTAAATCACGTCGACTTTTGAAAACCGCTGGGTAATCACTATGTTCTCGCCATGTTTAGTTATTTGTCATCATCATTTACTGTCAAATAATTAATTATGGCCATTATAGCAGCACAATACACACCATTACGAGCTAATAAAGTGCCAAGATTTCGGAATACATGAAAATAGCCAATACCTAATCCCGATTCATAAATAAATTCAATTTTCATATAAATAGAACTGATTCACACTGACTCGTATTTCTATCAAACAGAAAGGAGATAGTTTTGATATTGATATAGTTCCGTTCAGTGTAAGGTACCCAGGATAGGCGAAAGTTACACAGACCTTGCTGAATGTGCATTCTCGATGATAGTGAAGTCGGTATCTGAGATTATTTACTATTGTAATAATCAATGACATAAACGTAAAACCACACCTGTAATCCCCGTAGGCGTAGGCAGAGGTGTACCTAATACCACACCCACATTTCACCAGTTTTGTATAAGTCTCATGTTATAGGGGACCAGGCTATTGCCATCAACCGGGCAAGAATCTAGGACTCCGTGGCTGCTACCGAGAAATTCCTAAAATTCCTAATGGAAAAACCCAACAGCACTTTGCTCGACCCGGGAATCGAGCAAAGTGCTATTGGGGGCAACGAGGCACTGTAATAAATCAATGATTGTTCTAAAATCCTTACTAAACAAACTGCGGTAGATATTCTAATTATAAACATTTTTTTGGATCAAATAAAAAACAGCCACCAAATTTTTCATAAACTAAGTACGAGTTTATATTTTACCAAAACTTTACATAATTATATAATAGTAGGTACTGTCTCCAATTACAATATTTTAATCAAAAGTGACATCTGTTTGAAACCCCACCCACTAAACAAATTAAGGCAAGATGCAACTCTTCGCAGTCTCATTTTTAATATTTCTCTGCTATCGAGAATTGCAAATAAGTGCGACGACAAGGAAGGTGGGGAAGAAATTAATAAGATACACAAGTAATTTTTGAGTTTAGATTTTAAATTAATTAAAGCCAAGCTAATTTTTCAGAGCTCTTGAACCTTTTTGACCGACTACAGGCAACGATAGAGGCCTAAATAACTGCCTCTATACATCAAAATAAGGAATTATCAAACCGTAATGAGGTAGCAAATTTACTAGTTTTACCATACTAGAAAGCCTTCAGGAGAGATTGCCCTTCAGGTCCTCAACCGCAGCGAGAAAACTCCTGAAATTTACTGTCATCGTTACAAATAACACTTTGCCGTACCTGGCCAGGTTTCAGCTTGTTGTAAAAACATTTCTAGGTAAAGTGAGTACCTACTACCATCTTAATTTTTTCACTACGTCATTACAAAGAAAAGCAAAGACCGCCAAAAATCTACTTACCTTGTTAAAAACAACAAATATTCCATTTAGAGATTGTTGTTTTCCCATTTAAATGCAAAACACTTTTTCATTAACACGTGAAGCTAAAGCCTCCCCTAAACGAATTAGTAAAAGCTTCCCTCAAGGGACGTATGGAATTAACGACACAGATTTCCCATCTTAGAAGAAAATATTACTTATTTTTCTAATGTTTCGTATAAATATTTTTAATGGGTAAGGTTTAGGCTTACCGAGGTTTTCCTTGAAGGTCTGAGTAAGGAAATTACATTTATTTTTTTGTGTAATTAAAGTAAATAATTCGAGCATTACAAATAAATATAAAACAACTAGTGGTAAGAATTCACTTATAGATACAGTTTACGTTAGAAAACGCAAAGTCTGTAGAATGTTTTGGCAAAAAGTTTCACGGATGTCATATTTCTTGAAACTATATACAAGGATCCCATACAAAAGCAATGCTGAAAATAGCAACATAAACAAATCACTACCGTAACATCTACAGAAAAGCTGCTGATTCTTTTAAATTTGACAACGACAAAGTTTCAACCACATTGACCTCAGGGCAGAAAATATTCGAGTAGGTAACATCTGTCGTAAGCAACAACAGGTGACGTTTTCAAGTAATACGTATCCGAATGAGTTCGAATTGTCATATAATTATACGAGTATTTATTGCCAACTACTTGAACAACGTGTTACTTTGTAACTATACGTTTGTTAATCATTTTGAAATAATTTAAATTACTACCACAGAAAGAGTTTGCGCGTCGATGTTACCTTGTATGTTGTGCATGAATAAAAGTTCTATCGAATATTTTCATTGTTTTTGTACTTTTGAACTTCAAGCATTGGTTCTGTTGCTGCTATTATTTTCATTTAATCGATTATGATAATTTCAACTTTATAGTTGTTTGGTGTAGAGCATAAACTCACTCACGTTTGATTAACTGTTTTAAATTCATTACAAAGGTAAGCTGAAACTTTGTCAAAAAACTAAACAGTAACATTAATATAATTTAAATTTTAAATCGGGACGTCTGAGTAGAATTCGTTGTAGTTCATTTGCAAAGGGAGAAAGAAAAATCGGGTCGCGGGGGCTTCAACAACGTTTAATTTGTTCCCATTAATAATGATGATGAGGACACATTGTCCTCTGAGGCCACTAATTTGGTTTCCTCCGTCGGTATTATGGCACGAAAAATATTGCCGAAAATTCAATGTTTAATTTTAAAAATATACTTGAATAAATCAGACTATGCCTTTTTTAATAACTGGCGAAATGTGAGTGAAATATTGGTGTTTACTACACCTCTGTCAAGCTCTTCGGGGATAGTAGGTGTTGTGTTATGGTACATTTTTGGTCTCTACTACTAGTAATTAATATAATATATATATATATATATTATTTCAATTACAAAGGCTAAACAATCGAGGATATTGGGTCGCTCGATTTCAGAGAAAAAGAAAATGTATAACGAACAAAAACCTAGAAAACAACAGTTTTGTTAGTCTTTCCGAAAAACCGCAAACAAGCCACCATAGGCAGCACTTAATTAGTTACCGCCGTGACCCAAAAATATTTAAGGACAAAAACAAACATCGACCTATTAGTTATTCAGCGACTGAATAAAACAACTGGGTCTTATCTACGAACGCCATAATAAACTTTAAGCACACCACAGCGCTCCATTCCTCTGGAAATTGATAGACGTACAGTTATCATTTGACAGTGTGCGTGCGGTATTATTTTGTCACGCAATACTTTAGCTGTGCCGTTCCCTACACGGCAAAGACTATGAAAAATATAGAATGATTTTTGTTGGTTTTGCTGTTGACTTTTGATAGGAGCGTAATCACTATGGCTTATTCTTTATCGGCGTCATTCTTTATTTCTTCTGTGTGTATTTGCTTCACGCCTTTATCAGTACTTCCCTAGATTTTTACCACCAAATCTAGAATCATATTAAGCATCATCTTTATTTTACAGGGTGCAGCATTACTGTGGTTTTATAAGCTAATCTTCAAGTGACACCATTGCAAAGAGTCGAATTACTAAATAGATAAAAGAAAATTGTGCTTCCTACGTCAGCGGTGTTTGCAAATCGATCATCATTGTCAATTCATAAGGCATTCAAGGCTAAAAGTTTATTGTGTTCACATAGCCTCTTTAAAAACACGTTCGATTTAAAAGCGTCTATCTAGAGCAGAAATTGAATATTAAATTAGTATGTTTATATTGCATCTATATGTATTTGCCATCAGCATTCTCGATAACAAATACGTATTCTTTGAATAGGAACTGATCATTTGTTAACTGATCATTTGCTTTTCCTTTTTGCAATAGTTCAATTTCCACGTTTAATATAAATATATTATACTCCTCTCTATGAACTGAGTTTTCACAAAAGCGATACTCTTTTGTTCACCTTGAAATACTGCATCTAAGGCATCTTCAGATCCTTTTTTATCTATGTCTTCGGATTGTTTAATAACATTTATATTTCCATCATTTTATAAGACGTCATCTTTAATGGCATCAGCTTATCTCTCATCAACCGACGAAGGTACACATTCTCGAAGACTTACGTTTGACTGTCTGAGTACTTGTACATGTATGTGCATTACTTATTCTATCGCATAACTTAGTTGCTCCCCTGGAGGCTAGACTTTATCTCCTTCCTGATGCATTATTACTTACCTGCAAACTACTCCGACTTGTATACTGTGTACATAACAGCGTTTATGTACCTGGTAAGTTAAATGTTTATTCGGAACTGAAAGTTAATGGTGAGATGTAAAATTATTGTGACGCTAAGTTGCTCTATGATCTTGCTGTCCTTCACTATCTCGAATTCGTAGCCTGATTTCACCACCTTTAGGTATTCAAATTAGGTTTTATTGCGCGCTATTCGGTGAATGCCTAAACTGAAGCAAGCTCTTAGCAACCAGTCCAGCCCAGTTTTTTTTTTAAGTAAAAGCTATTTTAAAAATAGGTAATTTAGTTAGTGCCCTGATGTAATGCATTTATAAATACATAAAATAAAGTAAACAGGAGTATAATTCCGTTTTACTATCACTTCGTGAACATAATGCCACAGTAGTGCATACTTTCCATAATGGTACATCTCCCCTGCACCTCGTCTATTTTAAAACCTACTCTATGACATAAAACCGTAGAATTTTACGCCCTATTCGTCAACATGTCGTATGTAATAAAACTCGTTGTGGCCGTCAACGGGGCAAGGACCCTAGTTTTATACGCTTTTTTTGTCTCACACCCCTTTTTAGTATAAAAAGCTTAAAAGATGTTATCGTATCCCAGTTAGAGCATTTTCAAAACTGGTATTTATGACCTTCTTATCAAGTGTGCTTCCATTTTTTTAATCTTTGGGTACAATCGACTAATGTGCATGATGATATTTCAAAAGACTGTCTGTTTTGGTAATAAAATCCTTATTTTGGCTTTGGATTCTATAATCGTTGCCGCTGGCCGTGACTTTGAAATTAGAAATGGCAACGTCATGGTTGGGTGTACGGTTTTAGTTATCTCGACTTTTAGCTTTTAAAGTAAGCAGATTTGAAGTAAGATTATTGGAACCAGTAATGTTTTTTTTTTTATGGAATGTTTCGGTTTGTTTAGATGATTTGCGCTGATTGAATCTTACTTTTCTACGGAATCATACTTTTCTTTGGTGACGTTAGTAGGTCAAAAATAAAGTTACCTAAAAATGCCGAGGTGGTGGGTATTTAGAGGAAACATATACGAGATGATACTTTGAGGTAAGATAATCCCTTTCGACTGCAGCAAAACTATATACGCCATTATTTACCTATAGATAAATTATCCAATAAAAACGCATTTGTGATGTGGAAGTCTATTCCAATTTCGATTACTTTTTATTGAAAATTACACTTCCAATACAGATGATAAAGCCATGGCAAAGATTAACACATATATTATTAATTACAGCCAATTATTACATAAATTAGACCAGCATTAACCTTGCATCGAATGACAGCCCCATTACTAATTGCAAACGGCCTTCACGACGCGACCTAGTTTAAAATGTCACCTTTGCCCTACCAAGTCGCAACTTAACGTCATCGAGTAACGCTAGTTCATTTCCAACAAGATTTTGTTGACATTGTTGGAGTTTAATCAGACCAAATAAATTGTCTTCTTATAAGCATGTTGTCCTGGTACTAATTATAAATAACGAAGGAACGAATATGGTATTGTTATTTCCAATTTAGGGATTTGTGTCTTGTTCTTGGAATTTAACATGACATCGTGCTTCTGTTTCCCACAAAGGTTTGACAGAAATAGAAATAATCAGAATTAATACCTTCACTGGCAATATGGTCCGATGTAAGACAGAAACCATCCAGGCTCTGCTACATAAAGATTACTGATGGAAAACGCAATAATACTTTACCCAATCCAGGAGTTCGTGCTGTAGTTCTTGCTGTCACTAGACCGAAGAGGCATGAGTATTTTTGCACTTCATTTCAACATTCCACAACAACCTAACATTATCTTATGTGTACCTAGAACTTCGCTCATTCTAAAGATCCAGTTCCAACAAGGGCCTTCAATGAAAATACGATGGTCAACCTTAATTACTTTAATGACGTCATTATTCCGAGACAAAGCAAAGCAAATGCCAATAACAGTGAAGTGGGTGCCGCCAATTACTATATTTTACGTAATTAAGAATTCAAACTGTCACCACGGCCAGTCACGCTAGATGGCGTGCCTGTAAGTCACCAATTAGGTCGGTTTTCTTATAAAAATACCGAGGTAGCCATACCGCCCGATCGTAAATATATTCTGGTTCAAAATGTCATAAGTATCACATTTCTTTATTATCATATTTTTATTTGTCAGGTCATTCTATTCTTTGGAACACATAAACAATGAGGACATTATTTTTTGTGGCAACATTTGAGAAGCCAACGACTTGTTTTACAAAAATATAATAGACATGTAGACATTATTATATTTGAAATCTGAGACGTTTTCTGAGTGGACCTTGATATTATTAGGATGCCTTTGTAGATGACAAAACAAATAAAAATTGACGTACAAAATTGATGAAAGTCGAATGTAATTTGTGTGCCTCCAGTGAACCTTTATTTTTATTTTCGCGAAATAACGATGCGTATGAATATACTGTGATATGAAAACCAAACGAAAACGTCGCGTGTACATGCATACGTTCAATAAAATATCTCGCAAAAATACAATAATTGTTTTGCCGTTAAATAAACATTGCCAAACATAATGTTATTCCAATAAACAGTATACACATTGCATGCAACCCAAAAGTATTGCATTAAATCGTTTTATTTTCGTACATTCAGTACAATGCCAATAGCATGTAAAACAGAACAGAAAATACAAATATCTAAACATAAACGTTAGGCGACAGAGACTCCGTATTATTTTTTCACCCACGCACTCTTTGGGAGATTTCGGAGCGTTTCCTTTTAACGCATTCTAAAAAGACCTCTATATAGGCGCAAATAAAAACACGAGTAACCCTTTAGAACGGCGCTCCCGTTGTTTCTATTATCATTGCTTGCTTTTTCGAGGGGCTCGAACTTTTTTCTCGTTTGAAAAAAAATAAGCAAGCTCCGGATATGGTGGCCCGTTCCCCAGCTGTTTTATTAAAAACTGCGATATTGATCTCGATCGCAGTTTCGACTTTCGAATTCATGCGTTTTAATTGAATGATTCGATTCGAATCAATGCAACCGCGATTGTTGAATGTTTGACTTTGTTCAATTTATAGTCGTCATAAGTAATGTGTTCACGCCTACTGTGCTGCTGTGATGATTGGGTTCTCTTATCAGAACATCGTTTTTTGATCTGCATGCGTCTTTTATCTTATTGGGATCTGTTTATAAGCTGTCTTCTTCAAACTGCAATCGTGTTTCATTTTATTATTCGCATTTATTTCTCAGTCAATTATTTTGAAGAGTTGTTTCCTATATACCTACCCACCGTCATTAGGTATATGAATATTTTTAATATCTCCATAGAATCAAACTCATATTTTGATCACATACATTTCTGAAGATTATTTATTGACAAGATCACAATCAACAACACTTTGGAATTCGAAAAAGCCATAAATGCCTATTAAAATATCGTTCATAGCTTTAAGATGTTTTCAAATATTTACATTTAAGTCATTCTACTATATTTGGAAGCAGTTAATACGTTGTGTGACGGTAAAAAGAAACCGATAGGAATGTCAGAGGGCTTTTAGCTTTGATTGTCAGTCATAAAAATTGGGCAGCAAAGAAAAAATGTGGAGACGAGGTTCATTGTCCTGGCTCGAACCAAGTAAAAAGTTAAAATATTAATAAGATCCAATGTGACTTTCCAGTCTTACATTTACTTCAATCGATACAAAAAACGAAGAGATATTTTTTACTAGCAAAAAAATGTCGCCGAAGCATGTGTTTACTAAACAAAAAGGTACGGACAAAAATGAAGCTTATTTACAGCGAATTCAATCAATTATACCGCCCATGGCTGGTCACTACCGAAATATATGGGTACTTGACGATCGGAGATGAGTTCGGACGCAGCAAAAAATTTCGCCGTCGTCGGTTGTCGTCCGGTAAAAACTTCGACAGACCCAATGGCCGTCCGCAGCAAAAACCGTAGATGCCCAGCGACGAGAATCTGGCGTAAAAAATTGGTACCTTTAATTGGATACGGTATTCCGCAACCTTACCAATTACCGATAATTTTATACTATTGGAATTTTGTCGGGAGAGTAAATAGACGTCTCGAATTGTCCGCCAATTACTAGGTATGTGAAATTGGTAGTGTTTCTTTGTTAAGTACAAATAAAAATAAAAGAAACGTGTACGTCTCTGAGTAAAAGTAACATTATACCTACAAGTAAGTTTGTAAGAAGACATTTTTTATTTACGGTTGATATTGGTCGGAAGCTCTATGTAGGTAAACAAGAGTTATACATGGATGTTTGTTTTTCCGTACCGCAATTTCCACACAAAGGAATTAATAAAAACGTACAACCGTATTCGGTACGTCCCTTCCTTAACAACTGACAGATTTGTAATCGAAAGAAATTGAGGAAAAAAAGCACTGAATCGCTTTTTCGTACATCAAGAACATCACTAATGAAATCGTGTAGAAGACCAAACAAGCAGCGATCGCATCAAAAAGCGCTTACTGCCCTGACGTTTTTTTACGTTTAATTGTAAGTTATTCGACGCAAGGGAGTCGCCGTCTAATAGGTAGCTATTTACTATGTAGGAATAACATTTTGCTCGTCTGTACTACGTTGTTAGACGTTAGGAGGAACATTTTTATTAATTAGGTCTAGATTAAGGGCTGGGAATAAGACAACTTGGCTCGCAAGAGACGTAAATAAAGTCATGATCACCAGTTTTGTTCGGCCGCCTAACCAATCTACAGTTAAGTATTCTGCTTGTAACTAAATTATGTGTCTATGTTGCCTATTATTACTATCCATTTCAAAGCAAGCGACGGGCGAGTGTATTTTTTTCAAGTCAATGATTTACGCAGTCATATCCAAGTGTATCCCCTTTAATATCGCAAAGTCCAAAGTAGAACAAAACTGTTCTTACAACTAAAAATAAACCACTTCTCGAGTAATGCAAAGAGAAAGACAATTTCACAGCACTCTACTGGTCCAAAACACTTGCCCTAGAACTGCATGGCAACCAAATCGTCACGTAAACGACACCTGAACACAAACAAAACTGACTTCTATCTGGAGCAAGTTTGTTTTTGCATAAGTGCACCGCAAAAATAGGGTACCTACGTCTAAGGCGAAGACCTCGCTAACTGGGTCGACGACAAAACGAAGCTTGCTGTTATTAGGCAGAACAAAGCCAGCTTGTTAAGGAATTGCACTATGTCACAAATAGTCACAATACGTTCTTCCCAGCGAGGGGCGAAGCAATGTCAACTGCAAAAGTTCGGAGACAACGCACACTTTTGTTTCCCTTAATCATGTTACACACACATTGGCAATATGTGTGGATAAGCTGTAAAAGTGGTAAATGTGTGTGTGTGTGTGTGGAATCTTCGTCAGTGACCAGTGGCAAGTGAACCATATCTACACATCTTTTCTCAAAGACACCGGATATTTTGAGTTCCCCGTTATCTGTTTTTGAAGGTTCACGCTTGACTGGCCCTTTGGCGATGGTAAAACTTTTTGTTTGACTCGCTATTTTTCTTAGTCCCGTGACGGAAATCTAAACAAAGAGACGGGAAATAAAAGAAAGCCAAATTGAATGTCTGCCGATTACAAAACTTGGGTAATTTTCGGCGTTTTATTCGTTAACTATGCATTGTTTTACATTCTTCGAAATTTTCGGGCATATTCGGAACTTAAATTAATCAAGTACTTAATGCCTTTAGCATTAGTACTTTCAATTTACTGGTCTATAAAACTTTTGCCTTAAATTACTTGTCGTAACATCAAGCGATACCTAAATGACTGCGTAAAAGTATTACACTGTTCGCATTACTGGTGTAAAGACTCGATACATTAAAGTGTGCCTATTTTAGTATAGCTACTGGTGCATTCCAAGCAAAAAAAAAAGATGCAAAATACCGACTTCCTTTGTCTGGGATTCATTGAACCAAACATAATATTTACAAAAGCAGGGGCCAATTTCAGGAAATAGTGGTGAATTGAAAATATACGATACCACTGGACCGCCATAGATTAAGATATAAATAGCAAAGAGGGTCAGCCGCGTGTATTATTTAAGTTAAGAATCTGAAGTGCCTAATAGAATAAAGCAACGGAGTAATTGTACATTGTCTCATTAAAAACAGAGAGATAGAATTATTTTATTTATTTAACCAATCATTGTCAAATACTATTATAAAATTCAAAACATTGTTGTTACTCAACATAATTAAGCATAAGAAAACACATTTAGTAGAAACAATGTGAAGCACGCAGCGCTAAAATATGTACCTACCCTATTAAAATATGCTAAACGCAACACTTACAAATGTCGCACATTCACACATTGCTACAATAGGCAGGCAACAAATTCGTGAACTATCAAAGTTCAGCGGGACCTTTATCCTTTCCAATCTATATATACTCTTTGGTTTACGCAAGGTCGAGCGACGCGTGCGCCCAATCGACCGTCCCCACCAATGATGCTGCAGTCATTGATATTGCGCGTTACGCCAGACGATTTACCACTACGGGCTATTTGACTCCTACCGGGATCCCGGAATCCCGGGAAAACGGGATCCCCCTGATGTATGTGCGGGTTCCTACTGACTTTTGTTTTAGCTTTAACACGATGTTGAGTGTGCCCCGTCGATATGAGTTCCATGGTAGGTTTGCCAAGAGATGTATGGTTGATAGAAATAAATATTGTTTTTGCTTCCGTTTGGCCAGTTGGGGAACGTGACGGGTGATATAGTTGTGTTAAGTTCAGGGGGTTTTATTTTCTAATTTTGTTTTGTGATGTTGTAAGTTGTCATAAAAATCCTCTTATGAATAAAATTAAGAATGAAATACCTACCTACGATTTGTATTTATTATAATCATAATCACCGTCTATTCTAACAAGTTTTAGTACCTGGTTGGCCATAGTTCACATAGTAATAACTCATTCCCAAAATCCGGTATTACTGATTTATGCGTCTTTGTAACAAAGTATGAAACTATAAGTTCCGAAATCTCACAAAAAATTGATCCGAGTTTACGTGGTATGACGATGATAACCACTTAATAAAGAGGTGCAAAGCTGTTAAACACAACAATTTATTGCTTAAAATGGCGCAGTTTATTGTTAACCATATTTGTATTGTTTGAGAAGCAGTAGGGGTCGAGAGATACGATAACTTGAAAATTAATATTCTGTCAGCGAATGCGATTTTTGGCTCTGTATTTTATGTTATCGATACGATTTGATCGAAACACTCGATGGATGATTCCGAGTGTTCGGCAAACAATTTATCTGCAAGTTTCTGTTTTGAAGGCGTGTTTGTTTTGGAGTCGAGATTTCGCTTCGTATTGTTCGGAAGATGAAACTTTTTCACGTCCAATATATTTTTTTGTTTGCCCGAAGTTCGTATGAAGTTACTTCTGATTTTATGATGGGGTAAATATTAAATCGATTTTACTTACTGAAACCTGAATCATCAATGTTTATTGGTCTTCTTTGATATGTACGCCATTTTATCTAAGTTAGTTTTTCTGAGAATCACAGATCTTTAAGGTATTAAAACTACGTAACGGCGAGTGAAATGTTCGTTTTTTTTTTTCGAGGAAATTGTTTAAAAGAGACTTTCAATTAACCTTTAAAATTGATACCTATTTATAATTTTAGACAGCCAATACTGAGTAAGTTATGACGTGATCACAAAATGTAAGGTTTTATATAACACTTCTCTAAGGGCGATCAGCATTATTATATAAACTGCGCGCATAAGCTGTCAGAATCAATAATCAACGAAAATAATGACGCTGACTGCTCTTGAACTATGCTGATGTGCTGGCCGTGTTTAGATTATTATTCGTGAAATTCGCTCTAAGTTTTGATATTATTTTACACTTTAATGCTTCGGTACTTTATAACAATCAAATCGTTTCATTTACCCATTCCAAGGTAAAGATTATATAACTTCTTACTATGGAAGTTATATTTTTACACGTGGTTACGATCGATACCTGAACTGCGTGGTCAACGAGGTCGCTTTGTCTATAATTAATTTACTAACGTCGTACAATCTCGTCGTTCCTATTTCATTTGGAAACTATGTAGTTCACTACTATAAAATATTATTTTCTTTTACCAAATTACATTTTTGTACGCTTCTGCGTTTGTTTTCTTCAATATTCGTGTACTTACTTCCACAGACCCGATTTCTATTAAAGGTAACAAGTTTTTCCAGGATAAAAGTCTTTAGTAAATCTGAGAAGTTCCTAGGCACGTGCCAGGTTGAAATATGAGGAGGTTTATATGACCTTTTTGCTCAATTCCTTCAGAATTGATGAATGTGGTTAACAATAAGACGCATTAAATCCATCCCATTAAAGCGTTTTTATCCGTCACTGGGTAAGTAGAGCAGTAAGTGGTAAAGCCGCGAATCATGATAATACCGTTTTTACCACAAAATAGCTGTAATGTGGGTTTACTGAGTCAAAGTGGCAATGGAAATTCTACATTGATGATGACAAGAATTATCGTGGGACCGCAAGTATCCTTAACAAAAGAATGCCGGCAGAATTGATAACCTGCCTATAAGAAAATACTTGATCACTACGGCCCTCTCCAAAATCTGTTGATAAAAATGGCACCTTATATTTTGTGCAAATGCACTATGTTCGTATAAATGGACTAGATTTATTTAGACCTGTATTCTAAAACAACAGTCTAGCACAAACGGTAAATATAGACTAGAATTGAGTCAATCTCAGTATTTAAATACCATCTTCATCTTTATCGTGTGGTTAGTGCCTAACCTGGTTTCAGAGTTTTTATGCCACCCATGGGCCTCTGACTTGGCTTTACATGCCGTAGAGATTTCGGTCAGGCATGCTGGTTTTCTCACGATGTTTTCCTTCACCGAAGCAAGTGATAATTACACAATTCGCACATGATACCGAAAAATCAGAGATGCGTGTCTGGGGTTCAACACAAGGCTATCACTGCTATTTAAAATAAATATTTAAATGCCTTGACCATGATCAATAATTTGATTCATATCTAGTAATAGTTAATTAACAGTCCGTTCACACGGCTTCCGTCACTGACGAACCGTCATAAAAGACGATACGTCATGACGGATGGACGTTCACATTGCATACGGAATCGTGTTTCATCAAGATCCGGCAAAAAAAAAACGAATTGGTGTTCACATTAGTTCCGTGATTTTTCGGGAACGAACGCATCGGCGAATCCGTCAGAAAAAAATCAGGATCCCTGTTTTTTGACGTACCTGTTTTATAAAAACGTTACGTAATTTAAGACGTGTCCGTCATTTTTCACGATTCGTGAACACGTTCTTTTAAAAAGCAATGCTGCCATCAAAAAAATTGACAAAAAAAAAACTTGAAAAAAGACGATACGTTAAAAAAGACGATACGTCGTCGTGTGAACGGGCTGTAACAGTAGTAGCTTCTGTATCCCGTGCTATAGGATGTGACAAAACATTATCAGCTTCTACTCAGTCATTTGCATGTCAAACATCCTGTGCCTTATTAAGCATATTTATTATTTTTGTAATTTGATGTTTCCGATATATTAAGATTTCACCTACAACATTGTTTCCAAAGACAATATTGTCAATTTTAATGCTATAGGAAATATTAATGACAAACTGGTTTATTAATGATTCATTTCCTTTATCAAAATAAGTTAAGTGCTCATTTGAGATTTCGATCTTGTTATATTAATCATGTGCACCAATTAAATAGCACTTATCATCACCTGTATTATAATGATGTTTGATTAATTTCCTGTATCCGGCGTAAAATTCTTGCTCTGCTACTTTTGCTTGCTAAATTACGATTTTATCAATGTAAAATAAATATTCAAATTTTGATTAAAATAAACTTGACGATTACCAAACGATTATGGTATAAACGATTTTGGTTAAAAAAACAACTCTGATGATAAAATGGGACCTTCATTAATAATATCCTCAAAAAATATACATGGCATTAAAAAACCTGTTCCACCTAAAATATACTTACTAAAAAGCAACATAAATATCCATTTCTATTCTCTATGCTTCCCCAATTGCATTCCCAACCTCAAGAAGAACCATTAAATCAAGTGATATATCTTCGCGATTAAGCATCCCTTCTTCTTCATTCAAAACATAACCTTCATTTAAATGTCCCATCTTATCTCCGAACTATCCCAAAGCTCTCACCCCTAAATATTAATATTCACGTCATGGAGATTACCTTCCTCATAACCCTTGTTTAAAGTATTAATAAAACAAACAATCACACGAGATGAACCGATAACTTCGGAAACATTAATATTATGCAATTCTGTTTCTTTTTCTTTATGAATTCGCGGTACGAGATCAAAATTTCGGGACCATCAGATGCGACCTCAAATGTACGGAGATAAGAGATGCAGCAAAAAGTTTTAATGCTAGCTTTCTCAGTAGTGTGGACAAGATAAAAAACGGGCGTGAGAAAAGCGCGGTTTTTCAAGAAAACAAATGTAATCCAATACTGGTATGCAGTTACTAATTAATTCCGATCGAATCGGTATACTTAATTTCCTAATTTTAATACTCATTCCGAGCTGTTAAGTACGCATTTTAGAGACACATTATAACGGGGTATTTAGTGCATTTGTATAATTTTGTATGTGGTGTCAGCGGGCGAAATATCTTTGTCTTGTTTGTTGATCTTGCCACCTGTGTCGACTTGAATTATTATTGACCAGTCTCTCTGCGTGGTTTCATGGTTGTCATTTTTTTGGCTGTAGGCAAGTCTTACGTTTTCTTTATTTTATTTATTTGTGTAGGTACACACAAAATACTTAACAGGCATCACAATCATTAGGATAGAAGAGCACAAAGGTACTGCTTATTTATGAGATATTTGTTCCAGCAGACCTGCGACAGGAAAGTTTACTTAATTTTTTTGTCATTTCTATGCATTATTTTCTAATTATATAATTATTTTCGCCATATGTTATTTTTCGACATAGACCATTAACATTTCTCTTTTAAAATCATTAAATTACAAATGTACTGAGATAGTTTTAATGTTAATTCTACAGCAACATTATTGAGAAAAGCTTCCATTTAACTAGATCAAGCTTACTAAAGGTCATGGCTAACCACTTATCACCGTGCACTATGGCATTCTTACTACTTTACCAACAATAGGTCCTTAGATATAATTCAACGAACCATTTAACTTTAAACTGATTTATGTGAGAAACAAAGTTAGACTTTCATGCTATTTTCGAATTAACTTAATTCTGCTGAAACTTATTGGTACTAACCTACTTTCAATTTCCTTGTTTAAGTAAATTACTATTTGTCTCGTTTCTTAGCAATTAATTATGATTTTCAACACTGCAAAGCATATCTGTATTCTTGTAGGAGTAGACTTTGAAGAATCTACATCCATAGAAATGACCGCATTTGTTATTCTTGCACACAATATTTACTTTAAAAATTTCCATTCGCAAATGTAGCACAGAACTCGAAGCCACATATCAGCATGCAAAACCAGCAAAAAGAATCAAGGCCATAAAATATACATTACAAATTCCGTATTGAAATACATACGGTAAGCTTACAACGAAGGAAGTAGGCGTCTTACCTTCTCCGATCGCTAGCCTGATAGTGCGAGGGCAATAATTAAAGACTGACACAGGTATAAAGTAGCCACGAGACCCACTTTTGTTAGGTTTCTTCGATTTCCTAAATGGGAACCTTGGACTATGAAAATTAGATGTACGAATGATCCGATGATTGTGACGATGTGTGTGATTGTGTTGTTTGTGTGATGATGATTTGATGATTGATTGTTGTGTGATGATGATGATAATGAATGATGATGGTGTATTTCAGATGTATGAATTCTTGCTTTAGTGTTTAAATATGTAGAACCAAAAGGTCTCAGAGCCCTAGCACGAGCGCGCGGTGTAAACTTAACGTAAATACTTCGATTTTGGAATCGTAAATACAATAATTATCATAAAGCATTTTAATTAAATTGTTTGCAACAAGCACTGTCAGTTTCATCAAATAAATAAATTCTTAAGATTATGAAAATATTTTATGTAAAGCGGGTATTTTTAATTTTAAAATCGGCGTATTTAAGTTACATTTATTACTGCCATCAGTAGGGTTTTCTGTAGACAAGACCAAAAGGAAAAAATGTGTGACTGTTAGTGTTGATACTATTAAGTAAAGTTTAATTTGAACTCGAACCTCACTCACTCACTGATTTTGAAAATAAAACGACGCTGATTCACACCCAAACGCCGCATGAGATTCAGTTTTGTTTAGAGATAAATTTTACAGTTCAGATTTCGTTTTATGTGTGTAAATAACCAGTGTGCCTGTAGCAGCACTTAGTTACGTCTCTAGAAGATTCAAAGTTGACAATAATCTTCAAATATCACTTCATAGAAATATTGTTTTGCATATTAACTAAAACATAGTTTGCGTCAGAGTTCTTGAGTTTACATGGAACGCAATAAATTGTGGATAAAGAACGGGAGCAATGGGCTTCCGAATAATTACTATCTATCTCTAGGAATCTTTACACGTAACGTGCGTGATATCTGGTTTTTTTTTCTTTTGTTCGAAATCAGAAAGGTTTTTCCAGGCATATATAATTTGTCCTAAATACATAATAACAGTTAGCCTGATATATTTTAATTTAATATGCAAAGGGCGGCTATATATCTAACATTATCAGTAGCAGCCAAAAGCTCGCGAAAGTTATTACATAGACCTTTCCCTATCGCGATGTTTGGAGGTTAATATTCTATTGTTTCCACCATATAAGGCATGTGTAAATCATTCGAACAATTTATTAGATTCGTATCTCTATAGATTTCAATAGTAGGTTTGAGGAAATGTATCTTTAGATATACAGGGTGATTGGTAATTGGGAGCAGTCCTTGAAAGAAATGGATGATACTAGAGCTAATTTACAACAAATTTGATCCCGATGACTAGGGGTTTAATCTGACTGGTTTCGGCGTATAAGAGGAGAATCATCAATTGAGATGCAACTTCAAAATCGCATTGTGGCTCTTGAGTACCCTCACTTGACTCGGTATCTGGATCTAAGTACTACGGTATCAATTATCGTAATTGATGTGCTGTTTATCTTGATTTCTAATGTGTTTGGTATTTGATTAAGAACCTCGAAATGATCAAATCAATATTGAGAGAAGAGAGACGACAAAGGTGAACTAAAAGAAATAATTTATGACGACACTGATAACACTTTCATTTGCAAATAAATTGTAAGTAAAAAGAAAATTCTTGTATTATGTATGACGAAATTACTCTCGTGCTTGCTAATGAGTGCACGACAGCTTTAGCACTTCCATGGAAATTTTCCACTCACATAATTCTGCATAAAATCTTTTAGTAACACCTCTTTGTTTATTACCTCAACCTTACCCCGGCGTAGTGCATATTTACAGCAGTTTTATCACACCCAAGCTAATCACTATCTAATTAAACTGTTGTACAAAAGAATTTTTATAAAACCTAAACCTTTTTTTAACATCAAACTGGACTTCACACGTGTTTTTAGCTTTTTTATCCGCCGCCGCAAGATTTATACGCTTCTTTATAAATTACGGAATCTTCTTTCGGAATCGTGTTATATCTAAACAAAAGGATCTCGGTCCGTCCCTTTGAAAATACAGAAGGTATTCTACTCGTTTTTATTAACGTGGTGAGATCTAATTTGTTATTAAATGAGGCATTATGCCCGTGTTTGTAGACAGAGGGTGGGTTTCGGAATCTAATGAATTTTAACTTCTGTCATTGGGAACATTTAAATGCTTTAAAGGGGGTCGTAATGCTTCCGTTGCTGTATAATGCGGTATTTTATGTGCTGAGCCAGTTTTTGAGGTAACATTTTTTGTAATGTGACTGTCGCTTTAGAACCGTTAAGTAAAAAATGTAACAGGATATCGAACAAAAAAGTTCGGTGACTGTCATTGTCACAGAACAGTTGTTTAAAACCAATCCGATAATTTTTTTACATGATTTGAACTCTTTTTGGCGATTGTCTTTCTATAGAAGACAAGCTACTCGTATTTACTTTAAAAAGAAATAGAAGAAACCGTTGAGGTGAAGTAGTTGACCGGAATAAACAGAATAATACTCATAGTAAAAGTTTTTGTGGTCGCCAACTATCCATGACTGTTTTTTGAAGTGAAGGATAAATTCAAGACGAGCACAGTACTAACATACAGATACTGTATGTATAGAAATGAAATAACTTGCGGCTATATTTACCTTATAAAAGTTCTTTTTGAGGCTATCAACACAAAAGAGACACGACGGCTGAAAAAGATAAATACCACTGAACGTTGGGATCCCGTCAAACACCACTGGAGGTCTTCCAACAGTATAAAAAGGTAGGTATAAATAAAAGACATTTCCTTTAAATAAACCCTCAAACGAAGTACCGTTCTGTAAATACACAATCATTTATCTGGATAATCATCCTTCGCATGAAAGTCTACAGTATCAATATTGTGCCCACAAAAACGTTATATTCTAGCCAATGACTAGCAATTATGGGTGGATGTGGCAATAGGTAGAATAGTCGGTATCACTTACCTATTGTTGGTTTTTGATGTCGGTGACTACGTGTTTTATTTGTGAACAAAGAAGTGAGTAAAATGCCGTTGTTGGTGAAAAGTGATAACTTCTCTTTATTTTTAATGCTGATGGTACCTCAACTTTGACCTTCCTAAACTTTCTGTCGCAAAGCAAGCAATTGTATGAACCTACCGTGTGCCAATCCGTGAAACTGTAACAAATTGATTTATCAAATCATTAAGTAAAGCATTTTGGCACCCGAGGATTTACCTGAGGTCTCGACGAAAATGCTAATGATAATGCGACAGTGTAGCATTAATGATTGTCGAAAAGTATAGAACATGTTACGTGGTTATTCGAATTGCAAGGTATTGTATATGTCGTTTTCGTTGACAGCATGTAATTCTGTCTAGTCAAAGAATTTGTGTTCACAACTATAGGCATAAAAGGCGGCAATAAAGTGTGTTCTGCACATGCCTACTCTACGGTCAGTGCGCTCTAGAGTCGCCACACAAACGTTATCGCGACCGCATCGTAGGGAGATTAAGGCTCTGTGGTGGGAGGCGAATGCAACGTCATGCCCCTGTGTGATTGGTGCAAGTTGTAAGATATTAGCGAGAACGTCTGCGGGCTGACATACCAAACGACTTTTAAGGTGGTCCCAATGTCCCCCACCCCTAAATAATGATTTATTTGGGTTGCTAGTTACCATCCAAATAAATCTAGACGAACTAACAAGTGAGATTATAAAAGTTCAGCCTTAAAAACTGTGACATTGGCTCGTTCTAAACGATAGGTACATTTTAAAATGTTTCATGTTTATCACACTTCGTAACTAACCTATTAATTTAACATTAATAAAGTTCAATTAAAATTAACGAAATTGTAATTTTTGACTCACTCATTTTAGAAAAGCTTAATTTAATTAAAATATTAATTTTGAAATCGTTAGCCAAGTAGTATGCAATCAAATCGCTATCCGCTTATCTCTTCCACAAAAATTGTAAGATGCTCTAAGCCTCAGGGAATGGACAAAATAAAAATGAACAGTCTTCTTGTTGGCTTATCGGAATAGATTACTTTTTCCAAATGTCCTCTAGGGGAGAAGGTTCGACCACAGGGGATATTTTTTATAAATCGTTAAACTTTGAGACAGATTTGTCAAGACTTTTTTGGTTTCAGCGACTTTTCAAGGGGGAATACTCGAGTCAATGAAAGGTAAGCTTCAGACTCTTTACGTGACGATTTTCAAGTGAGTTTTCCTCTTATTTTTTCCTTTTATTCGAACACGTTTGTTGCGTGTGGGCGAGTTAAAACATAATAACTACCATTTTACAAATACTTGGGTCTCGGTGCCTACCGCATACAGTGAGATGCATATTTTGAAGTAGCGGCTTAAAATTTCTGAGATTATTTTTAATACCAATCGTGTTTCGTCCATTGTTTTCTTTGTGACATATTTATTTTCGGTTTACTATGTACGGCTTATTTTCGTTGTCGGGTATTGTTTTAAAAGTTTCTATACATTGTTGCGTCGAACAATTTTTAAACAGTTCATATTACATGAGTATTTTTAAATCAGATATACAGGCAATTAATTGTGTTCCAACTTACCATTTTAAAATTTCTTTTTCTCATAAATCAACGAACAAAAGCAAATTTTCAAAAATCACGCCTAAAAAAGCAAAATTAATGGCATTAAAAAAGCCTTTTCACCTGGGCATACCCCACGCAAAAACTAATCATCTTTATTTGTATCACATATCAGCAAAAACACGACAATAGAACAACCTTAATTGTATAGCGAAAAAGTTTTTGTCAAACCACATGTTGATAGGAATATGATAGCTTCATTTGTTCTTCTTCATAATGTTTTATCTCATTATAATTCGCTACGGGACGCCGGCTCGGGTTTGTCTATTATACCTAACAATAGTCCCACTAAATTGTTTTAATAGAGCCTCAGAAACTGTAAGTCATTGTGTTTTGTTGTAAACAAAACGTATCATCCCCACACTCATAACACCTAGTTTTATTTAAGATGTTATCTTAGAGTGTTATAATTGTATAATTACAATCGTATGTGGATTATGTGCTTAATGGTGCAGCAATTGCCGATACGGTTGGCGCAGTGGCTGAGCGAGTGGCTGCTGCGCTGCGCGTTCCATCCTCGCACGAAACAAATATTATATTATATTTTTATGACCTACAGGTAACAGCCAGACCTTGAACAACTTCCAGGTCTGGCTGTTTGTGTGTGTGAGTTTAAATGTTTGTAAACACACCCAAGACACAGGAAAAGTTCCTAGTTTTGGGCAACGTTTCTTTTTTAAATAAATTTAAAAAAAGAATGGTTGATGACCTTATGAATGTCTCTCTTGGGAATTTGAATTCTAATATCTAGTAGGTACCTATGAATACTACATTACTGTAACTAACGAAATAGATTTACAAACGATTTCAAGTTGTGTGAGGCTTGATTGACTCTTTATCGAAAGATCGAAAGCAAGCTCTCTATTAAAAGCAAGCTTAGTGTTAAAATATAATAAGTTAGAACATATTTCGCCAAACAAAATGACTGCGGTAACATTCACAAATTAAACATCAAATTAAAGAATATTTAGCGGTTAAGCCCAACCTCCGTTCAACGACCTGAATCAGTCACCGTTTTTGTTTCACCTTTGTTATTAATTTACTATTTATAATCATGTTTGCTGAATGATTCGTAGTCCTTATTCGAATTGCCGCTACAATAATATTAAAAGTTACAACTATGAATCTGAGGGCCTAGAAAAAGTAACATTCTATCGGAGTATTCGGAGTTAACAATGATGAAAAAGTAATGATATTGGATAGACATCAGCTACCGAAAAGTTCAGTCGATCCGAAAGACTTTATAGAAATACTGAAATATTGCCACTTACCTAAGCCCTCTGAGCAAATCAAGTCAGAAGTTAAAGTCTAGCCTGATGAAGAACAGATTTGATCCCTGACAATAGAATTCAACCCTTTTATCTACATAACTGCGTAAATATTAGGGTCCAAATCCCACCAATTCCCTTGTTACCTACTGTTATATTTAAATACACGTATCTAAACTTATCATCAGCATTAAGAATCAAATTCCCAACCACTGTGTATTCAATCCACCCGGATAGCTCCGGAAATATTTATCCCAAAAACACAAGACAGAAACGTAAAGACACCGAAATCAAATAACCTTAAATCAACAATCGTATTGGATCTTCGATGCCGTCACAGAGTTGAACATCAAAATCACTTAGCGGAGTAACCAAGCGGTTTCATTTGTGATTTAAATTATGTTTGTGGAGGTGCACCGCACTGCGTCATAGCGCATGGATGTATGGAGGACGCGTTCGTGAAACATGAAGAGGTGGGTACAATAGTAACGGAGTTTTAAGGTTGTTTTTTGGTTCTACTGAAGAATTAGTCCAGAGTTATATGCTAGGAAAGAAATAAAATATATTTATTTGCGATAATGACGCTTAACAAAAATAGCACAAGAAGAATAAGAAGGGTGTAAAATGTTTTTTTTAAACAACTTAAATACGTCTAACTTTACTTACATACTGATGAAATATAATAATATTATGAAAAGGTAAAGAAAACAATGAACAGTCTAAAGACAAAAGACTAAAATAAAACAGCCTACTTATTTCAATTTGTTTACTCAAAATTGCATGCATGGCACAAGTAGGAACCAACACATACATAATAAACAATGACCCATAATCACTTCCCAAAAACGTCCCAGACCAAAATAAACAAAACACTCCCAATAAGTTAACCTATACAAACAGTACAGGAGTAGCAAACGTATTACCGGCTTCTGAGGTCGGACGAAGACTTAGTACAGCTTACTAGGTCCCTTTACGAGAAACCAGTGGACGGTGAAATTACCCCAAGACAGGTAAAGGTAAGCCGCTTTCTTTGATAGATACGTCAGACACGGAGAAATATCGAAGGGAAACTGCCAATGTCAAGTGTAAAATTGGAGATCATTCTAGCGAAATTATTGGTCGGTAGAAACAAAGTTGGTGAAAGTTAGAACGATTAGTTGCAAATATGGGGTGAATGGTTGTGTTGATATTGCTGCCGGCGGCTAAAGTAAATCTGTACAGAGGTTTGTCGTTCTGGGAATTGTGATTGGTTACTTTGTATGAAGGGACGTCCGATTTGCTTGGAACGGGGCTGTGTGCTTAATTATGGCATTGTAGAGATCTTCTAACGTATATGGTAAACTTTCTTGTCATACCGAGGTAGGATGTGACAATTTCTGTAGTATCACATGGAGATTTCGGAGAATCATGTCTGTATTCCTCGAATCGGTATGCAGAGGCGAATTATAGTGCACCCACATTTCACCAGGTATGTTGGCGTCATTGGTCCAACCGTTAATGGCCATTATTTAACAGGCATAAATATAGAAACGTCTAGCTACTATTGAGAACTTCCTAATGGTAAATCTCAATATTACTTCACTCGAACAATCCTCGTATCGAGCTTAGGATCAATGAAAGTGCCTGAAGCAGTACCTGCAGGAAAAGTAACTGAAGCAGTGAGTTGGATTGGAGCTAAAACTTATCTATATAATTTAAAGTATGGTTAAATTACTGTCAAACGACGTAAGTTCTCTTATAGCATAAAATATGACAGGAGCGAAAGGATTTCTAAGTGTACTCCAGTATAGTAAAACTGCAGTCAAAAGAATACAACATTAGTTAAAAATGCTCTTTTTCTTCTTCTTTCTTCTTACACAACATATTATTTCCGATATCTTTCAAAATATAAAAACTTTAACTTTTTTAAACACGTGTAAATCTGACACAATGTTTCCGATGCATCGAGAACAAAATGTAATTTTGTATTCAAAAACAACGCTTTACACACTGTGCTACACAACTGCAGGTGGAGTTCGCCCACGTCACATTTTCCGGTTGCAACACGGAGTAGTAAGAAGATGGAGTGACAATGTGGATTCGTGCAAGCGAGTAGCGTGGGCGCCAGAAGATACATACCTAGACCGTTTATGCTGTTTCAGAGCCAAATTATATCTGTAAGTAGTAAACAGAATAGATTTTATCTAATGTGAAAACTTTTTTAACAAATTTCTGACATAACTTATACTGTGTGACTTTTTGTAGGTGTAATTATTTTCCGAGAGTAATAATCTGTTTCAGAATGATAGCGTTAGGTTATCCTTACTAATATTATAAACTCGAAACTTTGTATGTATGGATGTTTGTTACTCTTTCACGCAAAAGCTACTTAACGGATTTGTATGAAATTTGGTACACAGATAGTTTATAATCTGGATTAACATATAGGACACTTTTTACCCCTGTAGTACAATCCCGTGGGACAATAACCACGCGGTCAAATCCGCGGGCATGAGCTAGTGTATAATATGTGTATTCAAAGACTTTCAGATTTTTCTACATTTTAAATAATATACGCAGGGGTACATGCAGGGTCAACATTTATGCAAGATTAATTGCTCTTATTTTACAAATTCAAGGTGTCTCAATAATAAGTAGAAAGAACTCTCCATTTTCTAACAATTTCATCTGTGACACTGTGCCTGTTTACGGCTTCCCCGCTGATCTTACAACTTCATCTTGCCGTTTGCCCATCGCATATTTATTTATTACTACAGAACTGGAATTTATGTAAGCATAAAATGATGCCAAGAAAAAGTATTCATGAATTTAGAAAAGAAATACGTCAATATCGTTTAAGGCAATAGGAATTTATTGTAATTACATTAAAGTGTCATGTTGCTTCCCTGATGGAATAGGAACCGAATATAAAACAGACACCAGTACATAATTTCTGAAAATTGAACTGCATACGCTGTTGCTGCTGCGTATGCAGTTCAATTAAAAATTGCGTAATAGCTCCAACCTTTTTTTTGGCATTTGCCAAAAAAAAGGTTGGAGCTATTTAGAGTAACCATTCTGAGGATTATGTATGTTGTGGCCCACGATAGCCAGATTCATAAAAAAACTGTTAGAGGTCTATGCAAAAGGCCTAACTTCCTTAATCCCAGCGCTTATGCCTAATGAAATTCCTCCAATAATATCCGACCGTGTCGTTCTCACTATAATGGCCGCGTTCCATGTCCCTATTCCAATTTGGCTGGCTTTAATTCGCTTCTCATTCGCGTAGGCGTTATTACTGTTAGCCTCTGAGCACCATCGATTTAATTAGCTAATCCTTAGAAGTTACGGTGCAAATACTTTAATTGTAATTTCCTTGGCTGTTTAATTTAAACTAATAGTTTCTGCCTTATTAAGAGTTGGAGCAATTTGGATTTTGTGCTCTTTAGAGAGATGGTATTAAGGTTAAGTGAATTGTGTATTGGTTTTAATCTTAAGTGTCGTCTGTATGTTACTGGCTCTCTCTTCTCCCACATTACATTGTTTGTGTATTTTTGCAGTACTAGTCGAGCTTTATTCTCATGGTTCGTTTTATTCAAGAAGTTTAATTTTCGCTTAATTTATTTATTTATTTTTTTTTATTTTATGATAGGTAGCTTCACAGCTGACAGTACATAAACATAAAAGGATTATACTAAACATTACGCCAATTACGAAGTACACAGAAAAATAATAAGATAATCAAAGAGTGACTCTAATTAATTGTCGTTAAAGTTTATAGTGTGTATCTATGTGCGTGTGGGTATCTGTACTGTGTGGGTGAGTATCTGTACGGTGTGGGTGTCTGTCTGTAAATGTGTGTGATTATGTGTGTATGTCTATATACTAATGACAACTGGCACTACTGAGGTAACTGGGTATCCCGCGTTTGATCCAAGATTGAAATGATCGCTTTTTTAAAACGGTTCCGTGTGGTATTAAAGGGGTCAAGTGTTGAGAACTTGTCATTATATAATGCGGGTAGACGCAAGAAAGGTGATTTCTTCATGTAATTAGTGGAGGCTGAAGGAACTGCTAACAGAGTGGTATGTCTGGTACGTCTGAGTGGGACGTTGAAGTATATTTTGCCGAGCAATTGTGAGTCAAATTTATTATTAAGTAGGTCGTACAATAACACCATGTCATTTATCTGTCGTCTCTCTTCCAGAGTATTTAAATTGTGATATCGACAGGAGTCCGGGTAATTTAGGATGTCAGCTTTAGTTTTATAATTTAGATGCTTAACAAATTTACGTTGGATAGATTCGATTAGATCAATATATTTCAAATAAAAAGGTCTCCATATAACACTTGCTGATTCTAGTATGCTCCTTACATAGCAGTAATATAAAATTTTTAGGCATAGTGGACTATTAAACTGCTGGCTGTTACGTATAACGAATCCGAGGGACTTGTATGCTTTACTGGTGATGTGATCAATGTGTGCCTCGAACGTGAACTTTTCGTCCAGTATCACACCCAAATCCCTAACCTGAGATGCTCGCGGAACAATATCACCACTGATACTGTAGTTAAAAATAATTTTGTTGCGTTTTCTAGAGAAGGTTATTATTTGGCATTTATTAGTATTTACATTTATATTGTTCAACTCATAGTAATCACTAAGTCTATCTAAGTCAGATTGGATCAATTGACAGTCATTGGGATTACTTATTTTCATGAATATTTTTTTGTCGTCGGCATAAAGAAGATGTTCAGAGTGAAGGAAGCATTGCGTTATGTCAAATAAATAAATATTATAAAGTAAGGGGGATATAATTGAGCCCTGGGGCACCCCAGAAGTAACGTCCACATAATCAGATCGGTAACTACCGATAGCTACAGCTTGCCGTCGGTTTCTCAGGTAAGATTCTATCCATCTAAGCAGGTTCCCCTTAATACCTACAGCTTTTAGTTTTTCGATCAGAATGTGGAAATCTACCCGGTCAAAAGCTTTCTCGAAATCTGTGTATATTACGTCAACTTGAGCGCCGTCGTTCATACCCGTAACAACATAATTGGTAAGCTCAAGAAGGTTGGTATTGACTGTACGAGATTTTACGAAGCCGTGTTGGGAAGTGGGTATACAATGCTTGGTTGCCGCGTAGATATGACCGTATACAATTTTCTCCAGCATCTTCCCAAAGTTGTTCAATAGCGATACGCCTCGGTAATTAGTAACTTCCCGCTTGGAACCTTTTTTGTGGAAACGTGCCCTCGTCGAGAGATCGCTGGAAGATGATCATAAGGGGAGAAGTTAAACCTAATTCGCAATTTTTTATAAAGATAGTTGGAAGCCCATCAGTACCAGCTCCTTTCTTGCTGTCTAATAATCCGAAAACGGTTTTTAGTGATTCGGGAGTGATGTCAATGGAGTGAGTAACATTTGGAAAGGGGGTATCATCGCAACCCATAGCACTATTACTGATTGTAGGATTAAAAACACTTTGAAAGAAATTATTAAATGCATTGCAGATATCCTCACCGTTCGAGTACGTTACCCCTTGATATACCATATTGCGAGGGTATCCAGAAGATTTTCTTTTATTATTCACGTATTTCCAAAATTCTTTAGGTAATTTTATTAATTGTTCCTCACATCTTGCAGTATATTTAGCGTAAGACTCTTCTTGGAGAAGCTTTACCCGAGATCTTAACAAGGCAAATTCATCATAGTCTGTTTGGTATTTGAATTTTTTCCACCTTTGGTGTGCTTTAAATTTTTCTCGAATAACATTTATTAATGATGGAGGGTACCATTTCGGGTATCGGAATCGCCCTGATACTTTTACTGTTGGAACGTGTGATTCTATAATTGAGTTTAATGTTGCGTAAAGGATGTCGACGCACTCCTCGACACTACGCTGGTCGAAACGATTATTCCAGTCTATGTTAACGAGCTCCGAATTGATTTTCCCATAATCAGCCTTAAAAAACTTTTTTATAATTCTAGGTTGAGATCGAATAGGTTTAAAACAACAATTCTCAATGCGAAGTTCCAGTGGGGCGTGATACTTGTCAATGTCCACTAGCGATATCTCGCTTAAGATGCACTCTAAAGATATATTAGAGATCACAAGGTCGAGAACATTGTCACAGCAGTTTGGTTTAAGATTGTATTGAGACATATTCATAAAATCTAAACAATTAAGAAATTCCGTTGTGACTTCAAATAAATCGGAATTACTTTTAGATTTCCAACCGTGTCCGTCCGAAGACCATGTTATGAAGGGTAAGTTAAAATCGCCTACTATTAGGTACGTATCGTTTGGGCTCAAATTGTAGGATTGAAGAAGTGAGTCTTTAAAGTCCTTAAGCATTATTGGGGTTTTGTTGTTGGGGGGTATATAGACTGCGGCTAAGTGTAGGTCGCCTTTCTGTGATGACTCAGTAAAAACATTGTTCCTAATCGTTACCCAAATACATTCCGCACATTCAGTGTGAATGTCTGACCTCGCGGTGGCAGAGAAACCACGTTTAATAAGGATCATGACACCGCCGCCTTTCTTACCACTAGGGCGATCGTATCTAAATACATCATAACGATCGTCACATATTTCTGTGTCCAGTATTCCGTCGCACAGCCAACTTTCTGTAATAACTATAATATCAAAGTCCTGCGATTGAATATTACGATGAAACAAAGGTAGTTTAGTCCTAAGTCCGCGCGTATTCTGATAATAAATACTTAACTTATTCATGTTGTGATTAAAGTGTGACAAGTATCTGATCGGAATACTATGAATGTTTGAAGAAAGGAGAAATAATTAGATGAGCGCGGGTACTTAGAAAAAAAATTGTCAGAATGTATGTGTCGCGAGCTGTGATGGACTAACGTTAAGTAGTAGTGAATAATATGCGAGCCAGTGGTTCTCAACGCGGGGGCCGCTATGAGTGCCAGTGTTTTACTTGATTTGTTTTGTGTCAGGGTGTGATTGTGTTTATTGATGGATGAGTGTATATGAGTAGTGTGTAAGTATTTTATGATAAACGTTATGAAAGTGGTTCTTATTACAATATCGATAGGAAAAACAATTGGCGAATAAAAGAAAAACATGCAAATTACTTTAAATTTAGAAACTTCTCTAAATCTTCTTCCGAGGTGATTGCCGCAGATGGTGATTTTTCGTGGCAGCGCATGTAGACTGAGCAGTTTTTTACCCACACAAATTTTATGTCTAGTTCCTTGGCGCGTTTTCGGCAATTATTAAGCAAAATTTTGTTAGCTATCGTGAGGTGCTCGTTTATAAAGACTTTTGTGGAACTGCCTTCGAATGTACTGTAAATAGTTAGGCATTGTCGGAAATATATGAAAATTTATCATGATCATGTACGACTAAATAATCTTCATAAAGTAAATATTTCTTTCATTTCAACAGAAGGTTATTTGATTTTTTTTTTATATTTTTCTCACGCATATTTTCGAAGATTAATTTGATCACAAATAGCTTAACTCTGTTGTGAATTTATCATTGTAATTTTTCTCCATAGTTTTTACATACATAATGTTTGGTAATTCCAAATATACAAATATGTCTTATCTAATCATAATCCCAATTACTTATCGTGTAAGCTTGTCATTATAACTGATTAAAAAATCGAAAACGATTTAAGTAGAAGTGCCAAAAGTTGTGTAAGCGTATAATTTGTCAGAATCGTACAAATAAATAGTATTTCATGTTCACACAAAAGCTATAATATTATGCATATTGATGTAACGGTAAATGGTCTTGTAAGCATTAATTTACGTCTCAATATGTTTATTTATGTGAAGATTAATTACGAAGAGATCAAATAGAAGGTCGTTTTCAAATAGTATCTGTACGAATATAAATTTTAGATAGGAATATTTACGAACCGGCATGTCAACGCCTTCGTTGTAAACCTACTAATTAAAGTGTGGTCAATTATTAATTATGGCCACGAATCGTTCTATTAATAGCAGTTGAATAATCCGATGGCTTTTCGTACACGTAATAAAATTTACAAAGTATTAATATTGACTTACCTAATTATAGGCTGTTAATATGATGAGTGTTCTAATTTATTAAGAATTATGCGTCTATTTTATATTCGAAAAATTACAAAGTAGATGTATGTAGGTGTAGCGATGATTTTGTTCATAACAATCGATACCTAAGAGGACACACTGACAAATTATAATTGTATTGCAGTAAAACCGTTGAATATCATGAATATTCATCGTTTCATCAAAAAAAATACTTGGTATAGAAAAAGGCGAGGCGAATTGCGGCCAAACACAAGTCTATTTAGTGTTGACAAATTATTTGATACTTTGCATGAAAACTATGTGAACTAAAATATTATAGAAATTCCAATCATTGAAGCATGTTACCCCTCACTAATGAACACGAACCGAACTGTCTACTTCGCCACAAAAACTAGCTTCACACTCCTGAATAGATACTGTAAGTGATGTTCTTTATTTCAGTTGACAACTACAAATCTTGGAGGACCCTCCCACCATGTCGCCATGTGTCTAACACTGGCATGTTACGCAGTCACACGTACAATTATTTGTTTTGTACTAAAACGGGGTTAAAGTAGAAACTGGCAGCGTTCTAACTTAAAACTATGCATGATAAATGGTTCGGATTTGTATATAACATAAACATAAAATGACGCCTGTTATGCCCGAATGGTTGGGCAGAAGTGGACCTAATAGGACAACCCTCATTTCGCCAATTATGCTTAAGTCCATAATAAGTATAAGTGCATAGGGAGCGAGCCTATTGCCATCAACCGGGCACATATCCAGACTCTGGGACTGCAAAGAAATTCTTGGAAAACCCAATACCTCACTTTGCATATACTCGTAACTCTCTCAGAAAACTGATAGTTTCATGCAAATCAAATAGGCTTTGCTAAGCTTAAATTTTAAAAATTGTGTGGTGTCGTGTCTTGATACCTTCAATGCAATATTAGCTAATTAAAACACGTTGTGGTATGACGCACTCCAATACAGATTCTTCGGATTGATAAATCCAGCAGCGTGGTACAAAATGGTTCAGTAATGTGCGGTTCGTTTATGTATTAGTTAGCTCAAGTCATTCAAATATAATGAAGGATGTTAATATAATACTTCTTTTTGTGCACACAAGCTACGGGTGTTGACTTCCTATGAACTATAATCACTACCCATAGAAGTAGAAATGATTTTCGGGGTTCCTGGAGGAACATGGACTCGTCCTGTGCTCGTCCTGTGCTTCACTAGGATAGGATACCGAATGATCATTGTAACTCTGATTACCGCTGTCTTTTCCACCTTGCGCCATAATCCACGTGCTATTGTCCACCTATAAATAGGACCAATCGATGAGACAATACTACTATCTAATCCACTAACAACAATAGCTTTATATATACATATGTATAGGGTCAAGGGACCCTAGTCTAGACGTCTTGTTTGTGGCTATATTGTCTTAAGATGGCTCGCTGATAACTTAATCGCAAAGTCTGGGTGAAATAAATTACAAGCAGATAACTGGAAGATATTTTATTGGAAAGTTACATGATGATAACGAGAAGATTGTCTGTTTACTATTAAATATGGTATGGCTATGGGGTATCATAATAAAACATCACGCCTGTAACGGTATACATACACAAATGTACAAGGTATACATAATAATATACAGTATACCCACCTTTGGCCAGATATGTTTAAGTCTCATTTAATAGGGGGCCAGCTTATTGCTAACAACCCACAAATCTAGACTTCGTGGCTGCTACTTAGAAATTCCTGGTCGAAAAACACAATAACACTTTGCCCGACTTGGGAATTGAAGCCAGGACCTCAAGGTCAACAGTCGCGCTTGCGACCACTAATCCAACGAGGCAGTCTATGAAGTAAGTCCACAATAACTTACAGTCAAGATAAATGGATGGAGATGGAATGCCTCTATCCACCAGTGCGACACTACAAGCTGACATAATAATGGCCATGGACACAATTTCTGGGATCTGTTACCATCTTAAAAAAAAAGTGTTTTATATAGAGTCTTAATTCGTCAAAATTCGCAAGTCTTCGGTAGTATAGTGGTAAGTATCCCCGCCTGTCACGCGGGAGACCGGGGTTCGATTCCCCGCCGGAGAGAATCTTTTTGTAATTTTATTCTGTTTTTTTTTTTGCTATTGTTTGCTATAACCTTGTGGGTAAATAATAGCATAGATAGATAGCATGTTGTTACTTCGAAGTGGATTCAAAGTATGAGTCACATTTCTTATGATAATTCAATTTTTTTCTTGCTATTTGCTTTGAGTCAAAAATACTGTTACCTATTAATTACCCTAATTATTAGGGATAAGGGTAATCATTAACTAACTAACCTCTTTTGTGCTCCAATTTTATTGATTGATGTAATATTCTTCTCAAACAAAACAAAAAGTTAAATTCCTTGACCTGTTTCTTTTTGTTAAGAAAATATTCATTCCTTGCTTAAAAATGCCTCATAAGCAGCTAAAACAGGATAATTGTCTTAGGGCGGAAACAATGGCGTCTTCAGACCTTTGACTCTCCCTTTTGTTAAACTTCAAAGATAATTATTATAATTTTAAACGATTTTATAAAAATAAAAAAACGGTGGAAAAAAGTAAAAAATACTCATGAATTTTCATTTGAGTTGTACTAAAATAGGGTTGTCAAACCCCTGTCATGTCAGGGCTGTCAAGTCTAAGTTTTTCTAACTTCTGTCACCCCTCGTATGTCGCTTTGATCTTTTTAATGCTTATTCCATATTTCACATGGGAATGTTATGAATTCGAATGTGAAGACAAATTTTTAATTACGTGGCACGTTTGTTACTGGCCTTTGTTTTGAAAAAAAAAAGTTGAAAAGGTTGTTTGTGAAACCTAATGTGCTATTAGAATAAATAAATGTATATCAAGTAGTGTTTGTATGTAATGACTTCGAGTACAAATTCTATGACAAATCAATTTTAGTCATATATGCCTGACTGGCATGTATGACAAACACGCTGTATCCAAAACGGACATGGTGGACGTTGGCAAGAAGGCTGCTAGGATAAAATGGGATTGGGCGGGTCACGTCAGCCGCATGCACGATGAGCGCTGGGCAAAAATCTTCACAGGATGGTTGCCAGAAGACCGTACCGCGAGGGCTGGTTCGAGGAGGCACGGGAAAAGAGCATATGGAAGGAATTTGGGGAGGCCTTTGCCCAGCACTGGGATAGTACACGCTAATATACAAAAAAACATGCCACGATGTCTGTTAGCTTTCTGAAAATAAGTAATTGGTTTTCCTCTGATAATAACTGGTATAGCCTCTGTCTATAGCCTCCGTCTGGGACAACACAGGCTAATTTAAAAAAAATCAGACAATGATATGATTAAATTATTTTAAAGTCACCATGAATTTCTTATAGCAAACGCACAAATACCGATTATTGAAGTTATTAGCTCATCATCTACAGACCATAGTTAAAAAGCATAATCACATAGCTCTCTCTGAACCCACAACTCATCTAGACCAAGTCGTGTCTTTCAAACGACAGCAATTATGTCTCACAACGACTCAGTTAAAGCTCTGACATATACTTAAAGATTGATCTTTGAATAATTGATGAGAATTGCACGACGAGACTTTGAATTACGACTGGGAATGAATAGGAATGAAAACTAGGACCAGTTTAGTGACTAACTACTAGTGATGAAGTTCAATTAAAAGAAGTGCAAGTTCTTTAGAAATTTAGTGAAAAGAGTTGAGGGATGGAGTTGGAATTTTGATGCTTTATACTCAAAACTAGCGACCCGCCCTGGCTTCGCACGGATGCAATGTAGATACTAATGTTTTCTCTACTATAATATACATATAAACCTTCCTCATGAATCACTCTATCTACTGAAAAAAAAACCGCATCAAAATCCGTTGCGTAGTTTTAACGATCTAAGCATACATAGGACCGACAGCGGGAAGCGACTTTTGTTTTATATGACATAAAACAGCAAAATTCAGGATTAATCAGGATCAGGAAAGGAGAATGATCACGACAATATGGACCACGGTACAGAGTTGTGTCAATTCCAAAGTTGTTTTAGATGGTTTATAAATTAACCAAATAACCATCTACAATTGCCATTTTGGAATCAAAACCCGCATTTCCAAGTTTTTTTAGAAAACGTAACTTAACCTCAAAATAGAAATATCCGTCGTGTATAGAGGTAAGTTTATAGGTCGTAGTTTGGAGAGCAGATTAATTAGCATATCTGATGGGAGAGAGACTTATGTACCTCTTTCAAAGAAAATTACACTTGCCATTCATCATCAGCTTTCACATTTCAAAAAGAAGAACGCGCAATTGACATTGGACTTTTTGACAATGACAATTCAATTTGAGACACCAACACCAATGTTGCCACTTTAGATTTTAAATGAAAATCGATTACTCGAATAAATACACTCGACACATAATTATTTCAAATGACTGATTTAGTTCTATAATCATTAATTTATTAAAAAGGTTCGATTTATATCAAAACGAAGCAAGATAATTAAGAAAAATCTATGCAATCATTCATATGTATCGTTAGCCAACAAAGTGAAATTGCTTTAAAAAGTTTTGAAAGCAAAATAATACGACTACTGTGTGTGTGAAATACTAATTATTTCACACCACAGTAGTATAATCTCGCTTTATTATTTATAAAAAAACTTTATTATTTATAAAAATATTAATTTGTGATCGTATACAAAAAAAATCGATAAGAGTTGTCAATATATTTACTTATTTTGATTATGGCAACACTTTAACGTAAGAATAGCCGGCAGTAGGTAATTCATTTTATCAAAACAATTTCATAACTTATTAAGTTTACAAAATAACCCCTATACAAAATTGGCATTCTAATTGCAGAATGACTTCAAAAAAAAAGAAAATAATTGTAATATAATTTTTATCTTGATGCATGAGAAAAACCAGTACCGTTGATGGTCATGATTCTTTAGGAATTTTTCGGTAGCAGCCACGGTGACTAGATCTGGGCCCGTTTGATGGCAATAGGCTCGCCCCCTATTACATGATACTTTAACATAACTGGCGAAAGACGAGTGTACTAATCAATGGGTACACCTCTGTCTAAACCTTCGGGGATTTACAGGCGTGATATTATGTTAAGTTTCTTCATTGCCATACCATTTTTTTTTTCAGATACGGAGGCTTTCAGAACAGAGGCTATACGAATTACTACCAGTGAAAAAAAAAACGTTTTCATAAAGCAAATAGATATCGTGGCATGTTTACGTCATCATTAAAAATAAAAAAACAAATGTCACATGGTAAGAACCGCCTTAGGTAGTTTCCTACTTCAAAAGTTATAAACCTGGATTGAAGCTACCTAGAGACGATTTCAAAATATATACTCAGTCTAGTAGTGGACTCGTAAAGGTTGACGATGAAAATAAAACGGAGATGGCATTACTTCTTGAAGAAAACGACGTACTTGTGTAATTATATCTGTCTAGTGTATGATCTATTGTTTTGAAATTATGCTAAAGGAGGCTTTGATTATATTATAGATGGCAAAGTCTGAACATGACAGACATAAACGTAAACAGTTAGGAAAAACTTCATTCGTCTAAATCTTGCTAAAACAAACAAAACTATATTTAGATAGACTTTTATCTCGTCTTGACATCGGTCTCTTTTAAACTACTTTTTACAATTCAAAATAAACGAAAACGAATGGAAGGTTTCTAAATAAAAAGGATTACTTAGGAATACTTTTATAACTAGACTAAATAAAAAGAAATGCAATCAGAGATTATTCAAATAGGAGTCAGAATTTTCGACTCTGTGAAGCTGAAAATTACCGTAAAGTTTCTAGTAAGTAAATTCAAACTCCCTATTGGGAACAAAGTATATGATCGAAGACAGAAAAATGGTCAGGCCTTTAAATATGAAATAAATATACAAAATCTTATATTACCCTGTTCGACTATTAAAAGTAACGAATAACAAGGATGTAAAGCTGAAGAGCATACTTACTCATTGCGATTTGGTTTATAGTACGCCCAGCAATGGACTCGTAAAAATGTGACGTCGACAATAATCTCGGAATGACAGTGTTTCTGTACGAGAATGAAGTAAGGGAATGCAAAGACAGACAAATGGAGAAGATCTAGTAAAAATTGTAAGTAGTAGATTTATGAAGCGTAATTTTTAGTAAGTACTGATTTCGAAACAGTTTAAAAAGTCGTAACAATGTATGTTACAACAATACATTTTAGAACCAACACTTAAACGTTTGAAATGGTAATAATATTTTAAATGTATTACTTTCCATACTTTCCAACTAAATTGTAAGTTTTAGCGCTTTTGTTGAATGCATTACTGGTAGTTGTCAGACCCAAATCTTTCAAAGTCACACTTAGTACGGGTAAACTTCACAATTTCACGACTTCAGCCGAGTTTTGAGTACGCTAAATAAATTTCTAGTGACTCGGGTCGAACTGTCAAACTGGCTCAGAAATGAATCGAGTATTCTGATTTTCAGTAAAACGAATTATGTTTCTGATATAAAGAACTAGCTTCTATTATCGTTTGATCGATTTGAAAAACTCTTTTGAAGTAATTAAGATCATTAGCACCGGTTATTTGAAATTGAAATTAGTAGTAAATTATCCTAAGTAAATTGTCTGTGTTTGCCTGCATATTTAAGTAGTCGTTACTTGTGTCGTATTTTAATTTCAGGTTATAAAATCCTTTTATTTTTGCTTATCAGGGTATAACCCCTAAATAATACCAACACATTCTCACTAAAAAGGTGCCGATGATTTACGTTATAGTATCAAAATGATGGCAGCTAAAAACATTCGGCACAGAAACCAATTCGCATAACACACAACCATTGTTTCATCTTCGCTGTCCATAAAATGTTATCAATAAGCATGATGCACAAAAGGCGGTACCTCCGTCTGATTGATTCAGGTGCACTTACATAAGTATGTGGGAGGAATAATTTGTAACTTGTGTGCTCCTGGGACTAGGGCCAATGCGATAGGGCTAGTGTGGATGTTACTGTTTCAGTGTTTTTCTAATTTAATGGAACTTGTGTCTTCATAAATAGAATTTTTGCCTTTGACTGCTTGTTTCTAAATGTATTCGTGCAGTAAGACTTTTCTAAATATATTATTTAGGTGTAGTATTTGTCATTTAGAGGAATTTGTATTGTCGTTTCGGCTAGTCGCAACTTTGTAAAACATTCAGTTTTTTTTTTTAAATTTGACAGTTTCTTTATCTTTGTGGAATGGGTTTTATTTTTCTACTTTGTTACTATCTTTGAAACACTTGCTATTATTTTATTTGACTGATCGCTTATAAATAACTTTTCTTCATAATTCTTTTCTCGGAAATGTATAATAACATTCCAAAAGCCATTCAATAGTTTTGGCGCCCTCTTGTCAAAACACCGTATTAAAATGGTGTCCTCTTTATTCAAGCACCGCCACACTCAACTAGCCTATCAAGATTATCAAGGCATACAGCACACAACTCCGATTCAGTATTATGCCATGTCATCTCTTGAGCCTCCACAAGACAGGTTTACATTATTCAAATGCATTCGTTTCTATTTCCACATACACTTTCGGGAACCCCAAAATTCAACCCCATAGACTTTACTGCTGTGAAAATAAATGCCAAATTGTCTTGGCTTTGATTTCTTATCGTGGAAGATGGTTTTGGTGGTCATAACCAGTGTTGGTAACAAAGCTAAGATATGTAGAAACACAAAGCATTAGCAAGGCAGTAATGCAACACTTATGGTAATATCCATCACATTTTTCAATCCATTGAGTTGTGTGTTAGATGTCTGTTGGAACAGTTATGCCGTTAAGTTGGAATTTATGTTTAGTATTAGCTTTATCTTTTGGTTGAATGTACGATAAATAGTTCTTAAAGATCATAAATGGTATTCATATTAAATGGATGAAAGAAAATGATCGATGGACTGTGTGAAGGATGCTATGGCTAGAAAGGAGGTGACTGCTGAGATGACGAGGAATAGAGAAGTATGGAAGAAGAAGACATGCTGCGCCTACCCCAAATAAATTGGAAGAAGGGCAGGAGAAGGGAGGGAATGATTATTCATATTATATGGACGCCTGCATAAATACATATTTCTGCTGATTCAGATTTAGTGCCATTTGAAATTTGATTGATTTCTGATAAATTAAGCAATATACTAAAAAGTCTTAAAAAAAGGATCTCATCAAAATTCATTTAGCCATTCGTTAAATACATTTAATTAACGCAATCGATTCTGACGGCACCGTTTAAAACACCTTAATTAACCACTTTATATATAATCGGTATCCAAATTAATGAAACACTTAAATGCTTCGGATAAAATTCTTATACACAGACATAAACTAGATAAGCAGAGCTTAAAGAGAACATTTAGCTACCAGTATAAGGCTGCCTTTCCATAAGAGATATGCGAGATAGCTAAGCGGTGAGCGAGGTCAGAGCTAGGTTGCGATACAGTGTGTATTTATTTACTAAAGCTAAGTGGTTTAGCTGAGCCGGTAAGATATGCTATGAAGGAAGGTGTTTTGTGGTAGAGGTACTGTACAAGGAAGATGCGCGACGCGAGCTAAGCGATACATACGCTAGTCTTTTGGTAGCTCTGTTCTGTAATTCACATAGCGCATCCTTACCTCACTTCAAGGCGTATTTTGGACTCGCACGGCATTTCGTAACTAAGTTCTAATTTGTGCTCTTCCTTTTCCACCAGAACTAAGCTAAGCTAAAATCATCAAACGGTCCTACTGGTTGAGATCATACACATCACACATCCCTCGCTACGCTGATTAAAACATTGTTGGTGGAAAGGCAACCTAAACTTTCAATAGGAAGATAGCCAGGTAACAGAATCCTGACCGGTTTCTAATAATATCTATCGGAGGCTTAAAAGCTTTGGACTTAATTATCCGATTGGTTTTGGACTGTATTCTTAGCAGTGTTTCCGTACTACGACGGACTTGATTACAAGTAATTACTAAATGATACAAAGTTGGGATTTGGGAGTAAGTATTGATCTTTTGATGACATTGAATTTGAACTTATCCGTATAATTAAATAAAATGCTATAGATATAAATTATCTTATTAATTTAGATCATAATTTATGGCAAAATTAGAATCTTGATAGTCAAATAGACTGAGATTGACTGATTCGTCGATCTAGAGTTCGCATGCACTACTGCTTAACTGACGAAATTTGGGTGAACCTATCTACTATAGACAGGTACACCTCTGTTTAATTCTTCGGGGGAATGCAGGCATTATGTTATGAGTAAATCAAATAAGATATACGCCAAATCACTTTTCTTATTAGTTAACCCGTATCGTCGTTTAATGAGAATACAACCATAGGTTGCAGCATGTAGCATTGGTTTTATCTAGGCAAACTGCACATCGAAGCTAAACAAACCATAAAGAAACAGGATTACTTTGTAGAATTCTACATAGTTCCCGCAAAAGCAGATTCTATTTGAATAGCGGGGAAATGAGTTGCACTAATGAATTCCAATTATTTCTTGAATAACTTCATATCATGTTTAGACGCAAACAAAGCTTGTATGCAGTTAGTGGATCTTTGTTTGAAAATGTTTCTTGCAATATTCTTTAGTCGCATCGTATTCAACCATAATTTTGGTTTTTTCCTTGGAACAGAAATATAAATATTTCTTTATCTAATTTTATTAAACTCAATTTTTAGGAGGAAACTAGTTACCTACCCGTGCTTGGCATGGTTTTTATGACTTGTCAAAACATCGATATTTCTTTATTAGACGTAAGTTTCATATTTAACGTACTAAACAAATAGAGCTTTCGGAATACATTCTCTAAATACTGGTGAAAGCCACGGAAATCCGTTGCTGTGATGTATAATATAAATGGATATAAAAGCTACAGTATAAAACATTCAAACTATTTACAGACATGAAATTGTTTAACAAAAAAAAAACAATATATTTGTAAGTAAAACTTTTTCTCGGTCAAAAGAAACCGCAAATACGGTAAGCAAAAGATATCGCCACCTTTAAAAAAATATTAAATTCATATTGGAAACACGAGATTCGATAAACCGATGACAGAGCCACCGCCACAGAATACTAATCGAGATATTTGCGCGCGACCGCAAGCTAACGCAGTAGAGTGATCGCACGCACATGAGGTTTTGTAGAACCAACCTGCCATAAAGTTATGAGGCCCTGGTACTTTTGATTTCGTGTCATTTACATTTTTGAGGAACTGAAAACAGAATTATTGTGCGACACCGCAAACTGACGCATTAGAAACATTTATAAAGTGATGATTTCTTTGAAAAATAATACATGGATATACACTATCAAAATTTACAGTACATAGAAAATATACACATTCAAAACAAAAAATAGAAGTAGACAATAATATTTGCTGCTACGATTCTAACACCTTATGAAAAATTTCGACAATTTTGCGACAGTATTTTTCTACTTACAGTGTTTCTATGTCACCTTAGTAAACAGAGTGACACTTAATACTCTTCAGAGGGTTACAAGTCTAACCTTGCACGAGAAAAAAACCAAGACTTCAGGTCTCATTTGGGTTCAAGTCACGAAGTCCGCGTTACAATTGTCGGCGTTTCATCTCGATCTCGAGTTTCATGAGTTTGCTGTATCCTTCGCCTTACAAATCTTTCTTACTTTTCACAGCTGCCCTGAAGTGTGTCGACACTTGTTCTCTTTGTAGAATGTTAATGGTTAAGAAGAACTCATAGCTATCATAAAAGATTAGTGCAGGATTGCACCTTAACGATAAGCTCAAATCACAACACTGCATATAGTAAACATTCACCTATGGAATAATTATTTTCACCTTGTAATGGTTAATGAGAATGGAGAATATCATGAAAAAGAGACTGAAAATCATTATAAAATATACTATATACGAGTATCTATAGATGATTTAACTGACAAAGTTAGCAGTGAGACTTTTGGAAGGAAATAACTTAAAATAGATCAGAATTTCAAGTAGCGACACTAGTTGTAGTGATACCGTTTGTACTAGGTATCAAGTTTTTAATAATGCATGAGTTTGGCCCATTGCCCACGACGGACTGACCTAATTCAATTGACGCTTACAAAATGCGTGATAGGATACATATTACACGAGTATGACACGCAACGGATATTTGATCATGAATATTTCATTGTACAACATTTGGTTCTACATCAATGTGTCTACTATTATCCGTGGGTATAGTACCTCTAGTCACAGTATTCATTTTGTATCTGCGGTCTCTCCAATTTAACACCTCCTGTGGATATCCTTGTGCAGAGGCGTCAAGTTTATCTCTGCATCTCCGTCGTGGTCTACCGCCAAGCTTATGGTTGACGTTACCTGTAAGGGAAGCAACCCGCATCACTTTTAGATGAGAACCCTCTCCGGTATCGGTATATAACATAGTGATGTTTGGATGACCGTGAATATATCTGAATCGGAGTCAATATGGCTAGACAAAGTCAAAGTCAAAATTATTTATTTGCGTTAAATGTGGTACAAAAGATGGTAAATATAACATGTAGTGCAGTGACACATTTCGCCATAAAAATAGCATGCAACTATTAATAAACACTCACATTAAATTAGGTACCTGGGTAACCAAATAAAACACATTAAATTAGGTAGGTAAACAAATAAACACAAACATTAAATTAGGTAGGAACTAAATAAAGTAGGATATTTCTAAGTTTAATAAACAGCACAAAACAAAACTTTGGCTGGAAAAACTGGAGAGTGAACAAAGAGGACTTATTCGAGAGGAACTTTAAAGTAAAACCCTAAAGCCATCAAAATTCCTTTATCGCCATAAACAAACCGCAAAAAATCACACGACCGTTCGGCTTTCACTAAAATATTGCAACAAAGACTTTTCAATTCGGACGAATATTTTTTCGCGAGCAAAAAGCATAGTGCGCACACCATCCGACATTTTAGTTTTTGTTGCGGTAAAATGAAAGTTTTTAGTTTCTGTTTTCTTCAGTCGTGACGTTTCGTTATTGCTAAACGATGAAAATTATGTTCAAATGCTGTTTCATTTTTAATGAAACTGTATTTTAATTTCGTTTGAGACAATATGGAGACAGATTTTTATTTAAAAAAATTGAAAGCGAACTTTAAATAATTATGTATTCTTAGATATTCCCTAATCCAACCTACATGGTCCGAGTAGAAAAAAAAGACATGGCGCGATGTTACAGCTTTTTGAAAGGGCGGATTGTCAAAGAATATAATACTGATGGCTTGGCTTGGTTTTCGAATGCAACGGATTCGGTATTTTAGAGACGTTATAATGTTGATTAGGGTCGTGTTATATAATTCTGATGTACTTATTAATTACCTATGTGCTTGTTGTTGATTAAAAACAATTTGTTAGAAATATAACTTTCTAGGTTATTTAGTGATTTGTTCTTTAATAGTTTCCGCTTTGGTCTCTAAGAGTATATTATCTATCTTGTTCATTATTTTTTGAAATTAATAATATGTTCTTTCTCAAACGCTTTGATACTTGACTCTCAATATAAATATCTCGCGCCTTATTGCTGCCCTATACAGTGAAACCTCTCATTTATTCACAGCATGGAGCGTATTTACCTTGAAGTAATTATCGAGGGAATTGATACTCTATCACACTTCACGAAGTTTCCCTAGAAATACGTCTTTTCTTCGTAAATAACGTGTGTTTTGTAACCTTGAACGATGAGTATAGCGAAGTGCATCAAGTTCAAGGTACAGCCACGAGCAGCAAATGTAGGTAAAAACTTAGAAAACGATTCACGATTTTCTTGTGAAAACGGTTTCTACTTTGAGATAAGCCCTATTTCGTAAAATTTTCGAGAAAACGTAAAACGTTAACCAAAGTCAGTTTTTCATCAACAGTATAGTAGGAGAAAATTGCTAGAATTTTGCTTAGGGTATACATTTTATTGCTCACAACAGAACATACATTGTGGCTTTATTCCCTGAGGCATTGCGCCCGTGTAGTGTACAGTACGCCACGTGTCATCGGTAATAAACCATTATAAGCTGCCCTCATATTCCTTGAAACTCCGTTTTACGCTAGACCAATTGAAGGTTTTGTCATTTCTGTCGCCATGAAAAGAAAAAAATCCTGACTCCAGGCTGCTATTGTGTTGTTTGTATGCTACTGAGGAATTTCTAATGGAAAAGAAATCCAATGTACTAATATATATTTAGGGATCAAAGAGACCACTAGGCTGACAAGCCAGTTGAAGTTACAGAATCAACGTAATAGTTTTGACCGAAACCAACAAAGGCCACAATACTTCAAAACATCAAGACAAACATGCCCCTGTATACAAAAATTAAAATCCTAGAACTGAAAATCTGCCCCATTACACATAATACGGGAGACGATCAGATAAGTGCATCACAATGGCCCCACGACATAAAGACATCATATCATTCTACGACAATAAATTCTCAAAAGGGCGGTTTGTGGCACAAAAGATTGAGGTTTTGGGACAAAATTGTAGTTTTTTCAAGAGAAATTCAAGTTACACATCCCCTTTTTGTACAATGCATGGGAACAAGAGGAGTGATCAAAACACATAAAGTTTCGTGTTACATAATTTATAGGTAGTTTTTACTTGGGCAATGAGGATGCAATGGGACTTGAGATGTTGTCGTACTTCGGGACAATTTTATCGTCATTTGCCATTATACGTTTCTTTGGTATTGCAGGAAATCTTGACAACTATAATAATGCCATAAAAAGGATCGGAAACCTCGTTTTTTAGAATGATCTTAGATGTTTTATTATTTTATAAGAATTGATTATGTTCAGGTGTATAGGAAATACTGTGACATTTAGGTTACTTAAAATAGAATGGTCTAACTAAATGTTTTGAATATATTATTATGTATTTCAAAATTAAATTTATAAATTAAAAAACAAGATTTTTAACTTCCGACGACCTTTAATTCGTTAAGGTAGCAACCTGAATCAATAGAAGGACTGTTAAGTGTATTTTAAAATAATATTCTTCAATAAATCTATCACTTTATTATGACAGTTGACCATTTCATCCGAAACTCCATAATATAGCAATCAGGGCTCATTTTTTCTTCAACAACAAACGCCTGGTCATAGATTTTGATGACATTTCGAAAAAAAGCATTACCCTGCCACAGATACAGCCGTTGATACTAAAATATTGTGACGGCTTCCCGCTGTGATGTATTTGCCAAATTGTGGGTAGCTTATCAAGATGTGGCATCGCGTCTACGACCTCTGCAGATGTTATTGTAAGCTCTCCAACGTGCACATTGCAGTCTCCTTCATTCACTACAACATTATCTTCTAAAATACCAACAATGTCTAGTAGTTAATCATTTTTACTGTTGGGGCTTTGCCATTATTCCTCTATTGTATTTGCACTATTAAATTTTTACTTCGCGGATTCAATTGTGTGTATTTAAAATATTGCTTTATGGCAGTTAAGTGCTGTAGTGTTTCAATTGTAAGTCAATTTATCAATTTTTGAATTGGGATAGTGATCAATGGCAGATTCGTATTTAAAGTTTTATTAATTTGCCCTTTTAACCGACTTCCAAAAAGAGGAGGTTATCAATTCGGATGTTTATTATTTTTTTGTGTTTGTTCGGGCATAACTCCAACATATATAGACGGATTTGCAAAATTATTTTTTTTTGTTCGAAAGGGATTTATTCCGAAATAGTTCCATTTAAATTTCCTAAAGATCTGACGATGAGTTTCAGAGACAGACAACAGAACTCTTCAAAAATGGACAGAATCTGTCGTAATTTCTGCAATCGCTTGAATGTTTATTGTTTACACTGTATCATAACATAACATCACGCCTGTCTGCTCTGAAGGGATATGCAGAGGTGTACAGTACACCCAAATTTCGACAGATAGGTATGTGAAGTTCCATTTTATTGGAGATGAGCCTATTACCTTGACATGTATTGTTAACAATGTAAAATAAATACATTTCAAATATTTGTAGAGGATATTACAACTAAAATGGAAAAATAAAAAAGTTTTTTGCAAAAAAAAACCGACTTCAAAACACAAAAAAGTGAAAAATAACTTTAGCTTCAGAAGTCGGTGGCAAAAAAACTGAATCAATCAAAAAAGTCACCGACTTCAGTAGCTAAAGTTATTTTTCACTTTTTTGTGTTTTGAAGTCGATTTTCCTTTTTCCAAAAAGGTTTTTTTCATCGATAAAATATACAACGTCGAACCCATGCAGCTGGAAGCAGAACAGCATAAATTAAGTCTAAAAAGATATTTAAGTCCACAAATTGATATAAAATTAAACACCTTCGTTTAAACAAATGCCACTTTACCTGAACTTATCATACAATCATATCAATAGCATGCGCTTCATAATTTAAAGGAACACATATCAAATAAGATTAAAAAGCGTTGATTCAGCGAACGAACGTGTAAGAATTTCTGCCTAGAGTCTCCGTGGTGTCGAGATAAAAAACATTATTTATAGCCGTTGTCCCCTTGCACGCGATCTAGACAAATTAAACGAGTAACTTGATCAGACACGTCAGGAATAAGTTTTGGTAGGAACGTACATTATGTTCTAAGAAATGAATTAAATATTGTGATATCGCCCATGATGCAACACGATACCAACAAGATAAAAATACTAAAATTAATTAAAACTCAAATCCACCTCCAATCAGCTGTAACGAAATATAGCTTTAACCATTGCGTAACGATCAAAATTCCCCCAAACATAAAATTTTGATTGACTTGTTAATAATTTTATATTTTCGCTAACAAATTGACAGACATCAATCTCAATACAAATTAACAGAAAAATCAATTTATATGCACGGAACCGGTTTTTAATATGTTTACTTAATTTGTATTTTCTAACGTTAGCCAATTAGGATCGTAATTAATCGTCTATAACTCTACTCGTACCACTATTAATTTGGTCTGTTACTATTTTAGGCTCGTAGCATCACTAAAAGTGGCCACAATCGCTCTTAAGACCCCACTTACATCACTCGAGCGTCAAGCAAAAACTGAATACAAGGCTCGAGCATACTTCAGTGACGAGAAAAAAGCACCAGGTGCCTACCGAAAGCTCATTGTTCCAGTGAACGAGAAAGATTAATAAATCTTTAGAGAGTTGAGTATCTGCGGCCGATCTCGCGGGATGCGAGCTTCGGGCCAGGACGCGTTATTGCAAGCCTATTCAGATGCCACAGTTGAGGCCAAACAGCCCCTTTGTCATGACAAAGGTGTCGCGTAAAGAAAAAGGGTCCCTATCGACGATCTGCCTTATCAGATCCAGCTCCCTTCCGAGAGGTCTCAATAGGATAGTCTGAGTTTTGAATGCGACGGATCTAATTCCCCCGGTCACAATACGTACACGAATTCCAATTTAGTCGGACACAGAATGCAAGAGGAATAAAAAGAGTTCGAAGGATGTTATCAAACATCGGTTTGATAGGGCCTCGTATTGTGTTGAAAAAGCGTTTCGTGATACTCCGTTGTTACTTTTAATGTTGGTGCCATTAGCCGTATTTTTGTGGTTTCATGATAAAATTAAATGGAACTGCGTACTGCGGGCTTTCGTTACATAAATATTACACTGGTGTCGTATTTTGTGGACACACTACGTCAATCCTAAACAAAGTTGTATTTTTCCATGCATACTGAACCCAGCATGTTTGAGTATGCATATCATACAAGGAACAACAACAATCAACAATTCAGTAATTTCAAATTTCGAGATCAATCAAATTAGCCCAGAAAAAAAATTAAAGTTTACAAAATATTTTGTTTGAACAAAAAATGGCTGTCATTCAAGTCACGGTTGTGCGAACGCAAAAAGCACTGACACAGAACTGACTTATGCCTCATTACGAACAATTTCCAATTGATCATCCACGCATTTAAAATCGGTGGATTAGCCGAAAACGAACTGACGGCCATAATGATTGATGTTTGTCCTCCAACCCCACATACTGTACACTTATTAAGCTTGATGCGTTCTTTTGGCTTTCTAAAAATCGACAGTAAACACAATAGCAACAATTGGTCCGATCAAACGGAATATTAAGTTTGCTTGTCATTTTAACTATCATCTCTAACATGGTCACTAAGTATCGTGGTAGCCACAACCAATTTTATACCTTCTGCTTCGAATTTTAAGGTGTCTTTTTCATCGCTGGTTCTTCTGTCTAGGAAGCGTAGCTAAGAAAAGAGGTTATTGTCAGTCTCGTTTTATGGGTTATGATTTATGACCAATGACTCCCAACGGGTTTTAGTCTCTTGATAATCTTATTCAAACGTGCCTCTTGTGAGATGCACAATGCTACCTAAATTAGCTATAGCCGTATCATAAGCTATTTTGATGTTTATAAGAGGTGCGTTCGGTTTACTGAACCGTGTGTGGTATGCATACACAAACATGGTATGTACTAAAGGAGCTGTCGGCTCATTTATGCTGTTTAAACTTTTTTGAATCACGACGTTCGTTTCCACACAATAAACAATGACATCGGTACACGCTTCGTATGGATTAATGATTATTTAATGAAGTATAAGTCTGGCTAAGTTGGAATGTTCCCTGAATATATCGGCTTTTGGATGAATTCGTTGTTGAAATCACGTATCGTTTTTGTATTTTTGAAATGATTATACTGTAGAACACAACGGGTATGTTGGAAATCGGATTCTGTTTTTCTGAGGATGAAAACTCAAACTCAAAGCATTTATTTCAATTAGACCATTACAGGCACTTTTGAATGTCAAAACACAAAAAATAAACTAAGCTACAGTCCCAGTCACAGGGCATAATAACTTGTGAAAGTACTGTAGTTGCACAAGTACTGTAGTTGAAAACAATATCAAGGTATAAAACAATCACATATCTCCAAACAGTAGCCCTTCTATAAAACTGTAGGCACGTGTCAGTGTTGCAGTTGCAAAAAATGCAAGAAGTAGACAAGTAATGACGGATTGCCAGATTACAGCCGACGGGTATCATCAATCTCTTTCCCCCAGTTGACTCTTACAACTTGTAAGGGGAGGCTTTTAGTGATGTACTTGATGTTTTTACAAGAATACTCGAATCTGTGAAGCGTGTAAACACTACTCTAGTATGAGGAAAACGTTGGTGGATACACACAGTTTTGCTTTTCGATGATAAATGTTTCTTGAGGAATCGTATTGTTATACTTTATTTAGGTATCAAAACGGGAGAATACATGTCATAAAGTTACACGAACAAAATACCGACCACGGATACAAAACATACCTGCATGAATTACAATAACTTCCTACAAATTATTTATTCATGACGGGGAACACTTAGCTACACCCTAAATTCTTAAACACGAATTAAAAACCGCTACCTATTTAAACATAAATTCAATTATAATAAAAACCAAGCACTAAATCATAAACAGAAATCCTTAATAATACGCCTGAGAACATCCCAACGTACTAACAATAATTTTTTACCCACAGCACGACCAATCCGTCATAAGATGCATGTCCCTTCGAGGTTACAAGAAAAAAAAACCCCATCATTCAACCCTTTCTATTGTAAAAGGTAAGTACAGATTAGTTTCAAGCGGAGGGATACAATCTAAACGATGTGCCTGTGCGCAGACCATTCTTCAAACAAAGATTTTTATTGATAAGAATATTGGAGTCATCTATAAAAGTAGCTTACGTGTTCTTTGAGTTAAGACACATGCAATGGGAAGATGGGTAAGTGGGGGCTTGGATAGTCTATGCGGTTAAAACAGTTGTCCTTTGCAATTTATTCGCATAACGAAGATATGAGATATGGAAATAATTGGCGGACTAATTTGAAGTTTGAATACCTATACAAAATTAATGTCAACATTATAGAATACAATATCTTCATTTTCTCTCCTCACAAAGGTTCACATAATTATGTAGTTCTAATAAATATAAATCTAAGAATAACATTTTAATAAAATGCATAACAATAATAATTATGTTCCTTTGTGAGAGACTGGCGTTATAATTATAGTTTAATCGTTTTCTAAGGACATTAAGTAATTATTAAACTTTATATAATTATCTTCATTCAAACATTATCCGTTTTAATGTATTGCTCTCAAACACACAATCAGGCTTTGGCTTTGGATTTTCAGTACGCAAATGACTACGAAATTACCAATACGCCAAAACGTTTATTAATCAGAATCAATTCAAACAACTTACAGCAATAAAATATCAATCACAATCATAAACTTAACTACTAATAACATAAACAAAAAACACTTAAACTTGCTGCGTTTTAATTACCACTATCAACGGATGTCCTAATACACCGTAAACTTTTATACTTTATTTTTTGTTTACATAGAACGATATGGTTAATTAGGAGCACGATTAAAACCAAGTCCAAACATTGTCCCCTTTGGATGCAACAGCGCGGATCGAGGCCAAATTGAAATAAAAAAGTGTTAAACATCCTGTCTTAATTAAATTTTTAAGTTTATTGAGGATTTCATTAAGAACCGTGGGCAGAATATATTTTTAAAGTCAGTACTCGGTGATACTCAATGAAAAAAACAATATTTGCTTGTATCCTAATCACGTATCAACATATTTAGCGTTGGTGATATAATATGTAGATGGCGCTTTCAATAGATAAAATGATACTATAAAATTATTCTATCTTCATGCAATAGCTATTTTTATGCTCAGCCACAGGGAAATTGAGGTAACCTATAACAATATAATCGTTGGTATTTCAATATCTTCCTAATTTTACAAAGAATATTTATATGTACGTATATCTTATAGGCTTAATTGAAAATCATCGTATAACCTTTTTTGCCAGTCCAGTAAAAAATACTCCCATAATTAGAAATATGTATTTTAGTACTAAATTGTGGGATTCAACTAATTGTGGACAATTGATAGAAAGCTCTGTTCAATTACACGAACAATTTCTATGTAACAATCCAATTATACCTATACGATGTCTTTAAGTTATCAAACAAGAATGATTATATCCAATCTGTCCTTGGTATAAATAAAAGATATGGTTTCAAAAGGATTGTTACCACCTAGATTATTCACGACTATCGTTAAAACTTTCTATTGTTTAGTAATTTAGTTATTAGTGTAGTTTATACTTGGATCACTATCGCGAAATTATAAAACTTCGAAATTATAATTTGCGTTTTCCTAATCCTCAAAATAAGATGCCTCTAATAAAACAAACACGAACAAACGCCGTTTTACAGTAGTTTCATAATTTATTCAAATGCAACAATCACTCCTAAAGTTACATGGTACTCACACGTTAAAACAACTGCAACGTTTGATTCCACCAACACATTTGCAGCTGCAGTAACAAGGATAGTTACAACTCGAGTTCAGAACCAGCTTAGTGTTCCGGGAATTAATTTAGAAATTGTTCTGTGCGAAAATTTAATTTAGCTTACTTCAAACGCAGGAACCACTGTTCCAAAACACATCCGGCCTGCTTGCAAGCAAACTACCTAAAATAAATTAATTTGAATGGGTCGCTCTAAATTTGTAGTTTCGTTCGTCCGAAGGCCAAATCAAATATAGATGTAGCTTCATATAATATCGTTGTTTCAAATGAAATTTTACGTTTCCGGACAAAAACTTTGCTGCTACCATAATTGAGTTATAAATAGTAATGATAGGGTTAATTCATTCATTATGTACTGTTCGAACAGTAATTTGTGTTTTTCGTAAATGTAGAATTACTGTGGTACCGTTTGTTCGTCTTGTTTTAATGTGAGTACGAACAGCAATCGTGTAATTAAGATCTTGCTCTCAATTGTTTTAATTACTTCATTTGTTGTACGCAAAGTTTCCGAAAAAGCAACATTTACAAAGCTTGTTTCCCATCTTAAATCTTCAATCAAAATAATGAGATTTTTTATTCCATTCTGTATTCACAACGAAGCGTAAATATCCGCCATATTCCAATCACTCTCTTTACGAGACTAACAATGACGTAAATGTATGAAGGATCTGATGGACTGTCCACAAATCAAGTATTTCCAACCGTTAATATAAGCACAGTCGTAACTTGAACACCATACATTCATCATGGTGACTGACACTCGATTAAGTACCTATCTGTACATGTGCCGAGGAAATAGCCATAACCTTATTTTACTATTCTATGGTAATCTAGCAAAAGGGAAGTGGTATATATGTATAGGCTGTGCAAATTGTGCGAGTTAGAAATTCTTGAGGTCTGTGAACAGCCTATCATTATCTACGTTGCTTATATCCTGGTCAAGTAGTGAATGAGTCATGTTAGTGTTTCTGAGCTTATTATTTCGTCTTCTTAGACATAGGACTTTTTTCGGTAGAAGTAAAAAATATTTAGGGAAGCACTGTTTTAAGCTTTCACTATCACTTACGGGATATCTTCCGCGATTAATGTTCATATTGAGCTCCCGATATTTCGACGCTGTTGCAAACGCCATGATCACGAGATGACCATTAATCGCGGCAGATTTCCCGTAAGTGATAATTTAGGAAAGATCTTGAGTTCAAGAAGAGAATGTATGAAGTTCAATTTATAGTCTTCACATAAGTAGCCACTACTTTGTAAAATCTGAAAATGACAAGAAAACAAGTCCGTATGACGAAATCAGTGTCTCAGTAACTTTGTTCCCACATGAAGAAGCGATGAAATAACCATTAGGCAATCAGTGACAGTGTCCTATATCCGGAGACCACACAAGAAAGCTGAAGAGCTAACGATCCCTCTGTACTTATGACTAATTAAGATTTGAAAACCCGACACAGTACTGCTACACAAGTATTAATAGGAATGCCATCTGGTGCACCGATCCGCATGGACATGGGAGATATCGCTGACGAAATACGCAGGCTGGTTATGAAGAATTTGACTGCGTTTTACAATAGTGGTAGTTGAACTGGGATAGTAAGAATATTTTAAGAACACGTTAATACAATGTAGGAACGTGGACGAAGCCGAAGCAGTGTGTAAGGACCGTGGCAGGTGGCATTCTGTATTGCATGCCTATACCCATGGGAGCGCACCACTCGCGAGTTTGTGTAGGTATGTATGTTAAAATGATATGGTGGATGGTTTATAAGATATCAAGTTAATCTGACTACTGTTTATCTAATGAAAGGAGTACCAGAGCGTCTTCTTTAAAAGTGAGTAGCATTTAGTACCCCGATTTGTACCAACGCGTTATCCGTTTTAAAAACTACAACGTCACTCGTGAAAACTTAACAAATAAAAACGGTCAAAATTAGAGACAATTACACCCAATACCTCACCTAGAGGCAAACATTTTAACGCGTAATACAAAACCTTCCGACTAGTTTGTCGAAGCAAATTGACCGCGTAGGAGCGATCGTGTGTACCGAACTCGAGTTAAGCATAACTCGACTTATCTATAGCTACCGGTTCTTCTACTTCAATATAGTTATTAAAGGAGGCTACGTCTAGAAAGGAGGTCTCCTTTAAAAATCGACCAAAAATTTATTGTGACGGTCATCACAATACATTTTTGGTCGATTTTTTTTTACCAGACTTCGAAAACAAAACACGGACGTACTTGACTCACAAAAAAAAAAACAAAATATTGGAGTGAGATACCCTGCTATCAAGAATTTAACTTGATATGTTTGGTATGTGCTAATCATTTTAAGAGTAGGTGTAGCAAAATTTATTTGATTCTCTAACAAACCTGCTTTTCAAGCGTTGTATTAGATAGGAATGCCATTAAACTTATCAAATAGATACTGACGTCTATTTTTAACTACGAAATAAAACCATCTGACATGAATGACGAAAAACAGCTGTTTGAATCTGTGAACGCTAAATGAGGTCGAGTGCCCAACGAAAAATTACAATTATATCTGCTCATAATCGAATATTTCACAACCTTTCTTATAAACGAATAAAATGTTAATGCGTACAAAATTTTCAGAAATTAATTTGTCGACGCCGTTAAAAAGTAATGAACTTACTATATCTTTGTATTAATGTTCCTCATCACACTTTATTTGTACAGCATCTCCAATTAATTTTCGCTTCCAATTACAGAAACGCTAATAACGGTGACTTTCTTTTCCACATTTTTCTACGATATTAACTTGTGTAGCGGACTGTACTGCGCTAACAACATTTCATCTCGAGTTTCTTCCGACCGGGGAGACGGGCATGAGATATTGACTTTTTATTTATTGACATTTTCTAATGTACCATCGCGGCCATTCATCATGCCGGCTTCGATACCACCGCTACTGATAACGCACCTCATTGTTTGCTGTACGCATAATGGATTATTGATAAAACACGTGGGTGTCCATAATCTCAGGTCCGAGGGAAATCTACTCAGACGTCGATTCAACCAAAATATATTAAGGTAATGCTTTCCGTAATGAATGATCGTGGTCAGATATTAAGTGGACACGATTTATCGCCGTTCCGTCTTAATGTAGAAATTTCGATAGCGTGCCTGCTCAGTTAAATGTTGTAACAGTAATCTAACGCATAGGAACGCGTATGAACACATTAGTCAATGTAACTATGGAGGTATTTTTGAGATTAGCCTCTGATGTTTAGGGCCGATCTGTAATTTTGTTTTTAGTGAGGAATTATAAAGTTCAAAGTTTGTAATTTATCTCATAAAATGTAAGATACAGTACGTCTTAAGAATGCGTGTAATGTAAAGAATGAATAATCGCACGTAATGTTTTTATCAGTTTTAACACCAATGGTATTTTGCTATTGGTTCATGGATATCAGTCATACATGTATCTCTAATGGAACATGGTTTTCACAATCAATCTTAAATAATTATTGCGAGAACATCGAGGAGGAATAAAATAATTTCAATGATTATTATATCAGATGTGTAGTAGTGATACCGGTTATCACTACTACACACGTGCGCCTATGACCAGAGCCCTAGCACGAGTGCGCGATGTAGACCTAACGTAAATACGTCTTTTTTTTTTAATTAAAAATCATAATCTGATTGTACTTATTGCAAACAATTTAACTAAAATTCCATAGTATTATAGTATTCTCGGTAAAAAATCGACATATTTACGTTGCGATAACCCCGCGCGCTGTATGGACGTGGACGAGGCAAAAGGAGTATGCAAGGATTGTATGTATGGCGGTCTGTGGTTACTTCCAACCGTCATCGTCATGGGTTAAAAACGTGGATTTACGTACATGCTTATGAAATAATTATTCACTCAAATACTTGTAAAAACTGTTTATTGGTACTCAACACCTTAAAGTTATTATTCGATACCACTTTCGTCGTCAGTAGCAGAGAAGGAATTGCCTCCATTTTTCCGCGCCGTTTTTATTTGAAAAGTGATCTATGGGTTGCCATAACTAAAAGGGGTAAAAAATATAGAAAACAATGTTGCAACCCACAAATAATATTACTTTTAAATGGTCGATTATTGAGTATGCTAACACTTACATAAACTCACTCTTTTCTCATGCTTTCGTATGTATGATTGTGACCACGACCTAAACTAGTTCCAACTACAAACAGAGTCTTTAATCAGGAACTCTTGAGCGGTGATGTTGCAAACTGAGTTTCACTAAACAGTAAACTAGTTTACCTGCCACAAATTTTCGTTTAGTTAAAGCATAGTACTAACACTTTGTACTAAAGTTATCTATGAAAACTAACTCAAATACTTAGCGTAATTGGATTGTTCCTATAGCATTATTTTAGAGTACATAGTGAGCTGTCTTTTCTCCATACAAACACTCTCGCCTGTTTTCTTTCTGATTTATGATTTTACAGCAATTATTTTTAACAGTAAAATAAATATCAACATCTTCTATGTCCCTATTTTATCCTTTTTGATGATACAGAATCATTATAAACACTAGAACTCTTACAAAATGCAAAGTCGCAGAGCGACAGCGATAGTTTCTTCAAATACTAATTTTTAGGGTTCCGTACCTCAAAAGGAAAAAACGGAACCCTTATAAGATCACTTTGTTGTCCGTCCGTCCGTCCGTCCGTCTGTCAAGACCGTTTTTCTCAGGAACGCGTGGAGGTATCAAACTGAAATTTCTATATGATACTTATTTCTACTGTCCCTGGAAGCTGTAGAAAAATCAACCTTCTAAGTCAACGCAATCAAAAGATACAGCCACTTAGGCCGCAAATTTCCGCAAATTTTCGAAACTCGCACGGGAATCAAAACCTACAGGGTACTTCCCGTGAACTTAGAATCTTGAAATTTTGTACGAAGTCACGTCTTATAGTACAGATATAGGAAAAATTACGAAAACCGTAAATTTTTAGTTTCGTCATATAAAAAAAAGTTATATACCCACAGGTTTGTACGGAACCCTCGGTGCGCGAGTCCAACTCGCACTTGACCGGTTTTTTTTATAGTTTCACCGCCCGCATTTCATCGAACACTTACGACACCTTGTCATTTTTATCTTTGTATTTAGCTAAACGGTCATAATATATTATTGTAAAAGACAACTATGTAGTTTACGTTCTGTCTCAACTTTTTTTATGATATTAGTAGACCAAGATTTTCTCTTGTTGTAAGTTTCTCAGCAATAATATTATCTAAACGAGTTTCAAACAGAGTTGGTGAACGTAACAGGACCTTTGCTGTCCCTCATCTATATGTATGGAAAAACGACGCGACTTGAAGAACGTTAAACGATAAAATGGGAAGATATACTGAAGGAAACGGACCTAATATATAAATAAATTCCTATGAGTAAAATATCAAGTGTATACGAAGATTTGCTTTATGTTTCTTTCGCCTTATTACTTAAGTAATGTCCTGAAGTAATCAATCTATATCTCGGTTGTGCCGATGTGTTGATGGATAAGTTAATTTAAAAGTTGCGAAAACATCATGTTCTGGACTTTGATAGGTTAGATAGTTAGTCATTATGACTGTTTTTTTTTACTTTGCTTATGGCAATGCAATTTTAGCATCTATACTAATATTATAAAGCTCAAGAGTTTGTTTGGTTGAACGCGGTAATATCAAGAACTACTGGTTCGAATTGAAAAATTATTTTAGTGTTAGATAGCCCATTTATCGAGGAAGGCTTTATGCTATAAAACATCACGCTGCGACCAATAGGAGCGGAGCATTAATCAAAAATGTTACGCAGACGAAGTTGCGCCGGTCAGGTAGTCAACAGATAAAATGCTTTTATTTTGCCACAGCCAAAACCAAAACAAGGTTTAATTTACTTGAAATGATACTCTGATTGTTCATTTACCCCTTGGAATATGAAATAATAACTAACATAATCAAACTCAAAACTTTCTTAACAACCGCTCCAGGAAACTCAACGGCCGGATTGTTATGATGAAAATTAAATATAAAGTCAAAACCAATCAGAGTCTATTATACAAAAATGTTCGGAAACACAAACGAAACTGAACGAGTGCCAATATTGCGGAGTTGTATCTGGGGATAAAGTTTTAAGTGAAGCGAGTTTAACTCGTCGTCGATTTCCCTAGAGCAATTATAGAAACAAAAAACCTAAAATTGGTGCAGCGTCCTGAAACAGGCAGCGGTCACCCATCTCGGGCTTTCCACTAATTACGCGACTTCCCTGCAACGACCCACTTCGCAGAATGGAAATTCGTTAAGAGCTATTCAAGTTATCACAATGTGACTATTAGAGCCCTATTCAATTTTTAATTAATCACTAGGAGCGCTTCGGGGGAGGCAGCGGTGGCAGCCAGCACCCACGATCTGGCGACGTTGGCAAAAAAAACCAAGCGTTCGAGAGCAACTATGTTCAATAGTGGGTTCCTCGAACGAACTCTTTGATGTTTCCCTTTTATTGCTAGTTTTGCAGAGTATTTATGTCTCATTTTATAGGAATTTATGTGCGAGCCGCGACGTAGCAAAGCTTGTTACGTAAATAAAGCAGCCGAATGTCAAAGCGGCTGTTAGAAATAATAAACGCGTGACCGATCGCTTTGCATATAATGAAAGGAAGGAGCCAGAATCGAATATTAAATCATAATATTTTGAATACATATGTCCGCCTGAGTAAATACTGGATGCAATGTTTTATTTATAAACTTCCATTATTTGATGGACAAGAGATTAATTAAATTATGACAGCAAAACCAAAACATAAGCGTCATCTAATTCAGTGTAAACAAGTTTATTAAATTGCTTTATCTTACTTTTTCTCACTCCTTTTTAGAATTCTAAGCTCCAAATACAAAAAGTAGGTATTAAGAAAATACAAAAAATACCCCAGACAAAACTTCAGATTCAACCGTCCAAATAAAGCTAAGACAGAATCTAACCTTAAATAAATACCAGAAATAAGTGAAGGCCGTAGAAAGACAAACGTTGAATAAAGTTTTCAATTTCATTGTACGAGGTAACAATTTCAATCTAAAATTGGTAGCTCCAGATGTTCATGAGCAAATAACTTACGCCGACTAAAATGAACCCTAAATCTTCGCCGGTTGGATGGTACCGCGCCAAGAATTGAATTTGCCTCGCATTCTCTCACATGTATTAAGATGCCTATGGTGTGTTTTAAATTTAAAGTTCCCGGCTGAAGCTGACTTGAACTTTATAGCTCGACTTGGTGGAATTAAATTAAGTAATGAGTAGTTGGGTTTGTAATTATTGTCCGTGTGGTTATGTAAGTTCATTGTTTTGTTTGTTCTTGCTGAATTTTGTTGCGTCGGTGTAGTTATTAAAGGAGGTAGAGATATTTGGTTAGTCTACCTTATATCAAGAAGCAGCTTTGGTTTAAACTATTTCATTGTTTTTACTGAAATTCTAGGATTTGTGATCATGTAGGTTTAATGATCGGTGGATGATACCAAGACAAAATGTAACCACTGTGTGTGCTAATCAAACTAATTTAAGTTGATTTGATTGGTGTTCGTTTTGGAGGAAGTATCTTTAGAAAGCTTTCTAATAACAACTTGGTTCTATCATAACAATCACCAATTGCCAAACACAGAAAAAGTTGCCTTTTAATTAATAATCTCCTTCATCACCAACTTCGACATTAAAAAACTTCACAGCAATCAGTGACCGAAAACCTCTTGAACTAATTTGAAATTAACGAACGAATTTATAATGTTTCCACTTTAAAAATTTCGAACGTTCGCTGAATTATTTTGGGTGGCAACACCGAATCTCATATAGAACGTCGACTAGCTTCGCTTGAATTAAGTACTCTTGCCTATTCACTAGAGTGGATGTTAATGAAGCTTCTGAAAGCATTAGTAAAAAGCCCGAGTCTTTTGAATAAGCTTCGTTGCAGTATGAAGTTGAGCCGTGTGTTTAAAATTGATGAAGCACGTTTATCATTGAAACTGTAGTTTGGCTGAGCTTTGGTGTTAAAGTTATATACGTGCTTTTTGAATGTGATGGTGTCATGCGGAATTTAGAATCGCTTTGTCTCTTATTGTAAATTAATATAAGGTTTTATTTTGTAAGCTTTGTTTCCTCAATAGACTATCTCAGACACTAATATGCATGGTCCTCATATGACTTGACCAAGTTTATGTCTGGATCTTATAAGAGATTCTATATAGCAGTTATTTCAGTTGTCGAATCTGTGTGCCTGTTTATGTGATTGTCAAGGAATTTTTTGGGCATTTATTTGATGCAAGTAAAATACACGCTGTATCTATGTGCAGTATGTAGTTCTAGACGGGTATGTACTTCGTCTCCACCTTCCTTGTGTTGTCCCGGCCCGTTGCCAAGTCTGTTTTCCGCCTAAATCTTGTCCACTACGTCTGGGGCTCAGACACTATAATAATATTATTTTTGCCTGAAAGAAAACAAACAGAAACATTCAGAACCTTTCGAAATTACTTTACTTTTCAATAACTGAGACTAATAAATCAATATTAATTACTCGACTCGGCTAAATTTTAAATCAAACTCCTCAAAGATAATCAATTAATAGTTAATTAATTTTATTGTTTTCACAAAATCAAATTGGCCGAAGCGAATTCTAGAAATCGGGAAGATCATCCGAAAGTTCTATTAGATAAATGAACGATACTTATTTAACTTTAAAATTTCGAACTAAAAGGAAAGTTCGAACTTCGAAACGATTGGGGGTTCAATTATGATCCTAAAATAACAGTTCATTCGTTCGTTCATTTCGGATACAGATAAATTGGTTTCACTTGTGCTTAACGTAACTCGTTCATTAGCGTTTAAATAAATTCATTAATAAGCCTCGGTAGAGACAGCTAGTCAACGCACAGATCTATAAATCAAATAGTGAGGGAGTGTCAGAGACAAAAGGACGACAGTGTGACGTACTATGAGACACACAGACTGTTGGTTTGAGGAACAAGATAAACAAGACGAAAGGAAAAAAAAAAATGTTATTTTAGTACAAATTATTTTTTGTTTGATCAATTTTTAGGCCACTTATCTGCCAGTCCATCTCTTAGTTCAAATGTGTTACGATGCCATAAGAAAAAATTCTGAATATTTAAGTAACTATAGCAGCCTTGCAGTCTAGCTAGTCCCTAAAGCACAGGAAATAGTAAATTATCATACTTATAAAACTCGTTGGCAACTCGTTATAAAGGACACGACCAGTCTTGATGCTCATCTGTTAATGTAAGCGTACATCAACAGTTTAAATGCACTGGCTTCAAGATTATGTTTACTCGTAAGTTAAAATAAACTTAAAAGACCGTTCTTCAATCAGCTTTAGCTGAATATAATATCTTTCTACGGATTATGCATTACAATACACACTAGCGAAATTTTTCGCTTTTATCATCTCCTCTGCATCTACCTCTCGTCGTTCATTCATCTGTAAACCTGCTTGTTTTCAAATCCATTTTTACCCACAGCTTTGCATAGATCTTCCACTTTCCACTTTACCGAATTTGTCGTCGAGTCCATCCAAATTTTCTACTTTTCTGGCCCTTCATCCATCTCTACATCTGTTTTCTTCTTTTCACCCTCTGCTAAGTTCACATCTTCCCGTGAGATTTACAAACGTTTCATGTCTCTTGACTCCTCTTCTCAGTCTTTACAAACTAATAAACTCGTCAAACCACAGATTGTTTGCCGAACCACTCAACCAGTAGAGCTCACACTACTCCATTTCCAAACGCGGTTCCCACAAAGATCTTTCTTCACATTCGATGTGGCACGCACATTAATCTAGGTAACGGACTTATAACAACGCGAAGCAACGCCCTCATGTAGTATGTCTATTGTTGCATCTTATATATAATTTGAGCTTGACAACTTTATAACTTACGGCTATCGGTTATTTATGCGTTTGGACTGTTTTTGTAGTGATGTATGCTTTTGGATTTGTGTTAAGTGATGTTTGGCGATGACGTAGACAGTGTCTTAAGTTCCTACAGCAAATTGTGTTCACATTTTATGTTTCTTCTTCAGATATTTGGAGAATCAAGAGGGAATAGTTTTTGACGTACAAAGACAATTCACTATCCTTACTACATAAACAACTGGTTGTTGTGGGTAGATGTGTAATAATGTCAAATTAGGTAATTGTGGCTTTAATTTATGGCCTCACTGCGATCACTGTTTTTTTATGTAATTACACCTGGAAGCTCTTCAAAACTAAAACAATAAAATTAAAAACTTCATAAAGTTAAAGAATCTTAAATTTCTGGGTGCGATGTTACCCCGTATATCAAACAAGGCTAGATTGTGATCGCTGCTCTCCGGCTGCTAACGTAGTCATCAATGGGTCATTAATCATTTATATCTGGTTATGAATGTACTATACATTTACTTAACTACACTATAATACGCATACAACTTACATAAGAAATATAATATTTGGTGATACTCACAAGGAAGTAATTTTGGGTGAATTAAGTAGGAACAGGTCTTATGACATGCGCAATGCAAAAATCTTGTCGACTGTAGTTTTCTTATTTCTGTTAAATAGTAAAAATCTAATAGGCAAACTAATATAAATCAAATAATATTCACTTAAAAGTTCAATTTCGCATAAAAATAATGGTAATGGAAGATATGAAATGGTTTCATTTAATTCTACTGAACAATATTAATGAACTGGTTACACTTATTTTAGATTAATGTAGTTCCGCTTGCAAAAAAGTACAACTCAAGAAAACAAATCAATGGAGTCGCAAGAATGTATATTGTTCTCTATATCTAAACGTAACATTTTTCAATATCCTCCATCGAATATTCTTCAAGAAAAAATCGTATTATCTCACAACGTTTCAAACTTCCTTTGACACCGCATTACACGTACACACACACTCACAATACCGAAGAAAATCACCTTTAACCCTAAACTGATTCCGTAGCAAAGGTCGTTAAGGAAGGCAATGTAGCGAGGCGCCTTCCGACCGATTTATCTGTGTTAGCGTTACAGCCACGCCATCTATCGCACGTTAAAAATGACAGCCCCATGTTTTTTTTCCACGACACATTGAATATCACGCTCGTTTACATATTTTTCAATTTAACTTGATCGGAAGACTGTGATGCTTATAAATAAAGCTTTGAGGTGATTTGTTGATGGTGTGAGTTCGGGCTTAGGTGTGAAATTAAAATTCAGTGTGGGGCAAGATGGATAAAGCTATTTGAGTTTTGCGGCCAAACTTACTTTTAAAAAGGTCAGTAATTTCCTGTTGCCAAAGTCAGAGATAAAAACTTTTGCTTTTGTATTCAAGTGTATTCAGAGGCAATATTTTGGTATTTTAAGAAAACGTTGAAGTATACTTCATCACTCACTGAGCACGGAACTAATCTTACATTTGATAGACCCATACCGGGTTAACAAATGACATAAATAAAAACGAATGAGCACTGAGCAGTCATTGCCCACACAGACACTTTTTGTCTCCTTTGAACAGAAATTATCGCCGTTAACAAACCAAATGCAATAAGAGAGCTCACGGAACCATATCTAACTCAATCTCGTCACGATCCTAACAAGGAAACCCTTAGAGTTCCTACAAAATACTTTTATATCGAATGACTTGACGTTTCACGATATTAGTTATGATATCTTTATGTAACTCTTTTCGTCCAACGATAAATTCGAACCAAACAAAGTCAATACTATCGCCTTTTGTCGGCAGAACGTGATGTAGAAAGTGAATTTAAAGATTGAAAATCTATCTTTATGTGGATCTTTAAATTCGAGTTGCACAAAGAAAGCAATTTTAAACGAAACTTGATAAACGAAACCGAAAGTCAATTTATGAGGCAACGATTGGCGAGCGGTTGAGGTGAGGTTGCACCGGCAGCGAAGATAAATGGCTGACGGAAGAGGAACAGACTGTACCTTCTACCACAAATAGATTTGTCGTTTAATTCAAGAAACTCGCCTCGCTTGTTACTTTCGCGTGAGCAAAGACAGTTCTTTTAAAGTTTCTGAGAATTTCTTTGGAAACTGACATGGTTGCATTCTGGGCTAAATTTTTGCCATGTTTTACAAGTTAGAGAATAATTTCCGTGAAACACACTCTTACCAATTTGCACATGGCTCTGGGTGGAGCATCTCACCTCCTGAGGAGACCTATTTACCAGCAGTGGGCTCTTCATAGACTTATTCTGCTGCACTCTTTTTTGGCTGGCTACAAAGTAATAGAGTTTCATAGCGTAGCAATTCTCATCTTACGATGGAATGAAACCTTAAAACCACAAATTGGCGTGCACCGTTTAAATCATACTAGACAATGATCACGTTCAAACGTACAGTGAAAGTAGCAACGATGCTCTAGCCCTGAAAAGAACTCATTCTATCATGTCACCGTCTCATAAACACGTTGGAATTTAATAAATTGGAACATCTTGGTAATTAAACTTTTTTATTACTATGGTCATTAATAATAGACCTCTTTCTTTTCAATATTTGGCGGAATGCAAACCGTAATCTGTATCAACTAGATTTTTTATTTCGGGCGTTACTAATTTTATGTCATGCTGTTTTTTTGTTATTTTTGTGTAGTTTTGGTTGCTAACTGTAAAGCCAACCTCAAAGTTATTATGTAAGATTAGTAAGATAAATTTTAACTGTAATGTCTGCTTTGTTTATTATCTTAACTTTGTTGCATTTTATGTCATGCACTTCATCTTTATCACAGTTCACATCCTATACTTTTAGTTTCAGTTAAAACGTAAATCCGTACCACACCGTAAGAATTGGAGACAACAAGACAGTTTCAACTTACACAAGTTTATCATCATACATTTTGTATTTTTTATTACTTACACGATTTATGTAGACGGCGTTCGCAAAGACCCTATTGGTGGCAGCCAGAGGTCTTCTTGCGCCTCTATGATTTATAATGTGAACTCAAAAGAGGTTCCGCCATTCCGTTTAATATCTTTGATTTACGATAGAAACTACGCGCATAAGTGCCAGTTCCCTCGATGATATGTGGCGCGCCTGTTACGATTCACTCCTTTTTTTGTTTCGAGAATAATGACATAGTATAGTCGTTTTAATAACCGGCCTCGGAGTCTCAACGGCCAGTGCCCTAGGCGCGAATTTTACAACGATTTATTTTAGAATGCATTTTTATTTAGCGACGTGTTCGAAAACACTAATGTTGCTGGCGGTAAAAAAGCAGCAATTACATGTTAACTTTAATCGTCGGATGTTTTAAATATGTGGACGTGAAATATTTTCGGTTCGCTGATTTTTTACCTTGTTCATTCATTGGAGCGGTTTCGAGTTTTGAAATGAAAAGGTTTCTAGTAAACTGGTAGCAGAAAATTCAAATGTCTACAAATTCAAGCACAGGTGTTCTTTCTAGTTTACATGATACATGAACAGTGCCGTGACTTGCAGACATGGACTTGTGTTTCAAGGGGATAACGCAATAACTCATCGCGCTACGAGATGGTCCGTAGAAAGTCACCAAGTTATTTCAAAGACAAATAGTTTTCATGTCACGACGAGAGGGAGCCATCGATTGAAGAGCTTGCCATGTGCGCGCATGTTTGTAATCTCCTCCAAAGACAAACATAAGAAAAACATGGTTATTATTCTACATTGCGCGTCTAGGGGTGCTTAAATTGGTTTTCACGCCATTTTGAACCCTATGTTTGTGGCTAAAGAGGTGCCTGTTTAAGTTTTGAAAATAAATTTAACGTTGCTGCTGCACTAAAGGGCCCTCTAAGTACATGACGGTTAGAATTTAAAGCGCTACGTTGTATTTTTCCTAAGTTATCGAGCAAACAGAAATAAGGAACAGAATCGCTTGAACGATTAAATTATGAATCCATTTAAGCACTTAAATCGAGTTTTACATTGAGAAATCTCTGCGCTGTATTTATTTTAGGGGCAAAAAATCATTTCGTAGACGACTGCAAGAAACTGTCAATCGAGGCTTGACAAAGGGGAATTTGTAACGGGTTGAATGAGTTGTTTACATAAGTATTATGTGCAAAAATCTTCCGCAAGATTGAATAAGTCTAAAAAGTACGAGACACAAAAGCTCGTGTTTATTCAGAAGTGGCGGGGTGCAGCTAAAAATACAGAGTTAGTGAGAATGACAATCTTAAATCACAGATTCTGATTCTTAATGATCTTTGTTACGAAGGAATAGAGTTCGAGATCCTGCAAAAATTTTTGTTGTAAAAGTGAGATTGTAGAAACACGTAATCCTTTTTGTCATTTCGTGATGCCTGTCAAAGTTACCAATTGTTTACGGCTCCTTTCGAAATAAAGACTTCGTAAATGACAATCTTTTGTACTTCCTATTGTTCAAGATAAACATCATAAATTTTTCGACTGTCACACTTTTGTTCGTTTTAATGCCACACAAATAGAATCTTCTATTGTGATAAGACAAAATGAATGATGGTAATCAGAAAATATTTTGCAGGGATATATTAAATAGATGAGGAAATGTAGAGGATACAGGGCATTACTCTTAAAGCTTATTTTCTTTCAAAGTTATTTTTTCTTTGCTGACCCTATTGATTCGTTCGCCTATTAAAAGAAAGGGGTTTCACAAGGTACATACTAAGGCCAACTATTTTTAAACGTATTACAGTAAGTATGATGAATGCTTATAATCCTTACAACAACCGTTTAAATCTTAATACCAAACGATACTTTAACAAAAAACAGAATATATTAGCTGTTCATCATATCCCGTAAGTTATGACAGTTAATTACGGGAAATGAATTACTATCGCACTTATAGGTGATGAATAGGCGATCAATCAGAAAATTATTGTGGAATGTAATAATTTTTAACTCAAAATCCCTAGGATTGACCTGAATGTACCGTAAAAATCAAAGACGAATAATAAAGGTTTGTTTCATAAAAAGTTTGATCGTAAATAGAGATGAAATCTTGTGTAATATTCATCTTGTCTATCGTGAATACGTCTGGAAACATTTTCAACTGAATCGAAAGCTTTTGTTTCAAAGTTTCAACTTCATCAATTCTAAAATTTTGCCATTTCACAGCAACTTCCCAAATATCTTTTACATACTACAAAGCAAAATAGTAACATTTCAAAACCGATCCAATATTTCTTGTTATCAGAAGATTATAGGGCACACAATGGAACTAAATAAATCATATTCTCGGCAAGGGGATCATTTGAAGTTTTCCACCCGCAAACTTTTTGGGGAAACGTATAGCAAACAATCAAAGGGCGAGTAAACCTTTTTACTAGCACATTTCGTTTTATACGCTTTTAGTGCCAATATAAAAAGTGGAACATGGTCCATGTAATCAATAAAAACCTTTGGGGACATTTGAGGAAAACGTATTGCGGTCCACTGAGGAAAGTTTGTTATTAATACACCTGAATTTGTTTTGTATTGTATGGTAGTAGATGTGATGTAGTGATCTTATTGATGGTTAGAGGTATCGGGGTTTATAGTGTACGCATTAGTTATAGTTGTGATAGGGTGCTATTCATCGTTTTCTCGTACGATCGTTAGCCAATTAGGACGACGCCTAACGTGTGCTCGGTCTCTTGTCAGTTTATCTGCAAACGTGTACGATCAGATCATATGCTAAAGCGACTCTGTGCAAAGCTTTCTTCTACTTTTGGCTTTCTCATGGTTGTGTATGTTTCTCGGCTTTTTAACGGGCGATAAAAAAGCAGGTGGTTTTCTATTCGATTCTCGTTTCGAATATTGTCTGCATTGAAAAGTTAATGGCTTGAAACTGCTGTTGAGGCTAGAGTAACTCACCTGTGTAGAACGACCACATAATTAAAAACAGCCCAAATAGAATAAAAAAATTAAACTAAAAGAATTTTCAATTTAAGCAGGTATTGTGCCCGTTAATGTATCAATGACCAAATTCTCATTCCGGATAGCATAAATAAGGGTCGGAGAGAAAAAATGTACACATTTACATTCACCGTCTCTCTTCGATTCCAGCCTGAGGCACTCTAGACGGTAGGAATGAGTAATGAACGTAATCCGCTTGTGGTAAGCTTTAAGCGAAGGGTTAAGGCTTCTGCGAGCTATAACTTTTATATTTATTACGGCTAACTCGCGTCGACCCAGCAAATCCGCCAACTAAATGGAAAATAAAAGTCCTGAGATCTAAATGTAGGATTTGGACGTTGTTACGAGTTTTTTGAGAGCTCTTTTGGGTTTTATTTTCAGATGAACTGTGTCCAGTATTGTATATCTACTGTACTTCAGGGCAGAAAAAGCCTTCATATATATTCTTAGTGAGCTTGTTCTGTCCCACTACTGGGCAAAGGCCTCCTATCTCTTTCCAGTTCTTCCTGTATTTTTGCCTTCTCTGGCCAATAGTCAGGAACGATTATTCTAAATCGTCAAGCCAGGGCTTTTGACCTTAGTTCGGTAACGACGGCCGTCTTCAGGAACCCACTGTTTGACGTTTCTTGTTATCAGTCTGAAATTAAAAATAAGGGATCATTTTGATGATAAATTATTGTTTGTACAAGAGTAAGTATTTTACCTGCCATTATCACTCTTTTTTGACGCTATCAGATTACTTTTTATTTACTTAAAAGTGATAGCAAGTTTTATTCAAAAGATATAAGATAAAACATGACAAAAATGTCTTTGTACTTACAATACTTATTATATACAAGGTGGCGCCGACAATACGATTGTAAATTAAAACACAGTTAATAATAGTTCATAGGAAATTTTTACAAAAATCAAATTAATCCTAACATCGAAATAAAAAAAAAAAAATTCAAACAAACTAAATAGCATAAAACTGTTAACGAAATAGAACACAATTTGCAAGTTCTGATTTACTAACCTTGGGTATAATTTGCACTAATTCGCATCTGAAAATAAAATTTGAGAAACTAATTTGCCAAAGGTTTTTGAAGTAGCGAGTTGGCAACATGTGTTTATTGTTTATAATTATACCGATGTAGGGGTCGTTAACCTGTCGGTGCCAGCCTACAACAACATGCAACAAACAACATGCAACTCTACAACATGTAACAAATGCTGAAAATGAAAAATTATGTCCTGTGACTAAACTACTGGATATATTCGAATGATTTTTTGTATGAAGAATGGGAACGTCATGAGGTATAAGCAGTTTAGTTTATTGTCGTATTGTCGGCGCCACCCTGTATACAATACAATTCTATAATCGTAAATAACTGTGACTTGACGCGTTTTGTAGTATATTTGGATACACTTTAACAAAATATTTGGTCGCTACTAAATATATCACGGTTTAAGTGATTTTATAGCCATCAATCTGTTTTATTATACACGGTGTACTGAAAAATAGTGTGCATCCAATATCGTTAATGTCTTTCGTAAAATATTGAAAAATCTATTCTTCTAAGTGCTTATAGTTCAACATCAATTTTTATTAAAAGCTTTAAGACGATGACGAAAGGAAAAAAGGCACTAGATACGTATAATTATTTTACTTAACATACATTAAATTGCCAGTCATTTAATTAATTTAATTCCCAGTTTGTTAATCTTTACTTGAAAATTAAAAAGCTAAATTAAGGTAAACATAATTTTTTAAATTGCATATTCCACATAGCACTAAACGAGAGACGTCGTCACCGAGGCATGTTCGTGCTCTGTGTATTTATCTCCAAGTACTTTCTCGATTAAATAGCCATCGAATAATTAACTGCATTGTTGGTTTAGTGGTCACGCGCAGCGGCTGCTGAGGATGAGGCCCTGGGTTCAATTCCCAGGTCGAGCAAAGTGTTATTATGTTTTTCCATGAGGACTTTCAGAGTAGCAGCCACGCAGTCTGCATTTTCTGCACCCGATTGATGGCATAAGCTCGCCCTCTATTACATGGAACTTAAACATAACTGGTGACATGTAAGTGTATTATTAGGCACACCTCTGCCTGACCCTTCGAGAATTACAGGCGAGATGTTATGTTATGTTAAAATAATTAGTTCACTAAAACTGACTAATCCACGATGCAATATTAATATTGAGCAGCAACCAAACTTATCAACAAAAGTTCACTCGTGGACTTCATAACTACAATATTAGGATGTCTAGTAAACCACACGGGCAAAACTTTGCTTATAAATTATTATACGTTCTTACCCATATCCATTGCTAATAAATATATATATACACTATAGTCACAGTGAATATTATAAACAGTAGAATAACAATGAACAATCGCCCCAATCGGGGCACTTACATTGTCTTACTTACACGGTCACCCATCGGTGGAACAACCTTGGCGAACACGGCTAAATCTAAAGCGACCCGTGCGGCTGCTATTATTTAGCCACGAGCTCTTCAGACCTAATCAGTAACGAGTGTAGCGTAGTACTCATATTCAAAATACCCTAGTTAAATTACTATAGTGGTATAGTGGTGGTATAGTGGTATAGTTTTAAATACAGTACAAACAAGTATAAAACGTAAACTGCTTGTTTGGTATTACTTTGTTCTGGTCCAGACTAGTTGTTCGTATAACGATTTGAACTTATTTTAGACTGGCCCTCTGGGATTTTGTTTACGTTGAAGTTTTGTTCTCTGTGAAAATTTTAGTTCCAGGTTATTTCGATATGATTCCGTTAATACTAGAGTCTAACAAAGGAGATTTGCATTTATAAATGATCTGCAAATTATAATGCTCATACAGTACATATTATTTGACTATGATTAATTTTCTTCTCCTCTCTTAGTGTTACACTAATTTAAACAAATTATTTAATCAAAACCTAACATCTAAGCATAATAATTGGAACATGGATTTCTGATTGAAAAACGGCTCTTTAGAAACAGTAGAAAAACGTATTTATTCTCTTCAGTGTAGACATTTGCAAGAACACACAGCAACAACCATAGATTATATGTATCATAGACCGAGGCCACAGACAGTTCTGCCACTTAGCATGAAATATTTCAAATTAAATTTTGTTAACAATATCTAATAATAATTTTAACTATAAAACAAACCATTGACACAAATTCTTTGACAAACAACAATTCGACTACTACTCACATAAAAGAACCAAAAATCGACCTATTCCACTCAAGACCATCCACGAACGAAACGAGTTAATTCCAAATTAGAGTTTCGTCGTAGGCATATTTATTTATATATAAAACATTGTTAGATAAACACGAATCTAAATAAAGGCGACGAAGTAAAACAAGTCAACCAAAGAATCACTCACATTCTTGGTAACCAAACTCTCAGAGCATTATATACCAACAATTTGTTTGAAAACGGAGTGATTAATAAAGCTTATGCTGATGGAGTTAATTTTACTATTTTTAATTCAGCTGCCGGTGACTATAAATACGTTACTGCACACACCATTTGTCGTTTTGAAAGATTACTCACTAAATCAGTAAGTGAACAGTTAGATGAACCAGCTGGTGAAACTTTGCTTTCAAGACTTTTTACTACAATCTTCAAAACTATCTCTAAAGCTTTGAACGTTTTAAACAACACGAGTTGTTCGTCGAAATTACTCTTAAACTACGTGAGATGTGTTGAAGAAATTCCAATAGCGTTAAATGCTAGACTCTTCTATAGAAATCGGAATTTGGTCATAAAGTATATAGGATTTAGATAATTACTTGTGAATTTTATGGGCTTGCGAGCGGATAATTTTTTGTTATTTATGCAACATTGCGATCCTCTCACGTACACTCAATTGCAGATGAACTTAGAACGGCATAATATACCCAAACATTTCTAGTACAGTGCAGAACTTAATGCGAACCGAAATCATCTATAAGTTCGCCCAACGGCCTATAAACTAGCTAAGTGCAATGTAAATGAAGGTTTACTTTGTATTTTCTTGAGCCAATATTTGATTTTACTCGAAATGAGGTTGACCTTTGAAAGACAACCTGAAAATGGAAAGACCAATATACTTTTTTATAAAAACTGGGAAACTTGATTTATCACACACTCAATGAAGGACATAAAACTACTAAAAATAAAACCGATGGCCATTAGAACAAAGAGTCTGATAATTTAAAAAAAAAACATATGATATTATACTATATTATTATAGTTTCATGGTCCATGTATATCGATCAAATTAAATATTTACAAGCTGTTTTTGTAAGCGATGTTGTCGGTGGCAGGTTATTAGGCTAACGCTTTTTATTTTGCCGTAATGTTTTAGTTATAATAACTGAACCCATGAGCAATTTTCATGTTGGAGAGTTCCATAGAATTTGTTAGAGCAAGTCGCATACTTTGCAATTTCACATCATTTCCTTAAGTCGTAAAACAATTTTCTTTTATGCAAAGGTGGTCTCCAACAACACAGATTCATAAAGCTGTGTTGTGCGCTTTATGTATTTATGAGCAATCAAATTCTCAAATATCCACTTGTACTAAGTACCTTCAACTATAAATCTCAATTATCAAAAGCGTGACACGAATTGACATCAGAATTTGTACTGTGTCTGTTCAAATTTTATTATCAAACCACTGTCAAAGCTTACTTGATTATGCGTCTTATCTAATTTATGTGAAAATTACCAACACAATGCACTGAAGATATAGACTTAACTGATAAGAGCCGACGCAGATTAGATCTTTGTATTTAGACAATGCGGATACGATTGAAGCTCGCCCTAAATCACGGGCCCCGATGACATCTATAAATTCCCAATCTAATTATTTTGGAACTATATGCTGACAAATAAAACAACATAGCGCCAAGCGTTTCGGGATTGGGCCGTTTTGACTTTATTAAAACCGAAATTTGTTTATCAGAGGCAACGACATAATTTAAAAACAGTTTTGTTTTTCAGTAAAATTAATCTGTTCAAAATAATCAGAGCTCGGTATAATAAGAGCATTGTTACCCGCAGACATGAGATAAATTAAAATTAGGATTATGATTTTAATGGGGAAAAAATAAAATACTAAAGAAAAATAAAAAGTTGAGTAGAATTTATCCGCAAACGTTACGACTCAAAACGTTTAATTTGTACACCATTGTAACCGAGAGAGGAGACCGGCGAAATTAATTACCGTTTGCTTATTTTTTAATTAAAATTAGATTTTATGAAACGACCGCCTACGTAATCCGTAATATTTCATAAAAGATGGAAATTCTAGTGGCGCCATATTGCGAGAAAGGGCATTCATTTCGGCGATATTTTGCATCTTCTAGTGGATATATTTCACGGGTAATTTGACCCACTTTCTTGGATTACTCGTTTCCTCGTTTAACTTCCTTGTGTTACCTTCACTTTGCTTTAAAAAAAATCTATTGTATACACAAATTAAGCTTATGAAATTGTTAATAAATAACTTTCATCCAATTTCACTTCATAGACCTCCAGAAGAATCTTATTTAAATCGAACCTAATCAAAATGAATATCTCAATCGAATGAATCGAGTTTTTTTTTTCTTCGGGCCATTTGTAAACATTGAACTGATCTTTGAGGCCGTCGGAGTTCAAATTCAAAACACGCCAACGCATAGGGAACCCAATCACTTAGTTGGTCATATCGGTTCTCTCGCAGCGACTAAATTAACATATTTTCCTTTATCGACAAATATGGAGGTCCGACCCAAGCTTATCAAGGATGTTTTAACCGAAAATATACAACAAGGGTGAGTATATCACTATGGTTTGCTTCGTACAAATGCGTCTACGCCCACAGTGAAAAGATTACGGCATGTTTGAGAATAAATCTTACGAGACAGTTACGTACATTTTGTGGCTAGCTACAAATAAATGTCACTGTCGGCGCTCCCCCAGCCTGGTTTGGAAAACCACACCCCAAAGAGCCCTGGTTCGTCTTGTGCACAACCATTTATAAAATCCTTGATTCCGGCTTGGTCATAAAAACATTGTGATAACGTTGAACGTAAATTCAAATAATGCCACATTAAGATCGGGCTCTCATAATGACTTTCATAACACTAAAATCGTTTGAATTTCTACGAATCCAGTTCTAACTAGCACTTTATCGCCCGAACAGTCTACGACCTTTTCACGGCTTTTTGGTTTATGTGTCTGTCGTTCGTTGAAGATTACTTATCTTTACACACGAATAAAGCTTATTTATCAAGGATATGGACGTCTAACGAAAACAAATCAATCTTTTATTACCATGACTGATGTTTATGTGATTAATATTATTATCGCAGGAAACAGTTTTCCTTAATTACCTGCCAGTGTATTTACGTGCGTATGAAACCATTGTTATGGCGACAAAGCGTTGATTTCATTTTGAGTTGAGTCACGAACGAAATGAGAATAACTTCTGTGCAACACGATAATGTATAGGTGAAATAATAAAACGTAGAAACATCAAAAACAATAAAACCATGACATTATTATCCAACCCACAAACATGTTACACAAAAACACGAAAGTAGATCACAAAAAAGCCAATGCAAATAAATCTTGTAGCCAACAAACCATATCAAAATACCCGAGGGGACACTTAGCTATAAACTGCGTCGCCACAATCAAAATTATTGCCTCACCCATCCTTCACCCGCAGACTTCGGAATGAAATTATCATTGAATAGTTACTATAACAATAATTTGGTTGTGGCCAATGCAATTACAGTTCCGTTTTACACACCCCAAAATCTCATTGGCGATGATTGCGTCAATTGTCTGGTATGCGGGTGGCGATGGCTTGTTGATCTCGATATAAATTGTGATGAAATTATGAAAATGTCATATTTATAAGGGTGATGTGATAATTCATGCACCATCTGTGGTTACGATCTAAATTGATTTTCCATAGTGATTATTGCCAGGATTCTAGAAGAATATTACTAATATGTATCCCAAGAGACCAGAAACTATGATAAAAGCTTAGTCTGTACAAGTAATGACCTCATCCCATGGGTGACATAAATAGCGCTCAAGCGAATATGATGATAAAATTAAAGATGATGTGTAGCAATATACCCTTGAGCTTATACTAAAGGATAGCACACTACTACACACTTTAAAGGAGTCCCAATATTGTGCGACGCGGAATCGGCTTGAACAGATGAAAAGGATATTTATGTCCATGCAGTAAAGTTCAAGCGCGTCATCCGAACCGAAACTAGAAGAATGATATCTTTTGTTTTTAGCTTTTATTGTATGGACATACTCCGTCTGACCGGCTGAAGTCGATTTAAAGTCGACGATTGCGGTACAGTAACATACTCAACGTACAATAATAATAATTGAGGTGCGTTTTAAGTATTTGGCCGAGACCCTAGCACGAACGCGCGAGGTGTAAACGTAACGTAGATATGTCGTTTTTTTTTCACCCTACAGTATTTAAGTTAAATTGTTTGCAACAAGCACAATCAGTATCATCCACAAGCAGTGTTGGCCTAGTGGTGTGACCGTCGGAATACCAAGTCATAGGTCTCTAGTTCGAACCTCTGATTTTTCGGATTCATGTGCGTATTGGTCACTTGCTTCGGTGAAGGAAAACATCGTGAGGAAACCAGCATGCCTGAGAGATATTTTTCGCCAAGTCAGAGGCCCATGGGTGGCATAAAAACTCTGACACCTGGTTAGTCACTAACCACACGATAAACAAAGAAAGAAGTATCATCCATAGATATGAATAAACTCTTAAAAGTTATGGAAATATTACACGTGAAACGAGTATTTTTAATTTTAAAATACATATTTACGTTATGTTTACACCGCGCGCTCGTGTTAGGGCGTCTGATGGTAAGGACAGAAACGTATACCACCCTACCTTACCCTTCAAACGTTAACGGAAATCCTGAAGCAATATTTTAGAGAACAAAAGACCTTATTGATATTCACCTGTAAACGGTTCTTGATAAGCGGATATTTGTTTACAAACGTTACATGGGACACCGGCATGCTATCCTTACATAAAGTTGACAATATGGGTCCAAATTCTGTGTATGTCAAGTTATAATCGTATTAATACTGTGGAGCTTCCGTGACGAAACGTACCTTCGTATTAAGGGAACGGTAGATTAAATTATTCAATTTATTTGCGACCTTAGTATCCTTATATTTTGGATTATATTTGGGAAAGGTCAAAGTTAAATAACATAATTTCTTCTTAACATTTTCTTCGTTGCTTCGTTTTCATCTGAATATAACTTGACCGAAATAATGTATGTAGTTAATATGAGTCAGACAGCAAAAAAAAAAAGTAATTGGAAAATAATTGAAATATTTCCATCTCCTAATGGATTAATGTTAAAATTTCTCATCGGCTTATCAAATGATGGGGGTCGTATTCTCGAAATGAAATGTCCCTTTCTTAATGCACGTTATTAGGATGCCGCTATTCTTTTCTTCCTCATAAAATCGAATGGGATAGAATGAGATGGAAAATAATTTGTAGAAAAACATAATGCAGGGTTGGAAGCGGCGGGATTCGTGTCAACTTACAGGTAGATCAATAAAATGGCTGTTTCATTAACTTTATGTCTGACGGCACTTATAAAGACATTAAATGTCCCAAGTTCATTTGGACTGTTACATTTCTCGATCCGTTTTTTCGTGATGCTTCCATTTTGTTTACGTTATCTTTTACACATCTTACATCAGAAAACGTGTAGCATCTCTTACTAAATTACTTCTGATCACTCCGATATCCTCCCGGAATACACCGAGATTTAATACACAGGTATCTATTAGAAATAACAACCAAGATGGCTACAGTACTTTCAATAGCAGGGAAGTGGGTAACGTAATGACATAACTAATGGTTACACTTAATGATCATCGGGAACCATCGAGTAGGCAATTCAGAACGTTATCAGAGAATTACTGAGTCTAGATTAGATACAAAGAGAATGTAGTGCTCCGAATACATTCTCTAATGAGACACTACTACGATATAAAGCTCCGTTAAGTAATGGGACTGAACCGCGGTACAATAAATATGATCAAACAAAACGTGCAATAGAGGAAGCAGTACGTTGCATAGATAAACGGCTTGGAGCGTACTCATAAACATAGGAAGCCAGCAGTCGTTCTCGAAGCACGAAATTGACTCGACTGTTCGCGTGTTCGAACCACGTTACCTTGGTAATTGGCATGCTGCTGTAACGCTAGTCTGTCACTACTGGGGCCACGGCCTGAGGACCGTGGTAGAGGCAGTGAAACGGCCATGTTCATTGTCAGATTAGATCGGAAGTTCACTTGATATGCACGTGTGTGAGCTACATGTGCGATAATCAGTATTGATGAAGGTAAGATTGAATGATTGTGGAGAACTAGTTACATAGCACTGTTAATAGCTTATGGATCAGACACACTGGTACAGACAAATTGCGGACAGTGGACATGGACAATGATAGATATACTTCAGCATAGTATCAGTCCAAATTCGTTGGATTGATTGGATTCGTTGGAGCCGTGAACCGTACCGGTTAATCGATTTATTTACTTGAATATTAGTAAAAGTCAAGGACAATAATAGGGTCTTCATCATTTCCAAAGCCAGTTAATACAGTAGGTGCCCAATTTGAATACAAACCATCTCTAACAACATTAATTACGGAAGAACAAAACGAAATACGCCAAAATACCACCATTTTAGCCGTAGTCTTGCGAAGCCAAGATCAAAATCCGTCGATCCGTTTTCAACACGACATTGGCCTTGTCGCTTGTTTTAAAGCTCTACGCTAAGCCTTGAACCGTTGTCTTTGTTTTAAGACAATAAACCCGCTTTGTTGCTGAAGAGGAATCTTCTGGCAAAGTCGAGAGTCGATGCTGACATTTTCTAGAATGATGAATGGTACAGACGTTGAGTGTACTCGTGTGTTTATAAGTCTTTTATTTTTGAGTCTTTAAGTTTATACAGGTCAGGGGTTGTCAATTCCAGAATTGGTTCGAATTCTTTGACGGAATAATATTATGAACTAAAATGATGAGTTTCAGGTTAACAGCACTAATTCTAGTGAAAATGTTGCCACGACAAAATAATTTGTCACTAGTCTTCATAATTTTTATTTCCGATTGTTTCAAAAACTAAAATAATTACCATGGCCTTTTTAGGCTGCTACTATTTTCCGAATAACAGTATAGATTTAGAAAAACCTTGAAACTGTGTGAATATTTATTATTTTGGTAAACTGATATAGCCGTCCGATAGGAAACAGAAATAGGTTTCAAATTACAACCTACATTTAAGTAAGTCATATTCAGAGACATATTGTGGTCAACATTAAGTTTGTCTCATATAAAATGTCACTAGGCATCAGAATTTAATACGCCTTATATTTTGGCGATGTAATACTAAACTAGAATATTATGAGGACTTTTTAATACAAATGTAAAAAAAAAACGCAGACATTTAAGTTACCCGATAACATCTCTTCTTAGAAACTCCTAAGAATATTATATTTCATAATAAATTTAATCGTATATTTGTAATAATTATGTTTATTCTCGAAGAATTCGCGACTAAAAATGCTATTAGTTTTAATTTCTTAGTTCGGGGAATAGTCTTCGTTATTCTTCATCCATTTTCTAACGATCTATGTTCTTAAAAAGAAAAATACAAAAAAATCGAGTTTCGAAAAATATTGTAATAATTTAAAGCGAAGAAAAAAATAGTTTCATAAAAGAAAAACTTATGCAAAACCTTGACTAATTGCCAACATGCAACACAATCGTAATTCTTTTACGAAAACTTCAAATTATTTACAAAATCTTGGACTCAATCACACTAGATTTTCAACGCAGATATGGTTTAGTGCTTACAAAATAAAAAGCTTCTCGTGGTCTTGATCTGATAAGGTCAAAACAAAAGGCATAAGTGGTTGAAAATACCTTAAAAGTGGCGTAATAAGATCTCATTAGTCTTTGATACTGATTTATTACTTTCAAAGTAGGACTACTTAGAACTACGTAGGTCAAGTATGAATCAGCAAGAGACATAAACAATGGAGGAGATTGAACGTCAACTGCCAATTATCATTCAGAAGACAGAATACACAAAAATAACTCTTATGGAGTGTTTCATCAACATCACAGACATAATGATGCACAAACAATTATACAAACTGAAAAATCATGGAGATTCAGCAACGAACCCCTAAAAATTAACAAAATTAGTGAAGAGAAAAACAGTTATTCCTAAAAGAAAGAAGAAAATACTCCTACAGATACAAACGCAATACCAAAGCCAGCAAATTAGTAGGTAGTTACGTTACAAATCAACTAAAACAAGTAAAAATCGTATTAAAACCTAATTATTCACTCGCGTTGTTGCCACAACAGAATGATTTACCAAAAAAGTACAAAAACAAATTTATGTCTCTTTGGGGACGGTCGGGCGGTGTCCATTACACGATATCCTTCTTGATTTATTAACGTGGATATCTCGACGCGAATAAGTATATAATGCTGTGAGGTCCAGTAATGAAATGTGGGAGAGGCTGATGTTAAAGATGGTCATATAAGACTTTATGGCACAGACAAAGGAATGTTAAGGTGTCTTTAATTAATTGATTTATTACAGCTACCATAATAGTCGCGCGAGAATTATTATGACTATCCGTAAGAGAGTACCCATATCAGATTTTGAGCTAAGAATGCAATTCAAGAATGACTAATTGTTCGATGAATTTATTCGCCGCACAGAATAGCGTTTTAACGAAACATTGCAGGCCAGATCAGATGACAAACAATCCATCCTAAAGAGTGACATTCTTTGAGGCAAGATTTGGCTCTCAAGTTGGGATCATTCGGCAAATAAGGTGATGGAAGAGCAAAACATATCATAAGTTATCAAAAAAAAAACTTACGTCAATACTGTCGAAAAAGTTATTGCAGAAAAACGAAAGGCTTTGAAAGCGATTTCCAGTAGTCCAGGCCATCTGGTTGGCCCTACCATCAAAGGCCTAATAAATCGAAAGATGGAACATCACGCAATGAAAAACAAAAGAATGGAAGTGTCACAACCCAGGGTCATCTTCAGTAGTTGAAGACGGCGACGAAAGCAAAACAATAAAATAAAAGGTGTGACTAAGGTGTGAAAAGCTTCTAAAACCACTGACAAATGCATCGTCATTAACCAACATTTCCAGACGAAAGGGCAAATCGAGCAACACATGTTGCCAACACAAGCTTAATTCGTATAATTTACTTAGCACTCAATTCCTAAATAATAACACGGCTCGTTTGGATTATTGTGAGGTTGGGCCTAATATGCCATATGTTTAACGCCTCCGTGTCACCTACTAATACGACTTTGATAAATAGGTCGCGACATTATAGGCTACCTAATACCAAGGCCCGTACTACGTTTTTATTTCTCGCTTGCTACATGATTCTTTATGTTTGTCATTCATGTAATTGCAACTTTATAAACGAAGTGTGTGTTTTTTTTTATCATAACGTATTTAATCACGATGTCTTTCATATTTATGTGATATTGCCTATTTATTTACTCGGCTGTAGGGCGGTTTATATGCATTAATTAAACTTTTAGAGTCACTGAGTTCTTTGACAGTTAAATTCTATATCATTTTAACAAGGTGGTAGCGACCCTTCTTTATTTATCATCATCTTCTGCCTAGCCTTTTCCCAACTATGTTGGTGTCGGCTTCTAGTCTAACCGGATGGAACTTAAACTTATTCCTAAATCTTTTATATTGCTAGTCTAAATTAGTTTCGAGATGAGATCCTTTTCAACTGTTACAACAATAAAATTGAGCATTAATAAGTTTCGTTCAACATGATTTCTAGGTGACTTTCACGTGTGTTCTATTACAGCTACCATTAGTAGAGGAATCCTTATAATGTGGTTATTCACGCTTGTAGCATATGCTTAATGTTAGAATTTCAATTGATTGACACCGCGTCTGGTTTCAGAGTCTTAAGTACCGACACATGTTTGTTTATTGCTTTATGAGTAATGTATTAGAACTAATAAAATTTAATAAGCACTTGCACAGATCGGTAAATGAGAGTATTGTATTTGATGGGTTAAAGCCTTGCACTCTTCTAAGATCTTCTTCATTTAAATGAACTAATTTAGGCTGTTCAGTTAAAGAATATTAGGATAGCATTACAATACAGAAATTGTTTGAGGTGATTCCGAAATCATTTAGCAACATATTTTGCTTGCAAAATTTTTGCTAACTAGTTCGCGAAATCTTATAGGAATCTGCAAGCCAATACGATTACATGACTCCATAAACCTATACGTCATGTAGAACTGTGTATCGAGATGTATCCAACATTTTCGTGGAAAATCGTTATATTGTAGACGCCTTTATAGAAGAATCCATGTTAGGACAACTGTATCAAGAATCTTTCCTTCCTTAGAAACTACATCCATGACGAAGCCTTCCTCTACCAATTATGGCAGCGGAAATCGTTACACCAAGAGAGAAAAATATATAAAATGCTTACTTACTTTTACGGGTTCAATAAAGATACCTGTCTTAAGTTTCATTGTAATGAATTCTTGTTACTCAGTGTAGCGGGCTACTGCATGTGTATACCGGTAGTTCACACTTAGTGCAACAGGTGGCGCTGTTGGCTATATACGGCAGTTCTCAGGATTAGCGGGTGGATTTCCTATGGATGTTTTTTCCTTGGTGTTCGCATCAATGAGATATTATATGGGAACAGCGTTGTAACGGAGCGAAGAGATTACTTTTTTGTTTTGATCAATAAGTTGGGATCGGATTCATTGGATTTTGTTGTGTTAGGATTTAAGTGCAAGCTGTTAATTTAAAAGGATTTGAATATCTTCAAACACAAGTACAAAATTTTAAAATCACATGGCAAACTCACTAGCTCTGGCAAGTAAAACATTTTTTTTTTCAATTATGTACGTCCTTAATTCACGTAACCTGTGCGTGATCAAAACATAAGACTCCTGAAAGTCACGATCAATATCAGAAACGCATCAACACGCATCATAAACGTCGAACAAAATCACTCATTCACACTAATCTAATCACACAGTCGGCTTCCGTGGCACATTCCCACAGTTACACACTGTATTACATTAGGCACAAGTCGAATACAATAGCTCCAAGTTGGTCCAAGACCATACAACACGGTGGGTGGTCGAACGTTGCACCTCACACAACGGTCCTCTCATCATAACTAAGCTCTTTATTCCTCACGTAATGGCAATGAACAGAGTGCTAATTTTACTTCATAACACTCTCTTGTCCCACTTATCTATAAACAACTCCACTTAAAATAAACCAGCCTTGTTGCCTATAAAAATAACCATACGGATATCATTAGCTTATCGACCTACTTCGTATTTCAAATCAAGCAATGCTCAATTTCAGCTCGACTAACGGGATCCGGTATGGTCTAGTGGCTAGGATACCTGGCTCTCACCCAGGAGGCTCGGGTTCGATTCCCGGTACCGGAAGAATCTTTTACAGTTTTTATTTCATGTTTTGCTTTGAATGCCACTTTGTGATTGTTAGTCACGATAAAAACGCGCATTTTATACGCATGGAGGGAGATTACTAACCAGGCGTCATACTGTTGGTATCGCTCATCTTTCTAAGCGGTAAGCAAGAAAAATAGGAACAAGAACCAACCACTGATTATGGAGATAAAAAGTGAGAATTTGAAAAGTTTTTTGCCATAACTTTCTTGGGAATTATTTCTCTTTGTTTACCTCTATTGTTGTAAGCGTTGCGTATACAGTACGGAACAGATTAAAATGTATGTACTTTCTTTATCCGATCGCACATCTAATCTGGGGCTTAACGAGACATGCTAAAATATTATCGTTGCAGGAAGTATTAGGCCTCCTTTATCCTTTGTCCAGACTCTCATTAACACGTTCTACAAGGTCCGTAGACAACACTTGGGAGCTGTTTAGTTTTTATTTTCCTTTTTGGCGCCAGATTTTTTGCTTTTAGAACTATCCTAAACATGTCTGCCATGAATATTGTCGGACACCTGAATGCATTATACAACGCATCCTATTTCCTGTTAAAGTTCAGATCGTGTTGAATTCTCCGCATGACTAAAACGATTGTTTCGAATGGTTGATTTATTTTTTCCTCTAGAAATCGTTCTCGGAACGGTGATAGCAAAAAGCGCAAAATTTGCATGAGAAATTTATTGGATCCCGATTAGTGAAGGAATTTTTCGCTCCTATGTCAGAATATAATTTAAATGTGTCCTTATATTACAATATGGAGACATAATTTAGTAGGGATTCTAAGAATGTTCATCCATTCGGATGATTTAGAGATATTAAAAATTATTCTAATACCGGTAGAGTCCCAAATGCTTGATTAGTCATTAATAGGTTTTCGATTGTTAAACCTTTACCCGTTTAAAATATGTTTTCAAAGGTTTATTATTGTTGTTATTTATTACTTTGGTTCCCCGAACTTATCTGAATGTTTCATCATGTAGTTATTCATCATTAAATTCATTTGTTTTATTAATACTTACTTTTTACGTTTAGTCATTTGAGTTATGTCGTTATGCGTTATTTTAATGACGATGCTACTACTGTTTGGAAATTAATGTGCGTCTCTAGTAATTCATGGATACTTTAAATTTTAAATCTTACCGCACAGTGTGCATTACGTTTTACACAATACATAGTATGTGTTTCTTGTGCTGTTTAACGAAGGAGTTTTTTGAATCGTAGGATGCATAATTATGCACATTTAATGCTATGGAATGATAACATACAAAAATGTTACAATTTCTTATTATCTTTAAATGCAAACGATAAGGAATGTGGTGTGCTAGCTGCGATAATGACGATTTAAACCCTCATTAACTTGTAAAATTCTCAGTTCCTATGAATCCCATTATAATTTTGTTAGGAATTTAGATAGTAACATTGTTTTATATCTCCATTTCCTGGAACGTTATATATAATTCTAAAATTCCAGAAAGCACAACTATACCTCAGCAAATATTGAACGTAGAAACCAGATCGCGTTCGCCGGCGTCAGTATGTAAATCTTTATCATTTACTGCACGCATTTCCTCTCTGAGACCTGTTTCATTATAACCGAGATCTTTCACCGCATCTGATGTTTACATTATAGCTCAACATCATACTGGTTGCGTTGATCTACCTATTTCTGCTACATACCAATCAAAATTATCAAAGTAATTTGCATGTTCGTAGGTAATGCTTACTCAATATCTACGTAATTGAAGTGACATGACATGCCATTAGTGAGCTTTATGCAGATTTGTTTGAGTGTTTGTCTTAATGTTGGTAATGCAGGGTACATGATTATTCTAGTGTTTATTTACCTGTTGTTATACTCCTAGTAAAACTAAAATAAGGTTCAAAACGGTGCTAGATGGTTTTTACCGTACATTTCCATTTTAGCGATGATTCATTAAGTCTCAGCGTGAACAAGCATTATCTTTTGTGTTTAGTAAAATATGTTCACGTTCCAAAATCTTTCTGTCCAACTTATTTAACTAATGTGCGAGAAAAATCACGGTTCAATGTCTTGTCGTGCGCGCCACGTGATCTATTCATCACTCCAATACTTATTTTTTGGAAACAACAAAAGCTTTGACGCTAAACACTTCCATTATTACGTCCTAAATAGACAAAGCAACTTTGTTCGAGACAAAAAGAACAAATAAAAGGTTGTCGCCATTAATTTATACACTTCTGACATTTGTAACGGTGCATCTTTTGTCGTGTATTGTAATGTAACAAACTTACAACTTAACCCCGTGGAGGCGAAAAATTTGCGCTCTGCGTGTGTGCCGTCGGTATACACTAAACAGAGTTGCACAAAGGAGTGCTCTTTTTCATTTACGCGTTTCGCTTTCGGTATGATTATGTGTTTTTTTTTTCGAATCGAATTCGAATTAGTGACGGTGCAGTGTCACCTGAGCCGAGAGGCGGGACCTCACATCTAACAAAGACGCGTATTTTGGTCGCTCAAACGACCATTCACTACTTATAATAAAATATTGTGCGCTCTGTTCGGGACTTCGGACCCCACGGGAATATGTGAGACCCTCCGATGTTACTTTTTATGTTCATACCTCATATTATAATTGTGAGATACGATGTTTTTGTAATTATTTACGATCTTAATATCTCGAGGACATAATACATGGCCGTGAAACGTTCCTAAACCATTACTATGAGCTGCCTAAACATAAAAACGAACAGTAAAACACGTGTAGGCACTTGTAATTAACTAAAGCACTTCAACAATAAAAATCGATCAGGCTTTGCGCAAATTTTGTTGTTTTAAAAAAAAGACATCCAGAATAACGTTTGAGAAATTATAATAGCTGTCGCATTTCAAACGAAATTCTCACCAGCGGTACATATCTTGAAGACTTAACAAGTTCAAGCAGTTTATGAGGTGCTAGGCACTGTTCCATACGACCTCCGGCTTCGCGCGCTCGTAACCATCCACAGTCGACCTGAATGAGCTCCCTGCACGAACGTCGCAAACTAAATCTTTTACACTCACAGTTCACTTGCCAAACCGAATAGTAAAAGAAGAAACCATAGGAAAATATTGGATGATGTTCAACGCCAGCTCATAAAGTAAGCCGAGAATAATCTTGAGCTCCCCCACGTAATGGATCCTACAGTTTACGACGTGCTAAACTCTCCCCGCTATGGATGAAGTAATGTTCATAACACTGAACTGTGTCAAGAATGAGTTTCCGAGTTCTTGACACGTTGGCGTTCTCACTCCGGATATAGCTTCCTGACGCCACCGCAGTAAAACTCAGTTATTCTATTTCATGTAAATTCCGTTTGTTCCAAAATCAAGTTATGACCGAATGCATTAAATTTAAATTCAACCCTTCTGAAAGTAAAAGGCAAAACAGAAAAATCATAGCGATTCGTTGTTGCTTGATTTTTACATCCCGCTGGGTGTCGTTGTCGGGAGGCGTCGTCTGTACAAGTGTACAAGACACACACAGCGCCAGCACAAAGCGAAGGAAACGCTTAACGCACACATTCTGGAGATCAAAGAACGCGCAATCTGTGTGAAAAAAATAACGTTTTGGTCCCAAAAGGGCGGACCCGTTTACGCGACCCAATTCACGCGAGTGGTTCGGACGACGAAGAAATTGAATTGAAACCAGCCCGAACAACAAATTCAAACGCGTATCGAATTGTTTTACGTTTGACGAATTCGCATTTGGAAAATTTTAAATTCGTTACAATAGGCTATAATGATGCAGACCCGCTTCTTTGTCCGTAACAGAATGTTGTAGGGCACAAAGAATTCGCGGTATGCTCTTTAACGGCAAAGTTTAACTTTTTAAGTATGTGTTCGATATCGATCGTGTGGCGATAGTAGGAATAAAGTGGACCGCGTTTTTTGGAGGTTCGTGATGCCAAATTCTCTCTACACTGTCGCCAGTAACGATGTTCGCATTCCGAAATTAATTCAACAGCATTCGTACAAGAAAATTATTTGAATTCCATTATTAAGCTTCGTTTCTGTCTTTGGTTTAAGTTAAACCTGGCTTGTGTGATGTTGTAGCGAAGATTTACTTTTCTAAGAACATTAATCATATCATAAAGAGAAAATTGCCTTCCGAGATCGTCGTACATTTACTTACGATGTTATCAAGCTCCTTGCAGCTTCCATTTGTTAGTGTCTTGTTTAGAAGATCACATCTGCTAAACTTTATTAGCTTACCTTTTGACAAAAGCCAAGTTGATGGAGGCGCGTATCAAATCGCGCAATTCAACGCGCTCCTTAGCGCAGCTGGTTTGGGCGAAACGAATCTTTACTATTTATTGTTTGAATCTTTCTTGTGCGTTATTTATGAAAATCTATAGTCATTTGACACGGTACCCTGGCCGACTGCTTTCAGGAAAGTGTGTCACCTTGCCTAGAATTAGTAACGCGTTCCCATGGTCTTCGATCTTGATTTAAAATATTGTTGGTCTGTCGTCTTTTGTGATTGATTGGATGACTTCTATTAGGTACTATCGGTAAATGGTGCCCGCAGTTTCTAGTTCTAATCCGTCACTTGTATGCCTTGTTATTATGTTTCTACCATGTGTTTGGTTGCATAAATGTTTCGGTGCATCATGTTTTGGTCACTTTATAAACTTTGTTTACAGATATTTCCTTCAAAAAATGTATTCAAACAAAATCCCAAACGCACAATAAATTAACTTATCACTGGAGATTTCTGGGCGAGTTGAAAACAAAGGAAATTGTTTTAACTTTGAACAACTTCTGCGTAGAACTTGAAACTCAATAAATGAAGCAATTTCTTGCTACATATGCTTGCATTAGCATCGAGTGAAAGCCGTGGAGGTACGTGGAAACGATCTGCCAAGTTCTCATCGGCTACCTTATTACGTCGCGTCGGCCGCCGCTTCGCCCGTTACATCGACCGCGCACATCCCAGACCGAAGTTTTTTACCGCCCGGTAGCTGCACCGATTTGATTGCTCCACTTTTTACTCTCTTTTTCAAATAAACCGAAGTAATTGTTTGTTTTAAGTCCCGTAGATTGCGTCCGCTGTACGGATTTGTTACAGACATTTTCGGCGTTAGAAAATAGAGACTTCAAAACGGTTGAGCGAATCCAATGTTCCGTCGTAATCTTCTCGGTTGGGTTTACAGCGTTTTCTATGTAATTCCGCTTTAACTTACGAGAGCAATGCTTTGATTTCAAATGTGGAATTAATTCTAAATTACTGAGCGACGTCTGCTTTTTGCTCCAGAGCAGGTAACAGGAAACGGGTTGTCTGACGTTAATCCCACAGCGAGCGCGTGTGTGCGTGTCATGTTGTGTAATCAGAGCTTTGAATGCGTGCGTGTAGTGTGGACGTCGCCTGGTTTTTATGCAGTTGAGAATCGAATGCCGCGAGGCTATCAAGTATCGTTCGACTAATCACATTATCACCCATCTCTCTTCAACTAGTTCCCAAGCTCGAGAAGGAAGATCTGCAATCTTTGAGAAGCCATCGTCTATGATATCACGATATGTTAACCCCGCAGTAGGTTGTTTAGACCGCACTCGTTCATCAGATCGCTGCAATGTTCAGAATGAATCTTTATGATTTAGTTCCCTGGAGGCGTGCAACTAGGAGTTTCTCAGGCTACTGGCAACTGGTTTGTTTCCGACATTACTAAATAAGGCGCTCATATTTGCACCTCATATTTTGCAGCGGACGAGATGTGAGAGGATTTTATTGGATCCATTTTGATTTAGGTTTAAAGAATTTTATTTCTCATAACAACTTAAATTTAAATTGCGTAAACCAGTGAGTATCTGTAAGAAGTGATCGTATAACATAAAATTTAATGTCGGGTTGAGAAAAACGGTTGACGTGTGATTTCTGCCTTTTGCGGGATTTCCGTCTTGTCTATCGATTAAAGACATCGGTCGCGTACAACGGTAGAGCTCTTTCTATGTTTATTGATGTGAGACAAATGGTTGATTGAAATCGTTTTCATTAAATCCCTGTACCTAAATCAAAATTTGTCCCCTCCGTTTAGCAAACAATATGAGTCCTCAATAATCCTAAAAAAGCGCAGGTGATTAAAGGTGGATTGGTAGCTTTATATCACTTTTCACATCAATGACGTGGTTAATCCAGTGTGAAGCAGGGTCGCCTTGACTGAAGGCTGTCAGGGGAAGATTATGAGAAGACCAGGGGAGAGTAATCCATGCTCCTCTCTCACTGTCCCTCGTGTTATCAGTGATAATGTTTTCTTTTGTGTACTTTGATCTTAGATTTTTTTTTGAAGCGTTAATCTAGTTATTATCTGATTAGATACTACGCGAGACATTTAAGGTTTTTTTTTTAAACTACCAAAAAGATTTTAAAAGGATAGTATTGGTGTTTTTCATTTACATTTGAAATCGGATTTGCCTTTCTAAGACCAAATTCCAATGACTCATCTATAATTTGCCAGATTATTTAATAAGGACCTTCTATCCCAAAAATTACTATTCCCCAAAATTAGATTAGTCAAACTTGAACTTAATTATTGTTATAAAAAACAATAGACTCAAATACAGTCCCGAGTTTGTTTACTCTATAATTAAAATAATGACCCTAATTTAGACCACATCAAAGTTCCAATAAGTCCTTCTTTTACCTGCGTTGACTGATTGGCTAATGGGTCTTTGATCCTCAAAACCGTTTTTTTTTTCAACCAACCAGTTTTGTTATCCCAGCTTTGTTTTCTTAACGATTAAGAAGAGTTTAGTGTTTGTCTGAGAAACACGCAGATAAGGGTTGTTGTGACCCGACAAATTAATTTGCTTTTTTTGCCGCTCTTGTTGGAACATGTGCTAAGGTTTACGGTGACAGGGAACGTGACAAAAAAGGCGTTGACCTGACGTCGTTATCAAAATGTTGGGGTTTCACTCACGGTTCGAACTTCCAACATGAATTAGGGACAATGACGATATATGATTTGTGATGCAGAAAAATATTAGATAAAGATAAATAAACAAATATTTGGTGATTACAGAAAAATAGAACAAAACTTCTACAATTTAAATTTGCACTATTTAACTGCTGTGAAATCCAAGTATTCTGTTGACAATTGTTAATTATTTTTTAAGCTACAACCATCTAAAAACTTCAAATGTTGCAAGCTCCATCTTACCCATTTCGCTCGACTAACTTTAGCATATTGCGTGAAATACCAAGCAGGTGTACTCCCTTTACGATCAGTGGACAGAACACTTTTGCTGTTGGTTGACGAATATGTGTCAACAAGGAATATTTTACTATTTACTTGCGAAATATGATAATTAGACCACTGTGGTGCTGGGAACCAACTAGCAATTTTATTGTCATGTTAAATACAAAAACGTTTGTCTAAGCCCTCAGATTTCAATACAAATGTTTTGGCTATTATTATACTTATAGTAAAAATAGGGCAGGATTAAGTATTGAATTATTGTTTTCATAACTTATGTATTTTAATATCAATGCCCTAGGGGTTCAAATTGTGAACTGGTTGTGACATACGTGGGATTTGATACAAAACAGTTTATTATTTCAAACAATTTATTCATCGTTAGCGTGGATGTGTTTGACACAATGTTTATTGCGGTTTAAATAGGATTTTGTTGAATTATAATGATACAAAAAATATTTGCATATTATGTGAATATAAATTTAAATATCAGTTTCGACACTTAATTTGATAGTTGATCATAAATTATAGTAAATAAAATAGATGTAATTTTCTTTTCTTAAGAATTCTTAACAACACAGATTCTGAATTCAGAAGTCTCGCACATCAGGCATGAAAATCACAAAAAGTCAAACTCGCTAAGATAATTTTATTAATAAATAACTTAAGGTTGAGTTACGTAAAAGCGTGTGCTTAGGTATGTAACTTACCCACCCCTTTTAAGTAAACTATGAAAAAAAAAATGCATTAGCTATAAACTATCTTACCTACATACCCCACCTTACAAATTTTCAAATAAAACCGACCAACTAATCCACATCGTGAACCACAAAAAGGTCGAGATATTAATCCAGCGAACGTCGAACAAATTCCCGACGTGTCCCCCAAAAACTTACGGTAACGACATAATGACAGCGACGCAACGTATAAAACGAGTATCTATCCCAAATAGTCCTGGATTAATGTCGATTTAATTAAACCTGTATAATTTTGGTCCTTGAACCTGGCAAGGATGGAGGCGGCATGTAGACCTCAAATGTCACCTTTTTGGTCTGTGCTCAGTTGGGCATAGATTGTTTTATTTGGATTTTATCTGAATTTGTGTGTAAAATGGAATAAACTTAAATTAAACTCATACATAATATCACACCTCTTACCCTGAAAGGTTCAGCAGAGGTATCTATTATATGTTAAGATTTTGCCAGTCATATTTAAGGATTATGTAATACTAAAAGAGCCTTACCACTTACAATTTTGCTATCAATTACACCCGTATCTATAGTGAAGTACATAATTACTTTAGCTTAAGCAATTACTTGCAATTTTTTTATGCAATAGACAAGAATTTCAACGAAGTAAGAACCGTCAAAGAAGCAAAGGTAAGAATCTAACTTTTTACAGTTCTAACTTCAACCAATTACTAAATTACACAGTAAAAATCTTATTTTAAAAAATAACATTTACTCAAGTAACACTTTGACTTGTTTATAGATACGGGGGTAAGAGTTAGGAAAATGTGAGAGGGGAAAACTTGTTCCAATCAATAAGATAATCAAAGTAACTAAGTCATACTTAGGTATTAGGCCAACGCAAGAGTTAAAGAAGCACGATACTTGTAAGCAATCAATCGTAGAGTAAGTTACAGAAAATAAAGCAAAAAAAAATAGTTATTATTTACATAGCAGTCCAAACTAACAAACCCAATATTGCATTCTCTAATTCTCACGCAAATTAAAACAAACACCCTTATCCAAAATGACGCATCCACAATCCCATAACCCAAAAATTCAAACATCCTGTAATAATCGAAGGTTGCGTGGGCAACCCCAAAGAAAGGGCCGTATTGTAGGCGGCCCAACTTTATCAAATTACAACCTGTGCTGTTTTGTGCCGACAAAGGCTGTAGGGCTCTAAGCCCACCTTTGGAGCCCAGCAATTTGAGTGATGCAAGTCGTCCGATAGTTTTAATTTGGAAATGCGTGACTGTACGCTTGTATTTAAGTTTATGATGTGGTTGGACATTGATTGTTTTGTGAGTGTAGGCTGTACTACCTACGGGTGGAGTGACCGATTGTGGGGTAATGTTAAGCTGATACTTCAAGTTTTCGACCCAAATTTGTCCCAAGAATGCTGCATCGAATTTAAAGCAAGACCAGAAGTAATGTGAAAATCTAACTACCTGAAATTCTGTAAGGACTTCTAACCCCAAGATCTTGACATTACTAGTCAATATTAAATATCAAACCCACTCATAATTTATTACTGTAAGTAGGCTACTAATTCACAGTCCCATTTAGTGATGAACCACAACTCCATCTTCAATAATTTCAAACACAATTCAATGATATCCTTAATTACCTTTCAATAAACATACTTCAGCTTTTTACTCAAAAGTATATAAATATAGGTATATAAAGTAATATTTGCGAAACCGAAACTCTCCATGAAAGAAAAGGACGAGGAAGAATGACGCCGACAAAATAAGCTAATTTACTTTTAATAGCTCGTAGCCGCTCGTAAAATACTGCTAACACATGTTATTAGGGTTCATTTCATTTGCACAAATCTTTTTTAGACTAATTATCTTCAGCAAATATTTTTTTCTCGAAGCTCCAACCTTAATAGCTACAATTTCACGAAGACCTCACAAAATTTAATATAAACAACTCAAAAACTATTAATATGACACACAAAAAAAAACGTTCACACCCAATTTGGACTGTTATTAAAGTATAAAGAATCCCTAAATTCCTTATTAAAACAGGAAACTATAACAAAAAGTCTTTCATACCTGTGAAATCTAGGAAGAACCATTTCCACATTTCAAAATTAAACAAAACCTTTACGTCTACAGGATAAGGGTCAATATTGTCTGAAATTTATCTTCTAGCAAGCAAATAAACTTGGTATTCTATGTTGACCTACGTCTCATGTCCTTTCGGTGAACAGTTCTTAAGGCTGCTTTTCCACTTGAGATGAGCTAAGCGGCGCGACGTAGTGACTAATAGATGGATGATATCAACCAACAGGATCGTTTGATTTTCATAGGTTAACGTTTGACCTAGGTCTACTGGAAAAGAGTTCTTAGAAACAAAGTTCTATGATACGAACAAAGTGCGTCTTCATAGCAAATCTTATCTGCCATCGCTATACCATTTTAGCTCTAGTGGAAATAGACAAATAGTTTCATACCTTGTATTATTTCGTGTCTCAGGAGGCAGCCTTCATGTTAGGTCCCCGCCACACCGCAAAGAGATTACACCGCGATCAATTTGTTTTACGCAATCCATACAAAACCAGTGACACGGAAATAATGGCTGTTCGCAGCGATTAGCATTGCCACGGAACAACCTAATTACTTACAATTAAATGTTCGAGCAAATGTTTCTGTAATCGCAATTGCGAAAAAGACTTGACAATCGTAAATCTGAAGGTAAATAGAATCAATTAAAACTGAGTTTAAAGTACGGTACAATATTGTGAAATCATGTTGGTATTTGCTTTAAAATGACTCGGATAATTTTCAAAAGAATTTTAATATTTAAAAGTAAGGGAAACCAGGCCCTGGAAACATTACTTATTATGTGTGATGAGAGCAATAAATGAGTTTATTACGAGTAAAATATAAACAAAGGTGAGATAATAAAATGCGTTAATGAGGCAGTCAGCTTTTATAACAGATGCTCTTTTTAAATAAATAAACACTTATGAGCATAAAGTTAACACTGTTATTTTAAAAATAACTTTGAAAATTCCGAAGCTTCAGAATATTATTTTGCTTTCACCATTATTCGTTTAGTAGAGCCCGAGTAACCATTTCGGCTTGATTGAAAAAAAAAACATGGCAACATTTTTATTAAAATATTAAACGGGGCATGAATCCATATACATATTCTGTTGTTAGCATACACTTGCTAGCATAACCACACACAACAACATAGATTTTACAGTTGCTTGCCCATCAAACATTCCGGAACAATTGATAATGCACAAAACATACACTGTATGCACTTTCTGATGATGCACATAACATATGACTGCACTACGATGGGCATATGAATCGTTCTACCACACATTTACTTTGCTACAAAACTTCGATACCTAATAGATACAAATGTTTTTATCTGATTTTTTTCGCGATGGCTATGTTGGTCCCATGGAGAAAGTTATTCAGTTTGATTGTCTCTACCTCACCCTTAAAGCTGTATACAAGGAGATACAAGCTGTATACAAGGTGGAACAGACACCGATGTGAAAACGGTTACCACGTACTCAGCACATCATTCTGAACCCCCCCCACATAGAATTTTTACATCGGTTATTAAAACATACCAACCCTATATTTACACAGTGTAACTTCTTGCAGTGGTTCATCGCTCACACATTTGATAGCACCGGATCAATGACTAAAATTCGCCTACTGCTCTGCTTAAACGCTTCCGGTAACCAACTGCAAGAAAATTCGACTGAGGTATTATTTAGATGTTTCCCTTGATAATTGAGAACTACCGATCTTTATTACAAATCTATTGGGCATTAAAACTTTATTGATTGTGATCGGACTTTCAGATTTGGAGGTATTCAGTCGGCACTGTTTCATCGTCTTTTAAGTTGGGTATCAGTTCAACCTACTTGAATTTCTTACTGTTGATTGTCAAGATTATATCTAGAAAAGAATTTGCGGAGGTCATGTGGCTATCGCTACGAAAACCGTTATCGGTAGGTATGATGCTATTACAAGAATAGGATGTCGCAGTATGTCTGAACACAATCTGCTCGTTAAAGAATGTGGAAGCAGTCACCGATCTAGGCAGGAATTCACCATTGCAGCCTTTCTGCCCGTCGTCGAACGGGCATGCAATTTGACAATCTTATAGTCTTGTATCAAATATCGCAAGAAAAGAATATTGTCATTACAACAATTTGACCAGTCAGTAGGAATATAGAAAGACTTGAATCTCTGAACACGCCGAACTATCATCTTCACTTGAGGACACTACATAAATTATTTAAATGACACAATAATCCATGGTATTGGTGACAGCAGCGCTTATTTTCTGGCACAAGATATACTCCAAACTGTTTCATCTATCTGTTGACAGTATTTTTCCCGTTAAAACACAGCGTCTACTCTATAAGCGATTTAGGCTTCACCTGGCCAGGTCGTTAAGCAATTATTCCCATGACTTCCGTGCCCAATAAACCAGTAACTCAATTAGCTCTAGCACAAACTGTAAATTCGATCATAAATATGTTTTAACGTACCATAAGTGGTAACACGCGAGCTACAAGTTGATAATAACTTGCATAATGGAACGATCACACCTGCACCTTGCACGCGAGATTTGGAGTAAACATAACTGTGTTTAAATGTGTATTATTGAACTTGCGTCATTATACAGTACCAAAAAAGCAAGGCCAGTACCAACGCTATCTGTACGTGGTTGAGTTCTGGGGGCCCTAAAATGACCGCAGAATGCAGAATCATAATAGCGAGATAATACGAATCACGTTAAAATTCTTAAAATGGTCACAGACGCAGCTAATATTATGAATTGTCATTTTGTGACCATTTTACGAACTGTAACGAAATTCATATTATCATCCTATTATTATTCTGCAAAAGCGGCCATTTTAGACCCCCTGGTCGAAACTAATACAGATATGAGGAATCATCGATGCGACAAATAAAAAGCACGAACAAACCCAAGTCTTTTATCGATAAAGCCAGTCAAACGACCAATCCTGTTGTAGGAATCGCTTATTTTTTCCACATACAAGTCTACAAACGGTTTTGTATGACTGTCAGTTCCTGCCAAAGATTGTTTAAACTCATGTTAAAAGTGGTTCGTGATGAATATTTTCAATGGATTTTCAAAATTGTGTCGTACTGCACCCCCTTGCAACAACTTGAAAACAATTAAACATGCCTTAAGATCAATTGAATCTATACAGTGTGTTAAAGTTAAACTTGTTACACATTTTTTGAGACGAAAAGCCGTGGGAGAGCTCAAAAGATTCAAATTCGGTAGAAGTTCAGATGAACAAAACGATTCATCTATCACATAAATTGAAATCCAACGACTTTGCAACGGTCAAACTTGACACTCATTATTTCCATATCAAGAACCAACAATCTAAGGATTTGTATAAACCAGACGGCGTTTAACTAAAAATAAATATTAACAAACACCGTGTCCGTCTTGGGCATGTTTTTATTAGACCAATTTCATTCACCTCTGTTGAACATTATAAGGAAGTTTACCCAAAGCGTTCTAAATTTTTTTACAAGAAAAAAAAAACGTTAAGTTTCGTTATGTTTTATCTGACAGCCCACATGATACGGTATTAATTAAACACGGCTCGGACTCATGAATTATCATGAGGTTAATAGTCACCAATGAGCTTGGAGTAATTATGTAGATGAAGCTCTTTGCGTCCGCGCAGTAGTGGGGGAGATGTGCGCGGCCTGTCTGCGCGGTGAGTTGTCAAAGATTATGATAAAAGAAAGGATATAAAACTTGTTTTCTTATAGCATTTGGGAATCATACTGCATGTCTATTTTTGTTTATCAAACCCCAAATTATTTTGCTATTGCTTAACTACTTTTAAACTGTGAAAAATACTTGTCTTAAAGTCGAAAGTGATACTTCAATGCTCTGGAGACGTGTTAATAACAAATTCCGAGCTTTTCTTAAATTAAGGTTCTGACATAAGTCACAAACTTTGCTCTCGTCTTTCTCCTTAAATAAAACATCAGATCACTTATACTCGTACATATTTTGGTTCTTTTTCAGAGCTTACGTACGTAATCAAGACTGACGGATACATCAAAACATTCACATCAACTCACGCCTACCCAAAAACAAAACAATCATCTCTCATCTTCTAATATTCATAATCTTTGACGCCCGCGCAGGAGGCGGGCCCAACTCGACGCTTCGCGCGCATCGTTCGCGTGCCGGCGCGCGCGCCACCCAAGCGCGGCTACCGGCCGTAGTCTCTCAGATATATGATTCAAGACAAACATAACTTGATACGCGGTGAATTTGGAACTACAGTTCAAATGTATTGAATTTGACAGGTGGAAGACGTTTTTCTATGCAAGCAGCGCCACCATGATGTCTCAAGTTATGCTGGTTATTTCATACCCCACCGATGAGTGACGTCATCACAATGTTTAGGTATTGATTTTTGTTTAAGGTTATCGAGAAGGCGGTGACTGATTAATGCCGATTAAAAGTGGATTTTGTTAAGTAGCATTGTGTCTGCGGACAGTAATCTACTGATGAATGATGTCACTGAGTAATGGAACAGTTTCTTATTCCTAATAATCTAAAATCAAAAAATTTTTGTGATGTGTGATGATTTAAGCAGACAAAAAGGTTTCAAATCCTATACTATTTTATAGCTTAACTTTATGGCTAAGAAAATACGAATATTGTGAATTTGGCGCGTATTTTTGTATTTTCTTCATTTCTTCTTTAATCTCTTTGATAGGTACGTAACCGCTAAAGTGATGTCAATTAGAATGTAAATTCAATATTTATCATTCTCAGTAATCAAGGATCAATAAAGAAAGATGTGGTCGGTAACTTATCAACTCAAAGGTATCAGCTCTTCGATTCCGTGATGGCTTTATATTGAAGGCTCGATTTTTGGTAATGGTATTAATGGTAAAGTGGATGAAAGAGGTTATCAGATGTTAATGAGTATTTCCTATCTTTTGAAGGCCCTTAAACCAAGGGAGGTTAATAAAAGATATTAAATTGAAAATACAGATTAGAAGAAACATGAGGAGTAGATTTTTGATTCTAGGTTATAAAAAAAAATCTGATGTAATTTTTGCAAGATCTTTCATAATATCCTGTATAATATATAAAACTATATTACTCTACGCAATTGTAACACTATTTTCTAAATTTGATCATTTCCAATTAAAGATCCAGTATTTCCTTATTCAGCTCAATTCTTCTATCTAAATACTCTATCCTAAAGAAGTTCCTACTATTCCAGCACTATTCCAAGAATAAAATACAATGTTCGAGAAAGTAACAGCCCATAGACAGTTTCCCATAGTAAATATTATATCACCAATTTATGGAGCGCTGCAAAAGAATAAAAAAAAGAAATGCGATCTAATTGAAAAAAGAACAATCACGTTCGTCAACTGTCACAATTTTGTTATTACATAACAGAAATATCATAAAAAGTTCAACGCTTTCTTAAATAACGTCGCATCGATTGCAATTCATGCATATTTTACGACTTACTTCGTTTCGACTAATATTTTGTTATTTGCTTAAATGCCACGCTATTTTAGTTTGTTTAGAAATGTATTTTCACAATTTGTTCCTTATTTTCGGCCTGATACAAATATACAATAATTGCTATTAAATTCTCTGCTCAGAGCTAGAGTAGTAAGGAATAGCTGACTAAAATAATATCAACTACACGTTACAGGAACTTATTGACACTACTGAAGGCGCCAAACCAGTAGACATATTTTAAGCTGATTCAATTTAGATTACCATTAACACGCTAAAAATTAGAAAAAGTACACTACGTTAAGTCGGCTCCAGGTTAGTAAACACTTTAGAGATTAAAATTGAAGTCAAAATTTCACCACCCCGCAAATAAAAAACCTCATCCAAACAAACTGCTCTACAACTCACGCATACAAAGCCTACTTTATAGTAGGTGCTATTACCAACTCTAGTTTATTGCACAGGATCAGATAACAAAGGAACCCTAGCCGAACATACGGGACCACCAAGAACTGACGCAGGTGCCCGATGAAGGCATTACACTGAATCGCCCATTATGATTAAACGGAATTGGCCGTAGTCTATGTTTGCAATCTACTAGAGTACTTGGGTTTAGGGTTGTCACACCTAAAGGCTTTAGAAGACCTTGGAAGGGTAACTTCTTGAGTAAAAGTGTCGAATAACTTGGGATAAGTCTGGTTACAAAAGCTTGCGCCCAGATACGTAGCCCAAGTTCAAGTTTATTCGATATTGAACCTTAAATATCTTCTTTTTTCAAAATCGAAGTTTCTTCTGAAGCCCTAACGTTTTCGTTTATGAAAAAAGAATATTTCTTTCTTAAACCATATAGGTGCGAATCGTGCACATATTCCGCGTTTTAATTTCAACGGTAGTCGTAACTAGCAGCCCTGTAAGAGCCCCCAGGGTTATTGATTAGTAGTTACTGTACTTAAATGATCACTTTGCCGAGATAAAGTCCAAGTTATAATTATAATGTAAACGTGCTTTGAAGTTTGAGCGATAAGAATTGAAGGAGGTGGCTGGATTAGATCGGCTGTAACTTAATTGAAGCCTGGAAAGCCTATGAGAGATAGTCAAGGGCATTTATGTGATAAGATCTGCAATACTTTTATATGGCTGAATCGTATTTATTTATTACTTTATGCACATCCGCAGTGCTGTCGCCTCAGGCTCAGTGAAATAAGAATATTTTACTTGCTAAGGAATTTTATATTCAAAAACGTATAGCAAACACGGAAGGGACAAAAATCATAGCAAATATCGTTAAAGAGATGATAGAAAAAAAAATGTCAATACAGTGGTAATTAATTACAGTTTTTGGACAACATTATGTAGGCTATAAACAAATTAGGGCACGAACACATAAATGTTGATTTTTTTCGGCACTACGCTCTGCCTGTCATCGCTTACTATCCTTAAAAAATAGAATTTTGTAATGGAAATCATGGAAACAATAGCTGCAAAATTTCAAATATTTGCTAACATATTACAACCAGCCTTCATCTATCTTAGAAGTTATATGTAGTCGATACTAACGTGTGAGGTCGAATTTACAATGTAAGCGATTAAATGGAAATAGTAAGTCGACACCAGAGTATCGTTGCCAAATGTGATGGCATGCGATTGTATCTCACTTTAGCGATAAAAATTCCGACTGTATTTTGTTTTTTTTTTTTCCTCATTTGACCACCCACATAGATCAAGAATAGAATGCATCTTTATCTAGTACATAAATTAGGTCAATCAAGATTTTGTGAACAGATGAAGTATGTGTAGGTCTGTGTTGTTTATTTTTGGAACAAAAATGTCTAGGCTACTTTTTCATCTTAGCATGTCGATGGACAGATGGTTAGATGTTGAGCAAGCGTAGTGATCAATTGCTCGTGGCTTCTCTGTATGAGAAGAGGCCTTTTTTTTTTAGTATACCATATCAATCCCATTGAAAGTCGCTGTATATATATGAACAGCTTTCAAAGCGATTGCCCAGTGTCTCAGGCTCCAGGTCACATTAACTTATTAGACACTATACTTCAATGTATCTAACGACACAAGTCTTAATGTTACCATAAACGGCTACTAAGATACAGCCACCTTGCGATCTTCATCTTCCTTATAAAGCAAATAGTGTTTTATTAACAAATCCCTGTGAAATCCTATCCAACGTTACTATACTGACACCAGTCCGTAATCCTTCAGTAACATAGTAACACAAGGTAGTACCCGGAATAACCGTATTACCTCGACGAACACTCCTTATTGTTGGAAATAAAATAGAATCTACTGTTAAATATAAAGTGTAGGACCGACATTAATATACCGTTATGAACGTTTTACACTCATTGCATCGTGCTAGAGTTTCCTGAAGGTGTGTCTGATATTTTATGGAGCAGTAATTTAATTAGCGTATACGCAAATTGATTGTTATAAAATATTATGTTTTATGTTATAATGAAATAGGATGAGCGTTCTACTATTCATGAACAGCTCTGATCTAAAGTGCATATTCGGTGTCTTCTTATCCTATAATTGACAATAATAGTGAACCTTCCATCTTGCGCCGCATCATCTGTGTGCTTGATCACCTTACAGCTGCGTCAATGAACGTAAGTTTTGGTATCGAGACGCTAAGAAGATGAAATAATGGAAGCGATACCCTGTATCATTTCTGCATATTAGGGCGGGAGGGAAGATTGCTGTGGGTCGCGATAAAAACACTAGACAAAAATAGTAAGATTTTAATTTCTTGCAGAGATTTTCGAGAGACAGCGCATGGCATTCATACCTGATTTCTGATATCCTCAATAAACAGTCAATAGTTACATTCCACAAAATCATCAACTTAAGCAAAATTAAAGTAAAAATTGTTGGAAACAAACCATCGCACTATCGGATTTTAATTTTAATGTGTAAAGAAACCTCTGAACAGGTGGATAGCCTCTTTTCGCTCATAGCGACTAGGTGAATTTTAAAATAGGGACATATGAGCTTAACATAAGTGCACACATAGGTATTATATACCAAGTTTAACCCTATTAAATACCATGCATGTCTCACTGAGGTGATATAGTCGTACATGCAACCCGACAATAACAAAGACAATAGACATTCGATTACGTACAATAAAATAAATTGGTATTGGATATAGCGTTGAAACGGACCAATACGCTTGTTACAACTAAATTGGTTTGTAAAGCAGGCATTTCATTTTCACGTTCTATCCACTGTGCAGTGTTGTAGTTATGAAGGAGTATTAGGTTTAATAGCTTTGTGTTTGTATGTGAGGGTATAGAGACTGTAAGTTTAGCTGGGATAAGATTGAAATATTCTGAAGCGATTGTTTGGACATCACGAATTTGATCATCTGTAAAAGCGCTACTATGCTAGATGAAACGATGACCTGGTGAAGGCCTGGGGATCCACTGGATTCTAAAAGCACAGGACCAGACGTTGTGGTGACGTTTGGGAGAGGCCTATTTCCATCCATCGTCTTACGGAAGTCATTGTATAAAGAAAACCAGTTTACGACCTACAAATATATTTTTGGTGGGAACTGAGAAATATTAATGAACTGAATTGGCTTATCATTTAAGATTTCTACGTAGTATTCAATAAGAAAATAGATTTGAAGAGTCCAAGTTCGAAAAAATTAAACTAAGTGCCTATTTGCTTCCACTGTTTGCGTACGTGACATCAGTAGAACATTCCAAAGCCATTATAGCGTTTGTTTTACATTTTTGACACCAAAAAACTTAACAAAAACTGCTCCACAGTATTGGTAAATACTCTGCGACCATAAAACATAACGTTTCCCATATAAACGGGATCTAAGGCGGATACGATACCCGTTAGTCGGAATGGACTCGTATGTAAAGCGTTCGCGCAAATTGCATAGGTCCACAAGTCGACTTCATAACGGCTTATGTCTACAATGAACGCGACAATCCGGAAGACTCGATTTGTATAGATTGTTATACTGTACACCGAGTTTTACACTAGCACGTTTAAGTTTTAACGTGGAACGCAACTCTGCTATATATAATAATCGAAGTTTTGCTGGACATTTTGCCTTCTTTACAGAACATGAATGCCAACAATCCATTAGTACCTTTTTATATCCAAAAGCCTCAGTTTACTTAGCTAATAATGTGCAGTGCAATTATAATAGTTTTTATTTGTTAGCCTATAATGTGTCCCACTGCTGGGCAAAGGAATCTCCTTTCTCCTTCTAAACTTTTCTAACTTGTGCGATATCTGGCCATGTTCACCCCGCAAACAAGATCAGATCGTCACACCAGTTTCGCCGCGGTCAACCGTCCACCTCGACGGCGATTTCCTTAGTCATATTAGCACTGTTATTTTTTTTAGTTTTGATACTTAAAATTACTGCATCGGTCGACATCATCAAATCAAACTGGCTGACACTGAAAATTGGCAATTATTGTCGTTATATGTGAATTAGACGCATAACTATATCCTGTATTTAATGCCTCTGCTAAGCGCAAAAAACTTATGTATTTTTTTCATTCTATTCCACAACCAACACCAAACCAATCTAGTTTATCATCGTCGCCATATAAGTTACAAACATACACACAAACTTCCTACCCATAATAATATTAAGCTTAGTGTTATAGGAGCACCGTTGTAGTTATTTATAGTCGTGCGTGCAAACTTTAATTTATATGGTGGGTGTCGAAGTGATTTGTAAGTGGGCTTTGTTATAGACGATGCTACGGTTGTATTAGAATTTCTATAGATATTGTCTGTACTCGCACATGGTTCACATACTAAGTAATGCATGTTCATGCATGGTTGCCGGTTGACGATTATTGTCTTGTCCTCGTCAAAAATACGAGTACGTAGTATTATCGATACGATATTTTATGTGTGCGCAGACGCAGGTGCACTCTCTGTTCCCTCACTCTCATAGCCCGATGGGACGACAGTCCGACACGAGCGGAGAGAGATCAGGCGCAGGACCAACGGCTTAACGTGCTTTCTGAGGCACGGGGTTATCATACCGCCAACTTCCAAACTCCGGGCTACTACTGAGTAATTTTTAACGGAAAAACCCGTTTTTGCCCGACCAGGGAATCGAACCCAGGACGCTTGCGATCACGAGACCAACGGGGCAGCCAGTAAACAATATCTACTTATTGTTCAATAAACTTTATTATTGTTTTCTCCAGTGCGTTTCTACAGATACAAAGATATTTTTAGGAATTTTCTTGTTTCATGAAGAGACATCGGTATTCATTTACATCACCGAATCTTTTGCGAATAGATTATGACAATATCTTGCATCGTGAAGAGCCCCTATCTGTATCTGCTGACACAACGATAATAAAACATTCCTTCTCTGGCATCTTAAATTTCACACAGCTTAAATCATTTTGTATCAGGATTAAATATTCCAGTGCATAATTAGTGACAGTTCGCTATCTTATAGCCTTCGAGGCTAACCTGTTTCTCCATAGATGACTTATACACTGCACTGAATATATCCAAACCTGATATATTGCCTTGATTGCGTTTTATCGATGGTCTTGTAACGGCGATTTGATAATACCTGAAGAAGATTACCTACATGGACTCCTACGGTGTTAGAAATTAATGAAGAATAATTCCTGTTTGACTGCTTCATTAATCTAGTCGTTGCAAGAGTTACTACTGAGTATTAGGTCCTGGGGTCTACTCCCAGGTCGGGCAAAGTGTCATTGGGTTTTTCCATCATGGATTCTCAGTAACAGCCACGGAGTCTGGATGTGTGCCGGTGGCATTACGCTCGCTTTATATTACAGTCGTGATGTTATCTTCTGTTTCAGATTTCCAAGATCGAGATGAAAGACAATAATGGCAGCTATGAGACTACAATAATCAAGAAAGAAAATTAGTTTATTCCGCACAAACAAAAGGAACATTGCAACAGTACGAAAGCCAAAAGCCAAGTATCCTAAAGAAAATAAACAAAATTATAGCAAATATTTGCAAGTATCAATTGCCGTGTTCTAGTTTTGAAGATTGTCGGTGAAACTATTGGCACATGAGATTTTTTGAACGGTATTTCTAGATGACTAGCAGAATGCAACGACACGTAAAGACATCATAGTTAGACGTGACCGTTTGAGGTATTTATGTAGTGACAGGTGGAGATTACCGTTTTAACATCAGATAGATGGAAAATACCAGTTATTTTTTAGATAGTGACTTGATGTTGCTAATGCTGATGTGGTTGGCAATGATTAACTTGAAAGCGCAAAAATTACAAATTCAAGTATTGATGATTTCTGAAAGTTTTTTTTTTGTATTTTTTTTAGCGCAATCGGTTTTATAAGTCATGTTTTTCAGACAAGCAAAAAGAAAAAGATCGTATAAGAAAAGGTTGGTTAGCATCCGGACTGGTTTTCGAGGAAAGTATCACGAACTCTGTTTCTAAGCTTTCACGGTTCATAACTTTACTTACACTGTCATTTACACGGCAGACATTCTGTTAGTGACAGTGTAAGTTTAGTATCAGGAACAGTTTGAGTAATCCTATCCTAGAAGACAGTACGCTTGCATCACCCATCGTGAGCTCTATCTATTCAATCACCTTGATTATAGCTATGGCCTCCACGTAATAGGTCCCTACAGAAGGACGTCCAGAAAGAGTTGGCGAGATGACCTGGACGCGCAGTGTGATGGCTGGTTCGAGGTGGCGCACGAAAAGAGTACCTGTAAAGATATGATGGAGGCCCGACGGTGGCACATCAAAAGCTACAAAAAAAAAACATATATAGCAGGAAACTGGTGCATTGCCTCACACAGTGAGGTGGGGTTGCGGCAGGCCACTAAGGAGATGGCGTGACGAACTGGACATGTTCCGTCAGAACTGGAAGGAGGACGCGCGGGTTCTCGAGAAATGGAAAACGTGGAGGGAGGCCTTTGCCCAAGAGCGGAACAGAGCAGGCTAGGAAACATAAAATAATCATGAGAAATTGAATCACAATTATTCTGTCATCGTGTTTGTCATGTCTCTTTAATTCTATACCATTCGACCTATCGTGAACAAGACACCGATAATTAAACCTTTTACTTCATGCCGTATGAGTCTCCGGAATTCCTTTTTAATAACAAAAAAAATGTTTAGTACGAACCCACACACATGGATAAGTAGCATTTAGTAGAAGTAAAACGAAGTTCTTTCCGTTTATGTAAATTCAATACGCACTTACTGGTGTTATATTTGTTTATTGACCTTTTATCTTGGAAGGGAATCTAGGCTGGATTGGATGTGGTAGTCGGTATTTTAAGATCCCTGAATATACTATTATGTTGTTGCGATTAAATGGAAGTGTTTTTATACATTTTGTATGCTTCTTACATGATGTTTTTGATTCTTTACGATCGTTTGCCTGGTGTTATCGTTAGGGATTTGGGTAGATGTACGAAAATAAATATTCATAATTTTTTGAGCTTTTTGGTTGTTTTCTAATAGACCGCGGTTACTATTTTCTATTAGATGAAATATTATCCTGATCAGTAACTCGGATCAAAATAATTTTCATTTTTTTTAAAGAAATGTAAGAACTATGAATCTGTTCATACTGCGACAAAGTAAAACAAAAAAAAGCTTCTCAGGTCGCAGATTCAATTTACTCCTGAACTATTCCTCAAAGACATTTGCATGGCCATAAACCAACTGCGATGCGAAAGCAATCGCGTTACAGATGCAACTCGAGGTTAAACGACTGGTTGGTAGTAAACCGACGCTATTACGTGTCGCACGTATCACTACACTTTGACATAGGAGCTAAAACAGTTGTGATAGCCGTTTTAAAATATTCTATGGGCCTAGCGCAAACGTGCGGAGTGACGTGTACATTCGTACGATTTTAAAACTTAATTTGTAAGTCATATTTACATAGTCATATGTTTCTTTTCATATCTGCAGATACTAAGTGTGCTTGCTGCAAAAATAAAACCTGCTTGTTATAATATAGAGTTCGAATTTACATGAAGTTTACGTCGTCGTCGGAAAACCGACAAGTTCTAGAACCAAAAATGTCGAAGACATGTTGTAATATCTACCAACCCGCACTGCGCTAAATTAATTACAGCCCATCACATAGGCTGTGTCCAGCAGTGCTTAGGATATACTTACATCGTACATTTGTGCTGAGCCTCCAAAGTCACTTCTTTATTTCTAGTTACGGATTGATAGTTTTGTTACCATCCTATTACGTTTTATGGGGTGGAATGTTAAAGTGTTGCTGCTGTTAGATCAGTAAGCGTAATTGAAAATGGTTTATTAATGGTCCGGAATGTTACATCGACTGCGAATGTCTTGGTAGTACGTTTTATATGAGCCATTAGTTGTGCTTGATGCGGAAGGCTTACACGCGTATACTTGCGGAAACAGCGTGTTGTGGCAACGCCTTTGTCCAGGTGTAACACAAAGCAGGGAGACGGCTCGATGGCCTCTTCAAATAGAGGCAGCAATGCCAACACTGAACAATACCAGCATTCTATACAAAACCAGCATACTATAGTTAACTCGTTCTTGGACACAGATTACGTCCAGGCTGATGGCGGTCCGTGGCAAAAGTTTATAATACTGATGTATGTATGTTTATAGAACGGAGATTACGTGCTCTGTCTTTAGTAGACTGTAATATACAGATTGATTAGTTGTGCTTAGCGGTGGTATGCTATTTCTCAGTCAAATGTTGTTTCAATCGCTTGGATCTTATCTACGTAGTTCACTTCAGCTCCAAAGCTTCTCCCCGATTTGTGGTTTGAGTTAACACGTTATATTAATCATTCCACAAATCTCATCACAGTTTAAACAAGGCTTCAGAACATCAAACACCAAAACCGCGGTAAACAAGACACGATACAATTACCGCATCAGCTAATACGTAAAAGCCTATAAGTCAGCATGTTACTGATAATCTCTGATGTACTCATCAAACATGACAAACAGTCGAAGAGAAGGCAGAATGTCTACTATTTGCAAAGACAATGTCCAAATTACGCGAAGTACATGCAACATTTTGAACCAAGCCAGCTGCTAACATAATGACACATATTTTATGGGTAAAGACGATACCCACTTTGATGCAGATGTAAAATGTGCGTCTAGATAGTAATCGTTCTACTTACATACTTAGTCTGTGGATCGTACAATATCTACTAGGTAAGTACATGTACGATGTAGATTAAGTTGTTTTTCTGATTTTTTTGTTTAGTGATAATATCTACTAGACATTAAAATCTTTCGAGAATCATCATCACCATCTTCCTGCTCTTATCCCATGTTACTTGGGGTCAGCGCAACACGTTTTTTTCTCCCATTTTCCTCTGTCAATCGTTACGCTATCATTGACTCTTTTTTCTTTCATATTTATTTATTTATTTAAACTTCATGCACAAGAGTGGTACATATGCGGACTTAATGCCACAAGGCATTCTCTACCAGTCAACCTTTGGGTCAAATAGGATGGCATTGTGATAGAGTACAAAAAAAAAATAAGAAAAAAATACCATTTTGCTAACATAATATATAGGTTCATACTAATACATATATATACAGATAAAATAAACTAATACATATTATAATTATACATAATATAAATAGTCCGAAATACGAGAACCATAATTATAATAGTTACTAATGACTACATAGTGAGAAATTTAGTCTGACTATAAACAAAAAAAAAATATTACTAAAAAAAAACTAAAAAAAAATAGAAAATGAAATAAAATAATGAAATATTACTTCCGAACTGTTCTTTTGAAAGCCATTCATATCATTCCTCACACAATCCATCCATCGTTTCCTAAGATCTTTCGAGACTGACCTTCTTAATATTGTAAAATCTCACATCGCACTGCTGTACCTAAGTTTCAAAATGTAGCATTGTGAGTCTGAAACCGCATGTAAAGAAGAATTTACGCTGGCTCCAGCATTTTGGGTATCAAAATGTACAACACCCACACAAATATAAAAGCACTAGTTAACTATTGTTTATAACCAGTGTGATAATACAAAACCGTTGTATTTACTCACAGCACGTGAGCGGTATTCCGGACTCGCAGTGGACAATGGTCCTTTCAGCCACGAACAGAAGCCGACAGTAGTATTACAGGCCCGGAGCGTGGCTAGAATATGAAATGCGTTCTATGCAAATAATAAGACAATCTATAGTTGAGTGAATAATAACATTACCGTCTTCTGTTGTGTGTGAGTCTTGTGACTTGTTGTTTTGTAATTATTCAACTGCAGGGCAATTGTCTCTCTCCATATGGAAATGGAAACAGTGGAGTAGAGTTCACTGATCACCATAACTTAGTCAGTTTTCTCCATAATGTATTCTTTAGTATCATCATTCTCTTGCCTTATCCAAATTTATTTGGGGTCGGCGCAGTATATTATATGAACACTTTTTGATATCTATATGAAGTTTATTGTGTAAATTGGTTTTTAACCGACTTCAAAAAAAGGAGGAGGTTCTCAATTCGTTTTTTTTTTGTGTTTGTTACCTCATATCTTCGTCATTTATGAACCGATTTGAAAAATTCTTCTTTTATCTGAAAGGATATACTTTCCGATTAGTCCCATTGAAATTTCATAAAAATCGGTTTAGTAGTTTGGTTTTTAAACCAAAATTGCTGGAAAAAAATATGTCATCCAAGTAAAAGAAATTGCGAAATTGATACTTGACAAGCATTTGTGTGTGATACGATAACTAAAAATGGTAAAATAAAAACTTTTTGCAAAATATTAAAACAGACTTCAAAAAAAAAACACAAAAAAGTGAAAAATAACTTTACTTTCGGAAGTCGGTGCCAAAAAAGTAAATGAAACAAGCAATAGTCAACGACTTCCGAAAATAAAGTTTTTGATGCTTTTGTTGCTTTTTGATATCTATTTGAAGTTTATTGTGTAAATTGGTTTTTACAAATACTTTTAATGCCAAAAGTCTCTTCTCACACTAAGAATGCTGTTGCCCGTCATCAGCCTCGGGCATTTTTCTTCGCCAGTTGGATGATTTATCTCACACTGATATCAACCGTTATAAGTGTGATCATCAATAAAATTTAAAGCATAATGACACCTCAAGAAATGCTTTTTTTTGCTACTATAACTGGAAACAAGGCTGGAATCAACAACTAAACGGAACGCGATCACGACGTTTTAAACTACGTTCTAGATAAGTTTTATCATTGCGCTGGAATAGTGGCATTGACAGCAGGTTTTGAACGTGGTTTAGATGTTCATGTTACATTAGTGAAATTCGCCCCTAGTTTAACCCAAGACAAGACTTCTCGTGAATTCGTGATAATCACTATCTTATTAAAACTTTGGAGTCTTCAACACATTTTTTTTTCAAGTTTATCGTTTTCTTCCGAATTCATTCAGCCTCTAAATCATTTTAATTGGATGCAGCATCTTCTCACATGACATAGACATACAAGCTACCCATGACACAAACACACACATACACAAATTAACCTTACAGGACTGGTTCCAAGTCCCAACTCCCGTACCACTACCGTCATAAGCATCATGTTTGTTCGTAATTAACGACTCGTGTTCTTATAAGAACATTGTTTTAATACTCCACCCTCAGACGGACCGATAAATAATCGCCACTTGTGTGGTAAACGAGATCTATGACGTCACTATGTAATTCGTGGAGCTACGAGAAGTGGACAATTGATTGTTGCCCTGGTGCAGAATTTAGGGTATTGTAATATTTGTGTTGATCCGCCATTGTGATGGACAATGTCGTGGATTACTGGAAGAATTTGTTGAGATGCGAGGCGTAAACTATTCTCCAGAATCTACTACAGCCAAAATGTCAAATGTTTTGGTTTAGTTAGTGAACTAAGAGCGCTTATTGGTCTTTTTGATATTTGCAATTGATACGAGTATAAGAAAGAGAACAACAACAAAAACATAAACAAATTTTAATGCAAAGCAACTTGCTGAAACGCCACAATTATAAGGTTTTATTTAACTTGCATTGTTTTTAGTATGTATTGGTCAAATCTTGCAACTGAATTTCAAACTAGTTCCCTCCAACCGATTAAGCTGACATTTTGCAAACACATTTGGTTCTAGTGACAATACATTATTATCGGGGAACTGGGGTGGATCGAATGAAGTTCCCACCCGTACGCAAAATACGCGCTTTGGACGTGGAGTTGCGGACACCAGCCCGTGATACAATACAATACATTATTATAAAATACATGACTTGATTTTGCAGCCAGGATCGCCATGAGAGAACTCCTCAACGGTTAATAGCACGGATACCAAACTTTGTATACGCGTTCAATGTTGATAGATAAACCTAATTTTCTTCTTTTAATTTTAATAAAAGCCCTTTTGATTTTAAGACAGGTTAAATTGTATTTCTCGTAAAACAAAACAAATTACGTTATAACCCATATAATTGACAAAACAACCATAGCTCACACCACCAATTTCATCTTAACAACAACAAACAAACCCAAGAGCGAAACTTAAAATCGATCTACACTACACTAGAATAATTTCTTCGCAACATGGAATTTCCATTCTCAATAATTCCTAACATTATATAAAACCGTAAGTAGGTACAGACCTTGAGTATAATGAACTAGTATAAGAACGGGAACGTCTAGCGTGTAGTGTGGCAGAACAGGGTAATTCCTTGTCATTATAGTATTATTTATAACCGGAGCAGCTCAGGCCGACTCAGGCGCAAGTAGAAAGGCGAGGCATACGCTATGCTGCATAGATTAGCGATGCAGATGCGCGATAGCTCTCTGAATTATGTTCATTAACATTTTACCTTGTTACTACACGATAAAATGTGTTTGTATAGAATTAAGTTGTAAAGAATATTTATTTGTTCAGATATTATCGGTTGAATAGAACGTAAATAACCTTCTGTATTTTATGCTGATAAAGGCTAAAGTAGTAAGCTTTAAGGGCTATAGTAGTCCAATTACTCCACAACATGGAATAAAATGAATACTTTTTGAAATTACTACAATATTTTTAGTAAATTGAACAAAAGCAGCTGTGCTATAATTCAATTACGGTTTCTTTTGCCTTATGTAATATTTCGTACAAAACTTTAATAAAGCCAAAAAAAAAATTATGTCTTATTTCTACTCGTAAATAACTTAAAAGTTAGAACATTATTGTTATACGTATAATTATTTAGTATAAAAGAAAGTTAAAACTTGGACTCGACTTTGATGAAGTACCTATGTTGTTTTTCTTTATTTTTATCCAATTCGAAAACTACTTTTTTATTTCATCACGCATTAATATTCAATTTTTCATGATAGCTTAATTACCATAGACTTTATTTGCAGAAATTTATTGCAAACACCAGATAACCCATGTTCTAGTTTTACGATCTGTCCGTAAAACAAATGTCTTCCATAAAACAATTCCACAAAAGTTTTCATTTACTTCTTACTCTATGACCGAGTCCGTAACGCCAGCGGCGGCTGAACCTGTTCCCAGATACCAGTCATACGTCATTGGACTGCCTCAAAAATTATTCCTGCATTATATAATAAATCATAGTAAACCGGTAATTAAGTCAGTCATAACCAGAACCTCCAAATAAAAAGAGTTCTATAATTTTTTCACATTAAATAACCATTTCGGCGGTACCACTCGGCCTAAACGATCATCGATAAAGTTTTTTTTTCAAGTTTGTTTCCTGTACCTACCTATGTACATTATAAATGAATGAGAGTAAAATTCCGTAACAATATTGAACGACTTTTGATCGTAACTGTACAAACTCTGACTGGTTTACTATTTATAATGTCTTCGAGTTTTATGTTGTCTAAGTTGGCGCTTATTAAAAATTTACTTCTTTGGTGATTGTGACTAAGAATGAGCTTGAATCAACTTTAAATCAAGTCAAAGCCAGGGCAAAAATCAAGTACCCGAAAAACGCTACACACATCACCAAAACAGTTGACTAACGAAACAAAAACAGCACATATTCTCGAAGCAATTACACCACACATCACCCGCTAAGCCCCACAAATCACCCAGACTCGCTCAAGAGCCGCCAAAGATCAGTCAAGCCAGCAAAAAATGAGATAGCCCATAATAAATCATAAGGCTAATCGGCTGCAATACAGAAGCCTTTCTAGCGGCTTAAATCTGAGCATTTTGAACGCCCACAACACGTCATGGCAACTTATTACACACCTTCAGAACCCAGCATCGTTTCAATGGTAATTTGCCTTAATAACTTTAAAAACTCATTAGGTATGTTTTAAGAAATCCGTTGTGTTATTACTTTGGTATTTTCATGGCGCATCTACGTATGAAAGCGGCGTCGAACAAGTGAAGATGCGTAAGTCAATATTGGTTCATCATTGTAAGTATCATTTTACTTTAAAACTTATAAACACACTTTAGTGTTTATCTTACAAATCTTTTTTTCCTCGTATATTAGATCGACATTGTTAAAAATAAATTGCAATCCAATTTGCTACTTTCACACATATCATTTATGCCTTATTAGTGTCCTTCCTTTTTCAGTTTTCACAAAACCGACATGAATAAATCAGCATCCCATGATAGATTCATTGAACTTAACTTCGAACTAATTCTCTTTCTTTAACTTCCAAATGTAAATTACTAGCTTTATAACTCCATCTGCACTAATGAATTCCTTACTCACGAATCACGATCAAGTTGGTTTACTGCTCTTTGCATACATAATGTCAAAGTTGAATAGAGTCATTCCCATTGAGTACGCTTTATCTTTACGTTACGGTTATTAGAAAGTGTGACATAAAATTTTATTAGGGCTCCTCCATCAAGTGATAACAGAATTTCCGAACTATTACGCAAGCCCTAATAAGTTTGGACATTTTCATTTGGTAAAGCCATTTGGGTGCTGATTACTAGTGTGGTTTATTGAAATATTTGGAATTGAATTTGACCATTTGGTGGGAAAATATTGGCTCTTACTTTCCCTTTCTGAAAGCTCTTCACACCTATGTGGACGTATGTAAATTATATGAAAGCTATCTATGTGGACTAGATTTTTATAATAATTGTCTGATACATTTTAATGTCACTCTATTTCAGAAAATCTCATCTGGCGTTGGTAAGATTTTGTGTGAAGTACCCTGTTTTAGTGAAGGCAATAGAATCTGTATTGACAGTAAAGCTGCAAAGACAAAACTGTTTTAGAAAGTCCTAAAAAAGACAAGTTTGAAGAACAAATAAATAAACACAGAATTAAAAACTAAAACAATAAAAGCGTAAACTTAAACGGAGCACCCATTTACTCCAATCCGATACATTTGCACAGTGAAGAAAAAATAATCGTAAAACGTAAAAAGCGAATTGGGAGAATGGCACCTTTCGAAGTAGGCAAGTTCCAAGTTCCAAGGCTGATGGTTAAGGCTCCTGAATAAATTAGTTTTTGGAACGGCCAGAGCCAATAAAAGTTTTAAACAAAAGAATCATAAAACGAACAGCCAAACTTCGGTAGCACAAGCAACAGGAGTACGTACCTACTAGAATGATTTACGACAAAAGTGGGACACAATTGGCTGGAACTTTTCAAATAAACTAGCAATGAATGGAGATAAACATGTGTTTGTTGGTAACGATTTCCCACTGTTGTATGAGTTTAATGAGGGATGTAATACAATGTGACAACAAGATGGCAAGGTGGTGGGTTGGTTGAACATTTTGGCGCAAAGATATTCTTATTGATCTGGTAAATAATACAGTTGCATTTTGTCACCATTAATAATGATTAAATTAATGATCAAGACCACGATGACGGCTGGTTGAGGTGGCACCGGAGAAGAGTACCTGGAAGAACATGGAGGAGGCCTTTGCCCAGCAGTGGGTAAAACAAGACAACTTAAAAAAAAATAGGTGTATCGTCAATACCTAGTAAGTGAACTCAAAGTTTTGTGGAAGCTACTGTTCAAACACTGTCACTGATTTGTATGAATAAATTCAATTTGCATATGGCATGCCTATCATACAAAGATCCTACATCTATTAATAGCAACACCCGTTTTTATTACCTCTTGCACCATCCATACTAATAAGTATATTATTCATCATGAGCCAAAAAGGCATGGCATCAAAGCTCACACTCTTCACATATTACAACCTCTTCTTCACAATATATTGTCCTCCAATGCAAGTTCTTTTTTACACTAGCAACCCTGACAGACAATGGGCGAATTAAATTTTATTTGATGTGTACCGACAGCTACCGAATAGACCGAATAGTTCGAATAGGGTCGGGATACGTTCGAATCTGTTTGGCATAAACAGGACGTCACGGAATAGTCCCGATGTTCGCTGCTCTGTACAATAAAAGTCGCTGGGGCTGTAAAAGTAGCGGTAGCTTTAATGGATAGACGAGAGGTAGCGTTTTTGACCTTGCCTTTTGAAATGGCGTAATTGCTCATTTATTCTTTGTCTTTTATGACTGTCATTTTCATTGTTGTGTCATGTTTCTTTGGCCAGATAAGCAATAAAAGCAAATATTGGTAACCGTTGACTATAAATCATTGATATTCAACTTGCTTAGACGGGTCTACCCTAACATTTCTATTTCTGTTGTGATTGCAATAAAGTAATTCACTTTAAGCCGTTTTAAAATCTGCCTCTTTTCCTGTTCATCAATTTGTTTAATCTAAAGCAAAATGGCAACCATATGAGACACACTGCGGCAATTTGATGACAACACGCAAGTGAATGTCCCAACCGCTCTTTTCAAAGCCACTGTCGGCCTGAAGCATGAACATCGGTTCTGGTCTGTCGGTTCCGCATGTGTAATGCCGACAGCAGTAAAAAAAACCGATTAAACCACCCCTTACGACTTTTTTGTCGCATAATCTGTGGCGCTATCTTTTGAGTCTGGAGAATTAATACGATCGCACGTTTAATAACACTTCGGTGTAAAAGTTATGAAGTTTAATAACGCAATAAATATAGTCATTGTTATTTTAATTGTGGCTGATTCGAATTCAGGACATGTAACGATGCTACTATTCTTTGATTGTTTGATTTGATAGACAGACAAAGAGGAAGGAATATAAAATAGGAAATTTAAATGCAACATCGACCCCATTTGTCTTAGTCATCAAAACAGTAAGGAACGATAAAAAGAAAAGAAATGATTCCGAATTATGCAATTTACGGAACCATCTTAACTTCGAAATGAAGTTCGTGTTTACAATATTATACTAAGACCTTTGTCAGCATCGTCAAAACAAAAGCGTAACGGCGGGCATCCCAAAATATCGTAAAGCTTTTGTCGCTCAGCTCCTCATTATAAAACAGAAGCTGAAATTACCATTGTTCCGCTGTCAGAACTCGCTCAATGGGAAAAAAATGTTATGTGTAACAATGTCGCAAGAAACTTAGAAACGCATTTTACAACATCCCAAATATTTGTGCGCCGGTAGCTCTACGACTTTTGCCTTTAGATACGACAGGGCAGCGTTTATGACCCATTTCGTCTTATTCTTTCACGGCGCGAGCTATTTTATTTTTTGTCGTATCTCTTAAATAAGACATAATGTTCTTAGAAACGGGACATTAGAATGGACCCGGGCGAGGCTTTCTCTTTTTGTGAGGGACACGTACGGACAATTTTATGGTCAATTGTTTTACTTAGACGTCGACGTGGCGAAAAGACTGGTTGCTCAGATGTTGAAGTTGATTCGGCCTCGTGTGACGCGTGTGTTGAACGTATTGGAAATGAAACGTGTTTCACGCTCAGATGAACCTTTTGTATCGATAATGTGACGAGTGGTAATCACTTTATTCGATGCTATAAAAGGTGCATTAAAATCACGCTTCAAAACATTTGAGCTGTCTCGTTTTTTATTGTGTTGTATATTTTTTTACTTTAAGTGCTATGCGGGGAGTGCAACGATGCAGGGGAAATGCTTTTATTTATTTGTGATAAAAAATAATGCTGGTCTAGGTTCAGAATAGGCAGAAAAAATTATTATCAGGAATTTCGTCACCTAATCATTTTTACTACTGCATTTTTAAGATTCTTCATCCTATAATCTAGTATTGTTTCTATTATATTCATCGTTACATTAATTCGTAACTATCTACTAATATTAATGTAATCTTTTCAAGAACAACTCATGCAAAGATTAACTGAAAGTCAATTGCAACGATTTCTTGCCGAAATCGATTAAATGCGTAAAGCCGATAAATTGCACAATGCAATTATTTTACCAGATTAAGGTAAAACTGGTTTATGAAACTAGGTGTTTGTAACACGGATTGGAATGATAGTAGTGTTTCATGCCAACAATCGACATGCGAAGTTGCTTTACAGAAACATAGTTTTGTAATCGTGAATGCAAATTTGTTTTTGAACAGAAAAAAGTACGTATTAGACTTCCTAGATTTTCTAATATTTCTTGATTTTATAATAGTAATTTGAAGAATTACTAGAAACTCTGTAACAATAGTCTTTGTTATTTTTTAAAGTTAAATGGGTCCATATTTGACCTCAATCTTGTCCTGAGAACAGAGATGAAGTCGACGATGGCACGAGCTTACCCAACAGAAGCCTATTAGCTCGCGACTTAATATTCGTCTGTACTAACAAAATTGCACCAAAATTACACTTCATTTCCTACCTTTGCGAAATTCTCAATATTTAAATGAATACGTGACATCAATTTAGTCACAGAGTGGACAAAAAATCCAAAAATTATGGAAAGTCCAGTAATGAGTGCCATTTTATTCAATAGAGAGAAAGTAACGACATAAAGAATACTCCTACTGGAGCGTAACCGATTTAGTAACGTTTAAAATAACGTATGGTTCGAATTTCGAAAACCACAGAGTGAAAGTTTGGTCTAGATCAAAGGAGTGAATGGCTTTCTTTACGACAGGTGCAAATGATGTGTGAATGATATTAGAGCGAGCGAATGAATAGCGCTGAGAAGCTTTATGGTAGTGGCGATTGAATGTACAAAAACATTCGCACGCGTCTTGCTTGCCATGAATGTTTTTATTGTTTGTGATTATGATTATGTAAAAAAGTTAGACATTATCATCTATGAGACGGATTGTTTAGTTTCCACGAATGGAAGTGATATGATTGACGATATATTGTGGAACTTCCGTAGGTACTACTGCGCAATTTTAAACTAAAATCTCGCTCTACATCAAAAACTTTACTTGAGCCAACTAATTTCAAACAAATTGGTCAACTACATACTTTCAGTAGAAACTTTACTATTGTTTGAGAAAAAAATCGTTCAAGCAATATTGCTGGTGCTGGGTTCCGAGCAAACTTTGTTTGGAAAACTAGGACAGGTTCGATCTTTTATAGAGTTAAAACCAATCGTAGGCTACCTCGGAGCCTGAAAAACAGAACCATAATATATATGTACGAAACTTTTGGCTACTTTATGTTATTTTACTTACGTTTTATTTGTGCAGAAGAAACAGTTTTTCTTTAATGTTTTGTTTCTTTGTAAGAAATAAAGAAAATAAAAATATACACATGTAAATATGTTACACTTTACATACTAAAAAAAATAAGAATATGGTAAGAAGAATGCCCATAAAAACAGGTTTTAACGACAGGGGAAATGATGCCAAGTTTCCTCGTAAAAGTCGCAGTAAGTTTCAGGTAAAAGCACAGTTGACAAAAATTCTGCACCGGAGTGATGAATTTACTTTATGTGAACAGCTCAGTAGAGATTATTATCATCAAGTTTAATGGCATCATAAAAGTAATCATGTCTGTGTTTGTGAATAAGTGAAAAGTTCTCGATGACTTTACTCTTCAAATAGAAGAATGTCCGTGTTAAGACTTTGTGACTCTTATGACGGTTTTCAGTAACTGTTTAATGTAAGCTTAATAAAACGCGCTGTTCCATTTTAATAAAATGACAAAGAGTCCAAGAGTCCATCATTCTTCTGCCTTTATCTCATCCATCCATTTATTTATAATTATCCATTACTTTGTTAGAGGTCCCCATAGCATATCTTCTTCCATACTTCTCTATCACTCGTCATCTTGTCGGAGACCTCCTTGCTTGCCATATTATCCTTCACACAGTCCATCCATCGTTTTTTATTATTATTCATCGTTATTTATTCGCAATTGGAATTAGCATAATATTCCCAAGGCTGGGACACAGGGCTCCTCCGGCATTAATATCAGCTAAATACTCAAGCAGTCGGGCAGGCAGGTTCTTCAGAAAGGTTAGGTGCGTAGTACTCGCAAACGGCGTGCGTGTATGACCAGATGAATGAACGTGGACGAGGCAAAGGAGTATGTAAGGATCGTAGTAGGTACATAGATACATACACAAGTATGTATGTGTACACGAGTAGTGGGATTTCATTCGTAAATTTCAGTTTCCTCCAATGATTTTGGTAAGTTATCATTATCGTAACCTAACCTAGAGGAGCTCGTGGCTACATATGAACAGCCGCTCGGGTCGATCGTCAGGTTAAGCCGCGCTTGCCTGGCTTGTTCCGTGGATGGGTGACCACCATACATACCGAGTTTCCTCCGTGCCTCGGCAAGTACGTTAAGCCGTTGGTCCCGGCTATCAATTGTAGATCTTTGACAGTCGTTACGGGTAGTTAGCGACCTGAAAGTCTGACAACCAGTCTTACCAAGGGGTATCGTATTACCCAGTACTAACTGGGTTGTGGAGGTCAGATAGGCAGTCGCTCCATGTAAAATACTGGTATTCAGCTGCATCCGGTTAGACTGGAAGCCGACCCCAATATAGTTGGGAAAAGTCTAGACAGATGATGATCATTATCGTAACCGAGGGGTAAAATTAAAAATCACTAACAAAATTATTGCAAAGTCCATTGCTCAAAAAATAACCTTGTTTCAAATTCAGGCTACCCCCAGTAAATACGAGCACAAGACTTCCTTAATTTTCCTGAAAGCCAAAAAATTTCCAATAGCAATATGAAAAACAAATACAAACACAGAAACTGAATAACACCCACGACAAAATTTTATCGCTATCCGCTGGTCAAACATTAGTGTTGTTAATTTATAGCAAACAGTTGAAATTGCACTGTCATGGCGAAAATTAATGACTCGTTGAATCAACCTGTATTCGCTACACAGCTTTTGTATTCATTAGTGGTGCTTAGAGACTTGTTTTGTGGATTTAGCGATGATTATGTTAGTTATAAAATCTTTTTTTTGGGAATGATTTAATCACTCTCCAGTGATACGTAACTCAGTTCTAATCATTCCCCTTCCTGAATGAATGAGTGAATTCATTGTTTATTATATTTAAAAAAAAGTGCGCTCAAGATACTAATGAATATTCTTTAATTGTGGAAATTGTGAGTTAAGCAATTAGGCTGTTAAGCTATTAAAGGATTTTATCAACAAACTTTCGAGTTGCCATGGCCGACCTGGAAGTCTCTAAATCGACTCCGGACACAGGTTGGCCGATGCAAGGAAAACCTGTTCAGGTGGAGATTCATAGATGACTCTGCCCTGGAGTGTAAATGTGGTGTTGCCCCACAAACAATGGGACACTTGATATCGTGTCCTGCCTGTCCTGTTGTTTGCACATCACAGGAGTTGATGGACGCTACTGAAAGTGCCAAACTCGTCGCCAAATATTGGGCCGACTCAATTTGAATTGTCATCGACACGCTAAGAAGAAGAACAAACTTTTTCTTTCCATGGATGTCACTTTATAATATTCTAGGAATTTAAATGTGCATAACAGTCATTCCTCAATACAGAGATGAGACCCGTGTCCTAACATTGGCCTTAGAGGCTGATTATGGCATGGGTCAGTTATGTTCGTTTAGCCTAATATTGCCATGTTGCCACCCATAGCCACAGTTCTATCTTTGCAAACGAATGCTGGCATTTAATTTTTGCGGTTCTTTAATTGTTTTGTTACTATATTGGAATACCTTTGCAAAGGTTCACAGGTTCGCACCATTAAAATCACAGGAACCAGTAAAACCGATACAGAATGCGCACTTACAGCCCGTTCACACGACGACGATTTGTTTTTTTTTTGACGTATCGTCTTTTTTCTTTGACGCCAATCGTCATTTTTTTTTGGCGGCAATGCTTTTTAAATGCCCGTGATTTTTTTGTGACGGATTTGCTGATGCGCTCGCTCGCGAAAAATCACGGAACTAATGTGAACACCAATTCGTTTTTTTTTCCCGGATCGTGATAAAACACGATTCCGTATGCAATGTGAATGTCCATCTTGACGTATCGTGTTTTATGACGGATCGTCAATGACGGACACCATGTGAATGAGCTCTTACTAAATACTGATATTCAAATTCTCGGGAAATTCGTAACGGAATGCGAGCGATTAACAAATTACCAAGAAGCGAAACAAGTAAAGTGAATTTTGTACTTGTTGTCATCAATTTCAATCAACGCGCTACTCTGAAGGTTTACGAATTATTTGCAAATTAATATTTTGTAAAGGAATTGCTTTTGCGTCGAACTTCGCGTGATTTGGTATGGCAATCAACAGTTATGAATTGTTTTGGTATTAATTGTTTGAACAAGGTTCCGAGGTGTTATTCGATTTTATACGGTTTTTTTGTTTTTATTGTTCAATGTCGCGACCTACATTTGATTAATTTTATGACATAGATGGCGCCTTCCAATTAACGTTGGTTAGTACGCCTGCGTTATTTTATAATTTTTGTAACTAACTTGACCCTCGTTAAACTGCAGTTGCATTAGCTTTTCTGGACGGTTTATTATCATCACTAATTAAAGGGAATAAAAATACAAAGAACATTTTCTTATAGTTCCATGAGAGGACCCTTTAATTTAGAAAGTTTTTGTAAGAATGCCCACGATAATTCGTTTCTTTCAATCAATTTCGTTCATTAAAAATGCGATCCAATAACCGGTAGAAATAATAAATATTCGAACGTTTAAATAACTCAAAGCAAAGCACAACATGATCCAAGTACATAACTTTTAATTATTTTATAAATCAAGTTCGATTGTAACACGTTCGGTTTCAAAAATATTGCTGGTATTTGCAAATAATTAATTTCAATCTTAGTGCTCAAAAAATAAGGTTTGTATTCAGTCGTACTGTTCCGAGTGCTTTAGCAACCATGTGTCCAGTTGCATATAAACAATAAACTACGTAATGGCCAGTGGTGGTCTGTATTTTATAACACTGCCAATTGCAAAGTATCTTTGAACACGAGAGGTGATAAAATATTATTTGTACATATTTTTTTATTGTGACTACTGATAGAGACTTTCGATCAGTCTGGAATGGCTGCGTATTTAAATTTAGAGTGTTACTCGATAGTCGCGGCCTCTTTTTGAATTACATGGAATGCTAAGTTCGAAATGCGTTTTCGAATTCTTTACAACCAGTGTCAGATATAGACTTTTGTTTGACAGCCAAATAGTTTTAATAACAGTTAAATTCCATATTCAAATTGACGAAAACCGTTTCTGATTAATTAAAAGTAGCAGATTTCAAAATTCGAAACCGATATTCTAGCGATATCAGATCAAAGAAGCGAGGTCAGTTAACCATAAATTAAAAACATACCTAGTTATTTTAATCTAGTTCTATCCAGGTTTTAATTACAAAAAGTGTCGTTGAGAGGTCGTAATTGAATCGCGGTGTCGAGCTCAGTTTCAGTTTTAAACCTAATTTAAATCTTCTAACAGGATTTCGACATTAAATTCGCTTTATTAATGCCCTTAGAATGGAACATGACAGTGAAGTTTAAGGGATCTGTTCAGAATGAAAAGTAGATTTTATACGGGTTTTAATTTGCAGAAATTGCCTAGTCTAAAAGGGGGTAAAAGTAGGTCACAGATAATACTTAATCTATTTTGAGTTCAGTACCTAACTATTTAATAGAATATGTACTCTATCCAGGCTTGAAAAACAATCGAGTAGCGGAATATATTATTGAAACGCTTAAAATACATAACATAACATCACGCCTGTAATGTCCGAAATGTTAAGCAGAGGCGTATCTAATAGTACATCCGCATTTCGCCAGTAAGTCCCGTGTAATAGGGGGTAAGCCTATTGCCATCAATCGGGCACAAATCCACACTTCGCGATGCTACTGAAAAATTCCTGATGGAAAAATCCAAAAACAATTTGCCTGACCAGAGAATCGATTCCAAGACCTCGTGCTCAACAGTCGCGCTTGCGACCGTTGGATCAACGAGCAGTCACGCTTATAATATCCATAGCTAAACCAACAAAAAATTGACTGCTAGGTTCATCAGTACTTACTTATGATCGTCATCAGCCTACAGCAGTTCACTGCTGGACATAGCCTTCCAATCGCATGTATTTCACCTGGATTATCGGCAACTATAACCCAGCTGGTATTAAACAAGCCACCCTGCGAAGTAGTTCTTACTTATACCTAATTATAAACAACGCAGCTTGAAAAAACGTCCAATTTGAGACTAAAGATAAAAATTTCAATCGGCACAAATATAGAATAAGTCACATCAAGTTTAATACGAATGACATTAAGGCGTGGATATACGTGAATTGAGCTTCATTTAGGATACATTAGAACCTTTTTGTTCCGTAACCATCACCGGATGTTTTTTCCAAAAAATATATATTAATCTACACAATGTAAAGCATGTCCTCTTGGCTTTAAAAAAATTAAAAATATAATTTAAACATCATAAATAAATACGCAAAGTAGCCTCTGTTTTTGTAACTAACTACCATTTTTCTCCTAAACTATCAATCATAGGATCTTTTTATTGCCATCAATATATTATATTAAGTAATGCCGAGGGGACCTTTGGCTTATTTTTGCCAATAACTTTCTTAATTATTTATATGGATTTTTTTACGTAATCGAGGCGCACGCGGGGGGCTTTATCGTCGAAACGCCCACATGACCAAGGTCATTGGCGTATATCCAGCTCTTAATCAAACGTTGTTTCCGGACACAAAGCAGCTGATTTTCACACGGCTACCTCACGTCCATCGGCCGAACAAATCACTACCGTTCCAAAAATTAACGAAACGACTACCAGGACTTCATAAAACACCGGAGATTTACAACACCATATCCACCAGGAACTGGCCATCAAAATACTTAAAACAATTGAAGAGCGGGATGTAATACACTAATTCATAGTCAAATCAGATGCGGTATGAGCTAATATGGCATTAAACATTCAAGCCCAGGAGTTTGTGTTGAGCCGACAGACAAAGGTTGTCTCTGGTCACGATCCTCAACGGATGTGGCGTCCGGTGCCACGGGCTTATAGAAAAACAAAAATACTTATAGTCTATGGATTATTTTGAAAGCAAGTTTAAGGATAAAGGTCTTTAAATGTGATTAATGGATAACCGTATCGTAGATGAAGTCATTAGGAGTGTTGGTTATCAATTGGGTTGTTGCTAACGAAGGTTACTGAGGAGGAAATGGTCTACAAAATTATTGAAAGCAAACATGACAGTATATAGTAGTTATATAAATCGTATCACATTACAAAACCAGTGTCTAAAATCAGGACGAAAATAAACAACAAATTACCGCAAATCTTCAGAACGAACTCAAGTATCTTAGTGTTAATTAGTCCAATTTGTTAATCCAAACATTCCTCCGTTATTGAGTACATCAGCTCAACGAGAGATAATTGGCGTAATCAACTGCGACGATATGACGACAGTTAGTCTTCTAAACTTTAAGATATACCGGTTGAAGATGGTTTTAATTGAGCTTCGTGTGAATTTGTGAATCAGATTCTTGCATGTTATTATAAAGGGTGTAAATAGACCCGAAAGATGCCGAAAGGCGCCTGCGAAAGGGTTCTCCCCGTCGTTGAAACCATATTTTTTTTTTGGTTTTGGACTATTTGATTTTTTTAAGAGGAATCTTTTTTTGATAAGCGTTCAATATTTCATCAACGACGATCAGAACAGTTCCTCAGTTCTAGGCCAGATTTAAAATCAAGGCCGGTCATATAATATTATTATTATTATAAGCCTGTGTTGTCCCACTGCTGGGCAAAGGCCTCCCTTCCCTTCCGTTCATATAATATGGTTTTACAAAATACTTACCTCACCAGCCTAATAAAAGATTTCGCTTCATCGAAATTGAGAATGAGTACTAAGATTATAAATAAGGACACAATTTATGAGCTTTAAAGATTCTTATTTCTATGGATGTGTCCCACGATGAAGAAACAGAGAAGAAAACTTGGTTAAGAATTGGCGTTTGGAAGGGTGATTCTCGATAATTATAATCCCTCTGATCATGTTTTGCCGACACGCTATCACCAACGACCCGGCTGGTCTTACCAGAAAAAAAAGTACAAAGGCTAAAATACCGACAATATTTTAGTATAAGAGTGAATCCATAACAAACAACATTAAAACATATTTCAATACAAGCTGCCACGATCTCGTTTCCCTAATTTTTCTAGCCATTAGCAGGGCGTCCACAAAGCATTGTAGCGTCCGACACAATTATTCATTCGTAATGGAAACGATTCTTGTATCGCGTTATACGGGAAGTTTACTGGCCGTCAGCCAGGCTGAATTACCGATTATGGTGGGTAATGTACTTATTTATAGCTTACTTTGAGCTAACGGGGTATGATATAGGATTAATCGGTACTCTAATCTTTATAAGCTGTTGAAGCTAATGCTATGGTTTACACTAGCCAGGCAAAAGTGATCACAGAGAGTGAATGACTAAATAGTGAAAATCAGTTAGGAACAGACAAACTTGACACTAGGGCAAGGTGGCCTATTCTCAGCAATGATTGCTACAAAGCTGCGAATGTTAAAAGCAGTGATACCCTAGTGGTGTGACCGTTGGACTGTCAAGTTCATACATGTCTGAAAAATTTAAAATCTGAAAAATCTTTAATATCTGAAAAGTCTTTAATAACTGAAAAATCTTTAATATCAGAAAAATCTTTAATATCTGAAAAAAATATTAATGTTCTGCTAAAGTGGCCATTTTAGGCCCCCTGATCATCGGCAATTCATCAATCAGAGAATTGCGTACCTCGATGGTACCCAATTCGAATGCAACTGGCACAAAATATTAATCCAGCTTTATTTTTCTTAAATTCCGAAAACACGAATCTTGTACGTTCCACCAAAGTGATATAGGAAGCTTACTGGCCAAATGCCAAAGTGAATTTCCGATTATGGTAAATAATGTACCACAGACAATAAAATACGTCACTTTGCTTCTCTTTGTTCATATGTTATTTTGGTGTGTTGTGTGCCAGGATTTGGGGCCATTGGATTCAATTTTGATAGCTTTCTGTGTGTTCAAGTTTTTATGGAAATTGATTTGGGGTCTTTGCTTTGTATGGATGTTGGCTTAGACCAAAGTGAAGTTAGAATCAGTTGTTCCATTATAATATTTAAAAAAAGATTTTAAAATTACTTTTTATTTTCGGTGATGGATCTCCAACAGAGATAAAAAAAATAAAGAAGATAAGATTTGTTGACATAAACATTATTCCAATCTATACTTTAATCAAAATGTCTACAGGTATACATGGAGGGTATGTATATTGTTTACCTTAGTATTGTTATGTTTATTTTACGCGTGAAATTCCTCTACAGTGCACAACCTAACCGAGAGATTAATTCCACTCATTAAACTTTCAAAGGAACAGAATCAGTTGAGTAACTTTTATTGAAATTTCACCTTTTTGTCTTGGCACATAAAGTTCAAATCAGTTTGAGCATAACTTTGTATTTGCTTTTTATATTGAGTAGATAAAATTAGTAATAATGTTGTATACTTTCCATAACTATGTAGGTACTTTATAATTATAATTTAATTAGGAAAGCAAGAAAAGATTCACCAGCTTCTTATCTAGTCAGGTAAACTGACATACAGACCCAAAACTCGGCGTTTCCTTGTGGATAAAAACACCCAAAAATAATAAAGAGAAAAAACCATATCTCTTAAAAAATATTAAGTGCATCCCAATCATGATTTCGTTACCACTGTCCAAAAAGCCCAACATAACTAGCACGCACGTTTTATTAAGAGATAACAGTTTAGGTGCTTGTAGTTGTAGGTAAACTCTCGAAGAAACCAAAAGATAAAGTACACAGTACACACTCAATATTAATTATACAGGCTGTCTAAACACTCATATCTGTCAAGTGCCTAAACCTACGCATGAAGAACCCCTCAAGAATAATGTATGTACCTACAAAAGCATATAAGGTACACATTATAGACTGTCTCGTAAAAATTGATGGTAGCTACCACAAAATTTCTTAATTTGAATATGTGAGAAAGACATGAGTATCCACTCAAATCCATTTATATTATAAATTTTGTATTACAAACCTCATTTATAATATAAATCGAGTCGAAATGGGGTATTATGTATTTTCTCTCACACGTTCTCGTACTTAAGAATTTGAAGGGACATGTCAATTTGTATTATGCTGGAGTTTGTGAAATATGTATTTTATAATGAAACTATATATTTTTATAGAATTTATAATGATTTGGACGTCTGGTCCATTATTGGAAAACGAATCATCTTGAGAATGATAAAAAGACCACTTCTTATAAAAACCTTTAGACTTAAAATAACCTTTAGACCAAATTTTGGACTCACCGACTGATTATTATATGTATATTTAACTAGCGACCCGCCCCGGCTTTGCACGGGTGCAATATAGATATTAATATTTTCTCTACTATAATATGCATGTATTATAGTAGAGAAAATATTATATAAACCTTCCTCTTGAATAACTAAATCTATTAAAAAAAAAACCGCATCAAAATCCGTTGCGTAATTTTAAAGATCTAAGCATAAATAGGGACCGACAGCGGGAAGCGACTTTGTTTTATACTACTCGTATGTAGTGATTTTATTTATTTTGCCTTAATTAAATTTTTGTACGTACATGACGACGAAAACGAGAATTATGCCAATGATTATTGCAAGAAGACTATTCCTAGCATATACTCTTGTTCAATTGTTATATCAATATGAAATCAATAATATATATTAAAAAATATTATTATTATTTATATATTTTTTATATTAATATATATTTGAGCAGTGATAGTCTAGTGGTGTGACTGTTGGACTGCCAAGTCATAGGTCTCGAGTTCGAACCCAAGACACGTACCTCTGATTTTTCGGAATTATGTGCGTATTGTACCTATAATTATCACATGCTTCGGTGAAGGAAAACATCGTGAGGAAACCAGCATGCCTGAGAGATATTTCTCGACGGCATGTAAAGTCAAGTCAGAGGCCCATGGGCGGCATAAAAACTCTGACACCAGGTTAGGCACTAACCACACGATAAAGAAGAAGATCAATAATATTGATTTACCAACTGTGGCTAAATAATAACAGCCGCTCGGAATATTCATCAGGTTAAGCCGCGCTTGCCTAGGTTGGTATGTGATGATGGGTGACCACCCATTAAATACCGAGCTTCCTCCGTGTTCCGGAATGCACGTTAAACTGTTCCCTGTATCCCTGCTGTCATTTGTAGATTTTCGACAGCCGTAACAGATAGTCAGTGGCCCGAAAGTCTGTCAACCAGTCTTACCAAGGCATATCGTATTACCCAGTACTAACAGGGTTGTGGAGGTCAGATAGGTAGTCGCTCCATGTAAAATACTGGTACTCAGCTACATCCGGTTAAACCAGAATTGGCTAAATAGATGATGACAACAGCTGATTTCATTGTAAACATTCCAGTCTTCAAGCTCGTGTGATCATTTTAGCTAACAACAATCTCAACCCGGGTGCCAAGTGTGGTGAAAACCTCTACCGGCTTGTAACTGTATGTGAAGAAAGCTCATGTTCAATAATAGACGGTCGTGAGCGATAATGTATGAGGCTTAGCGGTTTTGTGTCTATAAAACAATATAGTCTTGTGTGACAGTTAACGCCTGTTTGGTCTAGTGGTCGTAAGCGCGACTGCTGACCATTAGGTCCTGGGTTCAATTCCCGTACAAGAGTTCAATACCTGCCTGACTCGACTGTATGAGACAGCTAATTACTTTACTTGAAGCAGTACTTTAAATAATATACTGACTACAATATTATTATTTCAATTCGTAATATTTTAAGACTCATAAAAAATACAATGTGTTATTTTTTCAGCTGATAATTGTTTAGATCGTGTACGTATGTGCAAATTAAAATTATATGTCATTGTGTGTTGTGTTTACCATAATTTTAATGAAATGCAAACAATAATTAATTAAACACCTACCCAAAATTGTGTGTGCTTGTAGTTAAATGAAAAAACAATTACTTTAAGTCAATAATTATACAGGAAAAAGTCTATGAATTTAAAATTATACATAACTTAATAATATTTATTGACACTATCGTGACTGCGGTATTGTGAACGTGTTTTATGACTACAATGATCGGATTTTCATAAATATGCAAATTCTGTTTACATTTGCAGTATCATAATTGAAATATGTTGAGCTTTTTGTTAAATTAATATTACTGCGACTCCATTTGTTTGGCCATTCACTTAATTAACTCTTAACGTGATTGTGTGTTGTGATTTTCTTTTGTTATTTTACTGTATTCAAATATTTGTGTAGTTAATAAAAAGTTTCTGAAAATATATTGTCATTTTATCATTTTGTGTGTTGTGTAAATCTTGGTGTGTTTCTATAGTGTGTTATTAAGGGATATGAAATAAAATATAAAATTATAAATCTTCATCATTTTAATTTTTATTTGTATAAATAACCATATTACTGATAATAATATAGAATGATCACTTGTTTTCGCTATTTACAATCATATACTACAGCAGTCTTTAAAATTTTAATATCTATACACATGATAACGAACAGGCAATAATAGTTCACTTACATACATTTGGTATAGCACTTACAGACTAATAATTACAATATTTACAGCGCGCTACTAAAATCTACAATATTTACAATTCTGACTGGAAGGTGGGCAAGACTGCCCTTCTAGACTAGGTAAGCTTGCACGGCGTTGCCCGTGTCGACAAGAGGGGGCGGCGGGGGCCACTGGCGCATGTCCCGCCGCCTGCCCGGGGCCATGCCGTGCTCCAGCGAAGAGTAATCAGAGTCTATTGAGGAGTAAATGTGATCTGAGATCGGCCTGCCGTCTGGCCCATACGCGACCGCCTGCGTCTGCCTCACAGCTGACGGCGACTGTCGCACTTCACTACTATACTCCGGCGGGGCACTAGCACCTTGACCTCCTCCCAACACAGGTGATCGCTCGGGAAAAGGCAATGTACGGTTCCCACCGTTAGGCACCGACGAATCTAAAGTATAAGTATTCAAACTCTTTCTATAGTTGTGACTCCGCGCCTTGTGATTCGGCTGCGATTCTGGCATCATGTACCTGAGGCGCTTCCAAAACCTTTTCTCGCCCCATCGCAAGCGCGACCCTGTTTTTAGATAGGGACGCAAATCGGGGTCGCATATCGCATCCGCCACAACGGAGTATTCTTCTATTAGTACTAGTTTATAAATACACCCTTTCAACGCATCGTGCAGCCCTTGTCGGAATTCGTATCGGGACCATTCCGTTTGCATGAAATTTCTCGTTAGAACGATGATTATCCGTTTCGATGCTTCCGCGGTCTCGACGACAGGCGGCGCGCATTGCATGTACTGAGCGCCGTGGTGTGGAATGTCTCTATAATGAAGGCAGAGCCGGTATGATGGATTCCCGTTTTCTAGTTCATTCGCCAACGACTGAACGACAGATTCCTCATCTTTCGGACTATAACATACATAGGCGTCGTATAACTTTTGGCTCTCCTCAAATGCGCCCGAGAACGAGAACACTCTTATGCCACAATTTGTGTACAGCCACACTCTCAGTGAATCTCTAAAAAGGAATAGTATAACGAGGGCCAATAAAATTAACATAAAGCCGGTGAGCGTCGAGACCATCATGGGAACATAGTTGGACACAAGCATGTTTCCGATGACTGAATTATCAGCATAATAATCGCTGCAGGCTGTACCGTTTAAATTGAGCTCTTTTTTCTGTGGCGGCTTCGCATCGCCGTTCCAACACCATACGTCGGTAATGTCGATGATTTTTTGCGCATTCTCAGCCAAATATGCAGTTAACTCTTGTAAGTAGCGACATTTGCAAGACCACAGGTTGTTGCCGAGTGACAAGGCTTTCAAATTAGGATTGTTGTTAAAACTCCACACGCCAAAATCGACTAGTCTGTTGCCGTCAAGGCGTAAAACTTCTAATGATTTCAGGCCAAGAAATGATATGTTAGCGATATGGCTAATGAGATTATTTTGTAAGAACAATTCTTTGAGACTAACCAACTGTAGAAATTCGTAGCCTTTCAGTTCTTTAAGCTTATTGTTGCCCAAGTGTAGTATTTGGAGAGCATTCAAGCCAGCAAAAGTTCTATTTTGTATGCTGTCGACGTTGCTGTTGTTCACGTACAGCGATCTCATTTTCTGTCGTCCAATAAAAACGTGGTCCTGTAGTTCTTTTATGTTATTTCCATCTAAAAATACCTCGGTTGCATCCATAGGTATTTTGTGCGGTATTTCTATTGAAGATTGTCCGGAACAATCCACCACGTTCGTGTTCCACAATGGATCGTGGTAACAGGTACAGTTTTGAGGGCATGTCATTTCACAGTCACACGCATCATAGTCACAGCAATGACAGATTGCAAAACAATGAGTCTCATACTTACAAAGAAAGTCTGTTGTTTTTAAGTTTGTTAAGGGCACATGAGTTCCACTTCGAGTGTTCGTCATTTTACACAAAACGTTTTCTAAGTCCATCACACGCGGGTATTGTCTCATAGCGGTCATATTGTTTATGATTGGCAGCCACTCCATAGTACAATCACATTGAAACGGGTTGCCGCCGACATAAAACTCAGGTAAACTTTTATTTCCCGGCACTGTAGCTAGACGCATACTATTTAGTTCTAAATGCACAAGTTCATTAGCATACATGTCCACTCGCGTCAAGTTCTTTTTATCGAAAAACGTATTCACATGAATATTGTTCAAAAAGTTATTATTGATAAACAATAGTTCTACACTATTAGGGATCGACATAGGCGATATTTCCGCTATACGATTATGGCTAACGTCCAATGTCTTTATACGGATTTCATCTTGTAGCTTGTAGTAGTTTCCCAAGTGTTCAATGAAATTGCCGTGAATGTCTAACCACTTTAGATTGCTAGGCACAAACGCGTAATCGAACCACACTAGATGATTTTCCGATAAATTGAGCCACAAAAGGCTCGCTAGCGTCGAGAAGACACCGTTGATGTCAGACAGGAAATTCCCGTCGAGCCGGATGGCCTCCAGTTGCATATTTCTGCTAAAAGTCCCTCTCTCGATTGACTGGATCTTGTTCTTAGCGATGTTAAGCACTTGTAAGCTCGGTAAGTCCCAAAACATTCCGACGGAAAGATTTCCAATTTGGTTGTCAATCAGTCTCAGTCCCGTTAATTGGTTTAGGTTTTTGAAGGAACCATTTTTGAAGTCGGATATTTGATTCTCTCCGAGGTCCAGTGTTTTGAGGAAAGAGAGTTCCCATAATGCGTCGGGAACCTCTAAAAGCTGATTGGAGCTCAAATCCAACTCTTTTAAGTCCGAGCAATTTTTGAATGCCTTGCGGTCTATGTTTACTAGCAAATTGTTGTTGAGAGTCAACTTGCTTAAAACGAATAAGCCGTTGAATAAGTTCTCATCGATTGTATGAACTCGATTCTCAGCAAGATTTAGAGTATGTAGATTATACAGCGGCAGGAATGCATTATCTTCGATGTAGCCAATAGAGTTGTTCTTGAGATTCAATATTTGAAGGAAGAATAAGTCTTTGAATGTCTTTCCGTCGATTCTTGTCAGTGCATTGTTGGATAAATTCAGAACTATCAAGCGTATTAATCCCAAAAATGTTCCATCATCAATGTGGCTACTTGTAAGTTGATTGCTTGACAAGTCTAAAACAATCAGCTGTTCCAAACGATGAAATATTCCTCGAGCCAATTCAAAAAGAGTGTTATCGTTTAGGTAAATTTCTCTTAATTCTCTAGCATTAGCAAAAAGGCCTTCGGGCAGTGTATGTAGCTGGTTGTGTGATATGTTTAGAACTCTCATTGATACAAGTCCATTGAAAGCTTCAGCTGATATGTCAGAGATATTGTTATGTTGCAGATACAAATGTTGCAAGCTTCTTAATTTGAGTAATTCAGAGTCCTCTGGCAGTGACTTAATTTCATTATGGCTCAAATCTAAGCCGTGCAAATTCGATCCACAGCCCTGTCCGAATCCAAGTTGCCCCACTGTTCTTATTCTATTGTGCGTCAAATTCAATGTGCTCAAGTTTTCCAGAGAGCAGAACACGCCGGATGGAACAAATTTTATGTTATTCTGAGCGAGATCCAATGACTGCAGTTCCGACAATCCATTGAAAGCGTTCAGAGATAATTCTAAATTCTTAGTAGGACTCCACTCGAAATTCTTTGAACGAATCTTTAGCTTCTTTAATTTTTTGAGTTCATGAAAAGTATTGTCTGGCAACTGTGTCAATTTGCAGTTGTTTATTGACATTTCGGTGAGCGCCGAAACTGGGCTAAAGTAGTGGGCCCTTAGAGAGCTTTCGAAGAGTAGTAAATGGTTGCACTCGATAGCCAGCCGGCTGGTGTCTGAAGCCACTGAGATGATACTGCTGCCGTCACCGTCGAGAGTGCGTATCCTGCAGAGTACGCTGCCGTCCGAACCGCGGTCCGAGACTCGGACGCACTTATCCGAGCCGTAGGACAACACTGTCGATCCGACGTGCACCAGCGCACAAAGTACAGCCGTAATAGCGTACATTATCACAGATTTTTCATTTCACCACAAAACGTCTCATAAACACACCCCGTGGGTCGATATCACCATTTCCGAAACAAAGTACGTGGTACACTTGAGCGCTGAAGAAAAACTTCCTAGCATTTCACTTCACTGTAGTCCGTAACGTACGTGGTTGAATTAGTCCTTGATAGTTGAAGTTGATTAAATTTTTCACTCATGAGTTGTTGTTTATCGTTTGAGATCAGTTTGTGTATTAAATATTTATTGCGTGAAGTATAGACCGGCGCGAGGTGTAGCACGACCTTCCCGCGGCGCGGTTGCGTTGCGACTGTCAAGCGAAGCGCTTGACTCGAGCAAGTAGCAGTGGGGCGCGCAACTTAGTCTCCCCCGTCCCCCGCGTCTCTCATAAGCTCTTCGCTTGTTTTGTGAGAGCATGTAGCGCTATCTAGTAGTGAGTAGCGACATTAAAAATTATGTTTTATCATTGTTTGCATCAGTTTTGAGCGTGGAATGTTTATAAGTAATTATTAATAAAACGTTATCAACTGTTATTTGTTATAAATAAATATAATGCGGGAAGTTAAAGCCACTCTGAGTGAATATATTCATTTTCTTCAGAGAAGTTCAGTAAAACTTGTATACTTAATTAAAAATAAGTATTCCAAAAATTGCAGTTCACGTAGTTTATTATAGTATATATATATAGTTAGATACATAAATACCTTAACTAGTTCAACAGAAATACTTAAATATAAAGAATACACGCATCATGAAGCTTTTCATTATGTAAACGTGCGATTACAGTGAAGGAATGCAATTGAACGTTTTGATTTAAACATTGCAATAAGATTAGAAGAATTACACCAAAATTCTAAATAATTTCAGAATACCTTGTTTCAGTGGTGATCTTGATGACAGATCAGATGCTTCCATCTTGGTTATGAAAGTTTTGTCAAGCATTAGATAATTATGTTTTGTCAAAGAGTGATAAATATTTTATGTCTAGCAATAATTTGCATATCTATCTATCTGATAGTGCATTTCTACCATTACACAATAGAGTCATCTGACAAAAGGGGCGCTTTGTCCGAACTGCAATACAATGCAAAAGTTTCTATTGTTAATCGAAGTTTACCTGGTAAGTTGCGTACAAATGACCATCTTTAAGCTTGCTACGTGTTGTACAACATTACGAATTAAAAACCTTTGTAAGAATTAAATACTGCTTGCTTGAATTATTATAATTATACTAATAAAGTAACATTGGACAACATTGCAGCATAAGTTGAGGTTATGGTAGGACCATAGGGTAGTTACGAACTCTTTAAAACTTTCAGTAGGTACCTATAACTAAACAAAAAAAATTTATTTAAAAGAGTTTCGCTTCACCACGCCTAAAAACAAAACAGAGCTTTTATCTTAACACCTCTATTTACCGCTAGATGGAGCCACAGTCACAAAGATAAGTAACGCCGACGTAAATCACAAAAACACCCAATCTGCGTACATTTAATAGACTTTAGAATTTTCCCAACACAAATTCATTGGTGTAAATCACGTTTGCAAGCTCATAAAAACCATTATGGAGGCACTTTCGAATTTTTACCGACACTCATAACAAAATTTGAAAATTCACGAAATGTTTTATTGTGTCCTAATGTTTTTATCACAGTTATGACAATCGTCTGACGGGATACAGAGGGAGAAAAATGGAAAAGTCTTGTTAAATGCGAGAGTATGTGCTGTATTCTGGTAAATTATTTACGTAGCGCTTTTTATAGGTTTCCCAGCTAATGTATATTTTTATTATATGAGTTGGTGGTGAATAGGTGCTCAATGTGTCAATATGGCTGACAAGGGAGACATTTGGATATATTATTTTTAAGGAAGATACTGTTCGTGTTACACGTGTTAACGTGAAATTAAAAAGCTTATTTATTTTTCATGTTAATAGTAAGAATTTTAGAGACTCATTGTAATTGAATTGAGAAAATTAAATTGTTATGAATTGGATTGAATTGAATTAGTAATGTCGTGTATGTAATGTGACTGTATGTGTGTAATATTTCTATTATGAGTCAGTGATACTTGAATTAAAATGTTTTTTTTTGTTTAGTAATTTTGCTAAAATGATTATGTTTTCCGTGAAATGACGCTACACTTAGGTGAGGTCCTATGTGATAGTTGTTCTTATATTAGAAAATTAAATGCCATTGACCTTTCATCATCTTCTTCCTGCCCTTGTCCCATGTAACTTGGGGCCTGCGCTACACGTTTGCGTTAATCCTATACTAAAACTAAATGAGTAAACTGTTAACCACCACAGAGCTCACTAATTTTGTAATTTGTGCGTAGTACATAAAACAAATACTAAAACTAACACCTGCCATCACCTAATGTACCTTAATCACTGTTTACAACAGAACAAATCCATAAAATTAATCCCTATTCCTTAATGTGTCATACAGTGACGTCATAATGGCTGCCATTAAACAAAATGGGTCAAAAATGGGACTTCATATGACCACAACCACGTGGGCGGTCCGTACCACAAAGCGACCACAAGTGAATTCCTCTTTAAATGCTTTGAACATTGTTACCGAATATTATGATATGTGGTTTACTGTGTACCGTTTGTTTTTACTTGTGTTGGAGGGAAAAGTTGATGGCAAAAAGTTGGATGGGGATCAGATATTTATAGATACTGTGGCGGCCCGTCAGTGGGATCGAATATGTAGGATAGGTAGTGTAATAAGTATTACTTTAGTTGGAAACTAAATCAATGTCTCATATTATTGGACGTGGGCTGAAAATGCACGGATAATTTCAAATACTAAATCTACATACACAAAAAACTACTAGGGAATGCCTGTCATAGCATAAAATGATGACCAAGTCACAGATCCTGCGCAATTATGTCCGTTCTCCGAAGGACATCCAGCGTACCTGTACCAATGTTTCCTGGTCTAGTTTTAATCATCACTCTCCTACCCCTATCCCAAATTATTCGAGGTCGGCGCAGCATGTCTTCTTCTTCCATACTTCTCTATTACTCTTCACCTCAGCAGTCACCTCCTTTCTATATCATAGCCTTAACATCCTTTACAGCCCATCCATCGCTTCTTTTGTCTTCCTATACTCTTATAGCCTCGACTAGTTTTAATCACAACAAGAAAAATGTCCAATAAAAATTTTATGATTGCCAATAAAGAAACACTATTTGCACAATAATCGTCATCTGTCATGTCAGTACAAAGTCTGACTGTCCCTGACCCTAGTCTGAGAAAATCAGCCAGTCATCAATGTTAGGTTCTAGGGTGCGCTACACAGTACATATATAATAGCCACTTAACGTTAATAGTCATAGTTCCCTCACACAAATCCATGACAAAATTACCCTCCAAAATTAATTCAATTCCCACCTAATGTTAAACGCAAACACGATAATGTACGTACATTAACAAACCAGAAACGTTACGTCTCCGACCACATAATGCGGGCGGTCTTCTCGTCTCATACGACCACAGGCGAATTGCTAGAGAACCTCATTCGAAAGTTTTGCCGCAACGTTGGCGAATGTTGGATGCAATTATTTCAATTGATCCAATTCCGTGGATGTGTTGAATTGGATGTTGATGTCAACGTTTACAATTAGGTGATCAGAGAAAACTGGGTAATTGGTTCAATTTCACCCTCATGTGTCTTTTGGTGATAGAGGAACTTTACACAGATGTTAAGGGTGTTGATAAGAAGTGTGTCCAAATGTCTGAAATTCACATTAATATTATAAATGAAAGAGTAACTTTCCCTGTAACCTGCTCATGCCTTAACGTCTTAAGTTATCTTCATATTAGGGCACACGAATAGACCACACATGACCTGGGTAAAAAATGGACACTTGTATCTCGGTAGGTTAATACCTACCTATTATAATTATTTCCGTAGTCAAATTTTTTAACGCTATGCGGGCGAAAAGCTAATAAGAAATATTTTCAGTATAGTTATAGGAACTCTATTATTTTCTATTGTTGCGCAAAACTTTATTGTGCTGCACAAAGTACACTTCTCGCGGTAAGAATTTTAAATATTCTACACTTTTGCATAAAATATATTAAAAAGTTACGTTCTCACACTTCTCAATAATTATTCCATTTTTAAAGCCTAACCTTCCAAAAACACTATCACTTCTATTGTTTTTTTTTTAACACCCATTCTTAAAAACCGCATATAATTCTTATATTTATCATTATCAACCCTACTGATAATGGTTCGTTTTAACCCTCTATTAATGACATCCGGAGTTACTCCACTTCAGGTACACGGCTTATCTAACCCTGCATTAGCACTTCTTCGAACCTCTATTGTTTAATAGAATATTTTGAGAAAATATTTACTATACTTTCTGGTGACTCACCCCTGGGAACATTCAAAATTTCTAATCCTTTATATATTATCTTTGGGTTTTATGAGTGTTACGTCGTCCTAAGAAAGGGTTTATGTGGAGTAAATGCAATGTTGCTAAGTAATGGGTTGCTAGTAACTTTTTTTATCTCGGAATTATTTTTGGTTCTTGCAACTAGGTTTCTGACAGACCTATGGGAACATAATGAAGCATTAGTAATAAGAAAAATCACCAATAACAAGAAACTATCATCAAAAACTTATTCAATGTGTATTATTAGCATGTTGGACCAAAAAAACAATGCCAATACCTTAATGTAAATTGAACTAAATAGAGCAAAACCTTCTTTTTACATTTTTGTTTTTCTTTTCTATCTTTCAAGCCTGTATTGTACCATGATAGGTTATATAACTTTCTCTGAGATTTCCACTCACTTTGTTACCCTGATTTCATGCAAAAATAACTTCGACATCATTATCGTCTAGTTATAAATTATAGCAGTTTATAAATAGTGCACAAAAGAACACCTGTCAGGGTTATTCTGTTCTATTCATGTACACTCTTTTATATGAAGGAAATTCGGCGATAAGTGGGGTAATAGTTGAAAAGTTATCAGATTATCAGTAAACCTATGTGTATATATGTATACAAACTCGTAACACAATTTATTTGTGTTATTCTAAAGAGATAGTCTTAGTTTTTATAGAGTGATAGTTTAACCTAAATTCCTTAAATTAGGCTAAGGTTTATTTTGAAGTAGAAGTGTCTTATGGCCTATGAGATCTTCATAATTGGCGAATAATGTTCTCACTTTTCTGTTGGCCTTTTTCATGAATTTAACTTGTTATTGCCAACCAAAGAGTAGTATACAAATAATACGAAAGATATGGAACGTTAACCCTACATTCTTCAATCTAAATCCCCAAGACGTATTCAACGTTCTACGTCTACGTATACATTTCGGGTCTATTGTACCGCTCCTCGGTACTCGGGACACGGCAGTAATGTGTTGACATCATTATACGGCCGCAATAAGAGCCACAATGCAGATAAGATCCGTGTTCGAATACATGCTGGGGGTTAAGTGAGGGTGGGCTAGGGGCACCTTCGTTTGTTAGTTTCTGTACATGTGTTTGGATTCTTGAATTTATATTAGAGGTAAATATGAAAACAGACGAGAAAAGCTGTTGAGAATTAATTTTGAGTCACTGGATTAATATAATTAACGAATAAAATGGATTCGTTTTTTGTAGTAGCTTGCTGCAGTCTTAGTTTATTCGTTATTTTTTTTTCTCTGTATGACTAATCACAAAGTAGAAACAGTCCGACTTCTTATACCTGCTCTAGCGTGGTTTGAATCTTTTATGTTAAATAAAAAAATATATAATAATATTGAGTGTCATTGTATTAAACTCAATACGGGTTAAGGTGTGAAATTGCCGTTTTATAGTAATAGATACTTTGAATTGACATGAAACCTTCATGTGTGAGATGTTCGAGTGAAACTTTTTTAACATTATACCTGTGAGATTTTTCTTTTAAAAATGTGCAACATTCGATTTTCAATTGTTTTATTTTTATTCAGCTTAGAGGGAAAAGATGGATACTTCGAAAATCCGAGTCATTTTTGAATACAAGTTCCAGGTACAGGCAGTCGAATTCCATTTTCACATATTCCGTATCACATAAACACATCACATCAGTCTCCCTCAAGTTTCCGACAAACACCCCACGATACGATTCCTACACAATGTAGGTACTAACTTACTAAGTTGCTCAAGAAATTTATAGACCCTCAGCAACGGGAATTATACCAACATTTTCCTATTAACGACTGTACTGAGTGCCGGATAAAATGTAATTTTATGTTCCCAGCTAGTATTATGGTTGTTGACTGGGTTGTTGAATAGATACTCTTAGATTGGAGTGGCTTATATTGTGTTTTGTGGTATTGATAAGTGGTAGGCTTCGTGGATTACAAGTACCGATGCGTTTGTTTTTTTTTGTTATGGCTTTTCATGCAATATGATCGCGCTGTCGTTTTGGTATTTGTTGATAAGGCTTGCTCTTTCTGATATAGATGACTATCAAGTCTACGCGTATAAAATCATAAATAATATGTGGTTTTTGTATCAAATTATACAGTGTTATAGATGGTCAAATTTTATTTCATACATGATAGAAATACTAAACATAGCAATTTTGTTTTGCTGGACCAACTGGCATATTAATATCATTTCCATAGGTACCAAATAAATATGACTCATGTCTACTCCTTCTACTTTTGCAAACTTTGGCCACTCAATGCTGAGTGTAGGCCTCTACCAAATCTCTCTGCTTTTGGCGGTTTTATGTCATGACTATCCAGTTTCTTCCGGCCACTTTAATGAGATCGGCTGTCCACCTAGTCGGTTGTCTTCCCACATTCCCCGTCCCGTCTGTGCTCTCGACTCCACACACGTTCTTCCAATATTTCAGACAACATGCATAAGCACAAACCATTCGCTGTTACAAATAAATATCGTTCACATTTTTCCCTTAAAAGATACGTTTGATGTTCAAACGTGTGGATAAGAAAAACAATTTAAATGCAAGAAGAACCAACTTATAAAGTATCTTTTTTCCGTGGCTTCGCTCGCGTGGATGTCAGAAATTATCCTTATGGAAGCGTACTACCAATGGCAAATTCCTACTTTTCTGCTGAACATCGAAATTCATACAAACGTCATGACTTTAAAAGGACAGACACAGTTACTACCACACCACACCTATTACTAACATCTATACTATAATCTATACTTAATATTATAAATGCGAAAGTTTGGATGGATGGATGTTTGTTACTCAATCACGCCAGAACGACTGAACGGAGCTGGATGAAATTTGGCACAGAGATAGATTATAGTTTGGAATAGCACATACGTACGTTTTTTTTCTCACACTTGCACATCAAAATTACCATGCGAACGAAGTCGCAGGCAACAGTTAGTAATATATATTATATTTAATAATATTATAAATGCGAAAGTTTGGATGGATGTTTGTTACTCAATCACGTCAGAACGGCTAAACGGATCTGGATGAAATTTGGCACAGAGATAGATTATAGTTTGGAATAGCACATATGCTACTTTTCATTCCGATAGGACGATGCCGTGGGTCAATTATCGAACTCCACGCGGGCGAAGCCGCTGGCATAAGCTAGTTTACAATATTAATGTATAGTATGGAAGTATAGATGTTTATAATGAATACGTATAATGGCCTAAGAAAACATTTCTGGCTAATAAAAACGTCGTCAAAGTAAATGATCTGAAGAAAAAGGGACGTTTGTGAATAAATTGCGTTAGAACATTAAACTTAAAAAACATCGATTGAGGTATGTTTATTAAAATAAATTATCTTGTTTGTGAATTTAAATCTAGGTATGTATATCTAACCATCATCAACTGCCTTGTATTTTTCCCAACTATGTTGGAGTCGGCTTCCAATCTAACCTGATGCAAATGAATACCAGTATTTTACATGGCACATAAAAACTAAAGCTTATTTTATTTGTAAAAAAAAACTCCACTTTGTGACACCAACATCGAGGTAAAACAAAAGACAATGCATTAAAATTAAGAGTCAACATGGCGTTAATCGACATTGAGTGAATGATTTGGACCATGGATGACAAGTATTTTGAGCAGTGAAATAATTTCTAAAATGCAGTAAACATAAAAAAATAAGGTTTTATTAAAGTCTCAAGTTTTGTTTTCATGTCTAAACTAGACCTAACGAAAAACGAACACAAGCTTGTAATGTACCAAGTGAATTTTGGTGAAAAAAAAAACAACGAATAGTTCTGACATGAGTTTGATGTTATTTGATTTATGCGAACTTTTTGTTTGTTCACCAGATTTTTTACTTTTTTAACCAACGAAAATGTAAACGTTGGCCAACGCAAGGTTTTTTTTTCTAACACAGGTTTTAATATTCGACCTAAACTTTGCCACTATGACACACGATTTCAAAACAAATAGCGATTTGTAAGGTTTTTTCCCCTTATTTTTCAAATACGATGAAAATAATACGATCTAAATAATACAATTTAGATTCATTTTATTCAAGTCGTATTTCGATATTTTTTTTTTTACTTTTTGACCGGATGGTCATACAAAAAAATATAAAAAAAATAAATAAAAAGATAAATGTTAGAGTGGATACTCTAACATTTTATTTGCTTGTTGGACTGCCTCGTTGCACTTAGAGGTGGTCGCAAGCGCGATCGCTGAGCATGAAGTCCTGGGTTCGATTTCTGGGTCGGGCATACTGTTATTGGGTTTTTCCATCAGGAATTTCTCAGTAGCAGCCACAGACCCTGTGTTTTTGTTAGCAATGCTCTATTACATGGGACTTAAATGACGAACTACTAATAGGTACACCTTTGTATCATGTAATTGCAAAAAAAACCTTTTCCTGCCTAAACCATTGAACCAATTGTTATAAAACTTGCTCTGCCTAGGACCTGAATGAGCACGTAGTCTATTTTTATTTAAGATTGCAGATGGAGCACAGACAACAGCTAGCAAATAATAAATTAAAATAAATAACTTAATTCCTAACTAAAGTTAATAAACCAAGTCATAATTAGACCGTTAATCACTCTATATTTCTTTATAAAAGAACTCAAGCTAACCATATTAAACGAAGCAACCTATGTTACGGCATTAATTCGTCAGTTTCACACGGAAAATTATTCACGGTTTCTTTTCGCTTTCGTATTCATGAAAAACATTATGTACTTGATTAAACAGAACGCTGAAGAAAATGTTTTAGACAAGACCGTCGCTTCTTACTTTTATATAAAATTAATCGTGTCCCAAAGCCAAGCTTGCCACCGTATTATTTAGTATGAATAGGTTCCTTGATTCTTTAGTCCTGTATACACCCTATATTTATCTAGGGGTGAGTGGCCAACAATCTTTTGGTCCATCCACTTACCTTCCCGCTTTTCTTGGAATATCTGTGTGCCTTTTAATGAGATCGGGACCTTTTTGGATACATTTTCTTCTGCCTAATTTGGGCCAAGTCGAAATGAAAGATTTAGGTGCCCTTTGAACTAATTGCCTGTTGACGATAATTTTTTCAAGTTAGGAAATCGGAACATTCCAGATTTACGAGTACAGGTTCCGGCTTTTAGCTAATAAGGATTTTTCTCGTAATGAACAACTGGTGCCTTCAAAGTTTTAATATATCAAGTGAATTCCTTTCACGATTAGACTAATTTGTAAAAATTGTACTTGGTTTTATTTCCAAAAATTTCTAATATTGGTTTTTGTTCTGTATCGTCTGTTTTTGCCATTGGTATCTTCTGTTCTATTTTCTTTTTTTTTTGGTTGTTTGTAATGCATTCGTTTTGCTCCTATTGTAATCAAATTAGACAAACTAACACCGACACCATGTTTATTTAAATTAAACCCAACGACATCCCCTTCGAAAAACATTAATTAATCAAGATTAATAGCTTACACTTTAACACTAGGACCCTAAGGAATAACAATTAAGCTAGCAAAGAAAGACGGACACAATCCGTACTTTTTCTTCTAAGGGCGAAACATGTAGATGAAAACAAAGAAACTCGATTTGGAACCCTTCAGGGGTCGTGGGGAGCGTATTAAATTTGCATTAGACGAAATTGAAATACGCCCTCCGATGACTCGTTACGAGGGAAGACTAATAATGTCGTCAATTCACATCGAGAAGATCTTCAAAGTCACGCCGTGACTATTTGATTAATTGAATCATTTTTTGCCTTTCCCCTTTTAAGGGGAACCGTCCATGGTGGGGAAATTTGTCAATATGCTGCGTTGTAACCTGAAGTATCCATTGTGTATTGAACAGGTCGTTAGGTCGTCCTCTGACGAGAAAGTTTTGTAGATAAGGGTTGTTTAAAAAATGAACACTCGTTTGAAGATACCTTCGCCTTCTTGAAATTTAAATAAAAATAACTTCAAACGCAGACGTCATCGAGCAGGGAGGTTAGGTCTTAAAATTACAATATTATGGATACAATTTGAAAGATTTATTTGTTTCAGGTTACATCTAGGTGTCTAGACGGGTTAAATTGACCTATCGGTAATGTTAGATGTCCAAGCTGCAATTGACTTTTCTACGTGATGCGATGTTCTCGATTGTGACAATGATTTAGATTGATTTGAGTCCTCTTGAATTATTTTTCACAATTTGATAGGTTTTCTGTGATTGAGAAAGTCACAAGCCTATCATATTTATGATAGGTGGAAATAATGCACGCTTTCATAGAATTTACCTAATCACTCGAGACTTGATTAGGAGTCTTATTTTCAGCTGTCTCGTTGGTCTAGTGGTGGAAAGTGCGACTGCTGAGCAAGAAGTCCTGGGTTGGATTCCCAAGTCAGTAAAACTGTTATTGGGTTTTCCCGTCAGAAATTTCTTAGAAGCAGCCACGAAGTCTGGATTTGTGATCGGTTGATTGCAAAAGGCTCGCGCCTTACTTAGGACTTAAATATAAATACCGAAATGTGGGTGCACTATTAGGTTCAGCCACGAGCACCGATATGTAAACACTTAGCAATTTTTAAGAGTGATTTTCTCCTACTGTTTTGATTAAAATTTCCTGTTGTTACGAACATAGCATTTTGCAAACTCATATTTTTTATGAAATAGATTCTATTTCCAAGTCACAATCGTTATTTCTCACGAAAATTGCTTTTAAATTTCGGAAAGTGTATACATATTGGTGCTCGTGACTGTGGGTCTACTCTCTAAGTCCGTCAACGAAGATACGGGCCCGTACGAAAGTATATCGAAATTTCGAAATGAACCCTACCCCCTATTATTTCCGGATTCATGTGTTTAGAAAATACATCGGGAGTAGGGACAACTGTCCAATCGTGTTGTCATGCGTTTTTAGTTCGGGTCTCTCACTAATCGTATGTCCGTAAGTAATACGGAGTAGCAAACGCCCGTATCTTCGGCCGAAACTACGGGTTTCGTGCTTAGAGAGTAGAACCTCCTGTACACTTCCACCTAATCCGTCCGGAATAACAGGCGTGATGTTTTTTTCAGCGATGTATTAAAAAATACTCACCAAGCGTTAATGTTAATAAATAACAGTCCCTCCTAGTCATATACCATGATCATAGTCACGTTCACAGTCCCTATCGCACACCCATCTGTTTCGACCTCCGTGTGTCCGTGCTGACATTTGTAACTAATTGAATTTTTGTGACATAACTGTAGTGTGTGTACTGTTAACTCTTTATGACATACTAGCCTTTGCCCGCGACTTCAATGGTTGGAAATTACTACCAGGGCTAAAGTATTGTATAATGATCTAATCTGGCTCGGGATCTGTCTGTGTACTAAAATTCAGCTGTCAAGGCGCGAAGAACTTACAAACAAACAGACATACATGTGAACATACAAACAGACATAGGTACATGTGAACATATACGATAATCCCCGAAGGGTTAGGCAAAGATGTACCTAATAGTCTACCCACATTTCGCCAGTTATGTTTAAATTTAGAGTGAGCCTATTGCCATCAACCGGGCACAAACCCACACTCTATGGCTGATACTGAGAAGTTCCTGTTGGAAAACCCAATAACACTTTACCCGACCCGGGAATCGAACGCAGAACTTCATGCTCAGCAGTCGCGCTTTCGATCTGTCGGCCAACGAGGCGGCAATATTAGTAGTATGGAGTTTATTTTAGTCTTCAGGTGCAATTAGTACTTCAATTTGAACTGTTAAGGTGCCATTTTTTTCCAAGTTCAATGCCCCTAAATTGTTCCAAAGTTCCAAGAAGTGATTCGTTTCGTAAATTGAAAATCTCCATCATTAGAAACTGTATAGTGGTTTTAAACGAATTTTTTTTTTGTCTCTATTTGCATATTGTAAAACTACGAGTTGCTGTTACGGTAGTTCAGCTAAACGAAGCTAAGTTAAAATTGAAACGTTTTTTTGGGGAAACGTGATCTAGAAATCTCAAGCTTCAATGAAACTGATGATCATGCCTAGCCTTTTCCCAACTATGTTGGGGTCGGCTTGCAGTCTAACCGGATGCAGCTGAATACCAGTATTTTACATGGAGCGACTGCCTGTGTGATCTCCACAACCCAGTTAGTACTGGGTAATCGTATTACCCCTTGGTAAGACCGGTTGTCAGACTTTCAGGCCACTGACTACCTGTAACGACTGTCAAAGATCTACAAATGACAGCCGAGACAAACGGCTTGACGTGCTTTCAGAGGCACGGCGGAAACTCGGTATGTAATGGGTGATCACCCATCCGTGTAACTAATGATGTGCCTTCTTAATATAGTGAAAAATAAAATGCTTTAAATAGGATCTAGAGCCTACAAGTTTAATCTTCTCTACAGACCACAATGATTGATTTAGTTTGTCTTGTGTTAGAGACGTTTCAATGGATGGTGATTCAAGACATTTATTACAGAAGCAACGATTGCAGCTTCCCCTTTACCTATATTATCTCTTATAAAGTATGAAGGAGTAATTATTTTATTTCCTGCCAGAAAGTTAGTTCACCCTCTACAAACTTTCTTGAAATGCCTTGAAAATTCCATAGAAAGACCACAACCAATCTTTTCAAGTCAAACTAACTTTTCCACCTACTAACGATGACGTCACAGAATTTCCAGCTCATTCCAGCTTATCAGTTGTTACGCAGGCGTACAGTCACGGACATCGCCGTCACGTTCGCAGCACGTGCTGTAATCACGTCCGTGGAGTCACGTAACGTGTAGTCGGCCTAATTTGTTGGTCGCGGACTGCACTCGACTGTACCGGGGCGCTGACGATCGTAGTAAATGTAATGTATATTATGTATGTATGTTGTACGTTTTGTGTTGGTTTGTGTTGTGTAATTGTGTGTGGGTTCTGAAATGTCTTGTTGTAATGGTCCTGAAAATGGAATTAAAATGCCAATTGAGACATAATATAACGACTTAGTAGACGAACGAAAACATGCAAAATAAAATATGGAGTCATGGAAGCTTTTGTTGAGACAGCTATTGATGATGACGAATTAAACCTGAAAAATAAAGCATCTTTTCAACTGTCCAAATCGTCTGTGAACAAGCCAATTTCCTTAAAAGGGTCTAGGCAGGACTGGCAACTTTCTACAAGTCTGACATCTGTATTGGACTGACACAAGCTTTTTGATTTATCCCATATTTAATTTTCCATAACCTTTACCGCTTATAATTAACTGAAACAATTCATCTTGATCCTAAGGTTCATTAACAAACTCTATGTAGATCAAGCCATGTCTTATCAAATGAAGAAAATCTTTTCACCTTACATTTTCAGTAACAAAGATTACTTAACAAAGCTTCCAAGTAAACCGATTAATACCGTTCGCGTTATAAGCAAAATAAACCAACCTCAGTGTTGATGTCGCACTAATGAACATTTTATATTTTTATACGCACCGAAAAAGCTGCGTTGAAAGACAGTACGGAGTGACAAGCATCGCTGTAGGTAAGTTGAAGGGCGTCCCTTAATGACATTCTCAGCATAATTCCTGCGGATAGGGCTGTCAGACTTTGGTAGAAAGAGGAAGAGAATTGTCGCGCATGCAATAGTTATAACACCACCTGCCAGCTGTTTGACAGCGTGTTTGACAGCGACTGCAAAAAAACAAATGAATGAAGTTTGTTTAAATCATGCCACAAGTCATCGCGGCGAGCTTGTGAATGCGAAAGAAACAAGTGACTCGCACGCTTGTCGCTTGACGCAATCGCGCCGCAATTGGCATCGCCTGAGGTCGTGTACGGGGTGTACATACTGCAGATAGATAAACAAGTTGAAGAGACCAAAACTGTGTTGAACGCACAACTTCTGTCACGCAAATTTGAATCCGTAAATTAGTCAACAGCTATGCAGAAATATTTATTTAGGTTGGTAATCGATGGAAACTGTCCTTACAACTAAAAATACATAAGTAAATCAAGCATTCCATTTTCGCGCTTACAAAAATGAAAAAAAATGTTGGATGTTCTGTGAGCCGAACTAAGTTAAATAAAAAAATAAATAAAAAACATATAAACGAATTAAGTTATTACCAGATATTTCTTATTCCGTTTCCGTTAAATACTCCACTGCAATGGACGCCATATTTGGCAGTTAATGGCAGTTGAGGTGTGGTCATATTAAGGATGTCGTACATACCATCAAATTGAACTACTCTCTTTATGGACTTTCTTTCTTTATGTCTCAGTAGTGGTTACAGAGTTTGGATCTGTACCCGATTGATGGCAATAGGCTCGCCCCCTTCACATGAGAATTTTAAAACAACGGGCGAAATGTGGGTGGGAGGTGTACCTAATAGTAATTAGGTACACCTTTGCCTAACCCTACTGGGATTACAGGCGTGATATTATGTTGAGTTATATGTTTTTCTGGGACCTAAATCGTAATCAAGAAAAATTTATGAGCTACCCCATTCAAGATGTAAGGTCATCCAAGTTAGACAAAACGATGACACGCTTGGTTCCCAAGAAAAGTGCTGACAATACCACCTCTAGTAGTAGCCGCCAAGTTGTCTCCTTGCTCTGTGGTCTTTGGTTGGACATATTCGGCCTGATTTGCGGCATGTTTGTCTGGTGTACGGCTAAAAATAAGCGGGTGGTCTGACCGGAATCTGGGCTGTTTTGTGCTGTTTATCCTGGGTGATACTTTCTGGTTTTTTAACAATTTTGACGTGTAATTACCGTTCTGAATGAAAACTATATCGTTTAAAGTTCCAATTGTTTTCATTCAACTCCTACTATTAATTGCGGAATCTTTCTTTATCGTGTGGTTAGCGCCTGGTGTCAGAGTTTTTATGCCGCACATGGACCTCTGAGTTGGCTCTAAATGCCGTCGCGAAATATCACTCAGACATACTGGATTCCTCACGATGTTTTCCTTCACCGAAGCAAGTGATAATAATTATACAATACGCACATGATTCCGAGAAATCAGAGGTGCTTGTCTTGGGTTCGAACTTGAGACCTATGACTTGGTAGTCGTAATGAATTTTATTTATCTATAACTTTTGGTTAGCAAAATTTTGAGGACAAACTACTTTAAAGATCTTTTCACCATAATATTTCTATAAGTTAAATCTAGCAACCCTAACTAGATGAGTCTAAACGGCCATAATAGGTACTGAGTTTCCTGTTTTAAGATTAATGTTTCCGTCCGTTTGACACTATAGAAAGTACGAATCAATTTGTATATTAAGTGTGGCTGGCAGTTGTAAATATGTTATTAGATAAGGTTCTTCATATTTATTACATTACATTTTTTATTTTCGTTACGGTTAATTTTATTTATAGAAACTGAAGTCGAAATGGTGTTAAAAAACCGTTTTCCAATATTAAAAGTTGATTTTGTAACAGTCCATATATTAAAATACACGTCAACTATTCATTGGTCTTGGACTTGAAAAAAAGTCCAGCGAGAAAAAGTCCCTCCTGGGTTCGATTCCCAGGTCGGGAAAAATGACTTTTTCATCAAGAATTATTAATTAAGAATTATTTTTCAGAGGCAGCCATGTAGTCTGGTTTTGTGCCCGGATAGGCTCGCCCCTTATTACATGGGACCTAAAAATAAATAGCGAGATGTGGGTGTAAACTTTGGGGATTATATCGTGGTCTCTGGGCCAAAATTAACATCAAGAATAATTAAAGACATCGAACATATTGTGTATCTTTTCATTGATCATTGAATTAATTGTGAAAGAAAAATTTTCATACTGTCTTACATCGAGATTATTATTAATTCAAAATTACTTCAGAGAAGATTCGTATCAAGGGTGGTTGTATGCACTTTTCATTCCAGAAAATTCAAACCTTTTCAGGCCTATTAAAACCAGTTCACTAAAACAAACATGCTTTGTTCACAATCAGTTTCAAGTTTTTTTCATTCTGTTATACATCTGCCACACATTTTAAACGCCTATGTTACGGCTATTCTATTTGTTCAACCATTTTTTGTTCAATGAACGATACAACTATATTTTGTATTTCCGATTCATTTGTTACGCACGGAATACATGGAAATACACTTTAGCGCACTTCGTGAAACGAATTGTCGGTACGTGAAGTGTTATTTAAGTACAACGTGTTAAAATTATACTTAAACGGTGGTTGTAGGGTTAATAGGGAAGAATTTTCATAGGCTTGTATTGTTTTACATGTTTGGAAAGTAGGCTTCTCCTTCTTTATGCTAGGAGTCTCTTAGTTTAGGATAATGAAGTATAAAAGAAACATACATACACATACAACAAAGTACACTACTACCTTTGATTATATAATGTCTAGATGGAGCGTCAAGTGCACGCAAACGTGTCAAAAAGTGTCAACCAACTATTGGTTCACAAGTGCTTGCCCGCCAATCAGTGCAGATCGTGTCATACACCTAAAACTTATCTTATTTAATAAGTCTATTTTTTAATGTGATTTATGAGAGAATTGTAGTAGCTGGTATCATTATTTACGCACACAAAGACATAGACGCATAGTGTAAAACGACGCCTGCACGCACACATACTTGAAAATGTTGACTCGTTTTCTTTGATACGATTGTAGGGCGACGCTCTATCTAGACATTATATAATCATAGACTACTACATAGTATAAAACAAAGTCGCTTCCCGCTGTCTGTCTGTCCCTATGTATGCTTAGATTTTTAAAACTATGCAACGGATTTTGATGCGGTTTTTTTAATGGGTAGAGTGATTCAAGAGGAAGGCTTATATGTATGTATATAATACATGCATATTATAGTAGAGAAAACTTTAGTATCTACATTGCACCCGTGCGAAGCCGAGGCGGGTCGCTAGTTACAAATAAGTAAAAGTTTGATGAAACAAAATGCAAAATACTGGATTGTCAAGCATTGACTTTCAGCACATTATGACGTCACGGAGCAAAACTGCGATCCCAAAGTTTTTCGAAGGTAAGGTTGAAGTTTTTTAATTAGCCTTGTAATAGAGAAATACCCACAAAATAAAGTAAAAACTACCAAAACTTAGTGTTGAAAAATAACCTTTTTAAAACAGTTACTTCAGACTTCTTTTAATTTGTTTACTATGAGAACGTACAAGAAGTTTTACGATCGATTTGAAACCATCCAATTAGGAGTCCAGACGGAATGTTATAATTATGAACACTTTTAAAGGACTCTTCCGCCAGTGGTTTGTTTACAACCATATAACTTTATTGGCTTTAAATTTGTGTTCGTAATTTCTGTTTAAGAGACTTTTACATTGTTTTTCGTGGAACTAAGTACTTATTAAGAATAAAACCATGTGCCAAAAGTCATTGGGCTTTCGAGCAATTTGTAATTATATCTACTCGACAGCAGCATCTCAATTGAGTAACACATTTCGAAAGATTTAAAATCCATTTCACAAATAACGCACTAAATATTGTTGAATTGTTGAAAAGCATTGATTCACACCAACAAATTACAGTTTGGGCCCTATGTGAAAAAGTTTTGTGCGCAAAACATTTGTATACAAACTTCAACCCCAATCACAAAATTAAATTAATAGTGTTCCAATTACGAATGAATTTGCACTACCACCGTGGGAATTTTAAAATTAGAACGTTAGTTGCATATTTTTCCACGCGATGTCAGGAGTAGACGTTATCAAGGGCGAAGTAGTGTAATGGGCAAAGATATAAATTATTATAATTGCTTCTTTTTTTAGACTAAGTGAGTATGTTACACTATAAAAAGTCACTGAATTGAAACCAAAAAGAAAGTAAAATTTTCATTAAACAATCAAATAAAAAATCCGACAGTTGTTCAAGGACGGTGTGGCACGTGGTCAAAATCAGAACTAACGTCGCATTCTTATTTTTTCAATACAATTTCACAAAATGTTTAAAAACGGCATCATGCCAGTATCATTCAGAAAGCGCCAGTAGATTTTTGTAGCATTTTAACTAAGATTCTTGATACTATCACGAAATATGTAAAAGAAAAGATTAAGCATCATCAATATAGTCAACTTATCAGTGGATAGGTGATCGTTGCCACACAACAAGGTTCAAAATGTAAGTATCACACAATAAACAACATTGAGACGACATTAAATGCATATTTTTCTATCAACCAAATAATGTGCAAGGGCCTCAAGAAAGAAGTAAGAGTCAAGTTGCAGCATCAATAAACCATAAAAAAACACTGGAGAACCGGTTTAGAAAGCATTTTGTAAACAAATTCTATTGCATGTCATGCTCTTATTACTACTAAATAATAATATCAATGGCAGCGTATGTGTTCATCGCCATATTATGTGATATAGAATTTTATGGCTATTATAAATAATTCAGGCGTTTATTTTGTAAAGTGTTTTGTTAGAATTTTATGCTGCTCAATCCGCTATCATGTTTTAGCTTGTAGATTCATCTTTACATAATCAATTATTTAGTGTTTTAAAGAATAAATCCATCAAAAAGTTTTATTAGTATACAAATTAATGTTGAAAGTCATGTATTAAACTGGTTAACTCTTACAAAAATTAGGGTTCTAAAAGGTATATCATCATAGTGTTTAAGATTATGATGACCTACCTTATAGAACCAGTAATGCCGACTAATAATGAAACATCAAGATGGAAAACAATCGAGTAGTGCATTTTTTTTATTTGAAATTCAACTAACTAACGTAGCGAAAAACCTGTGTCGACATCTTTCTGTTCGTTCACATATCGCAACATTTAGGTCAGGCGCCTTATCTAGACTTACTGGCCATCTATCGAATTTAAGTTCAAACTTATAACGCAGAAAAAAAAACATAAAAGTTCTGGAACGTCCAACTTCAAAATTAAAAGAACGTCAATTTCAATATTGAAGAATTTTCTAGCAACCGCAGAGACAAGCTGTTCTAGGCGAAAGAAAGCTAAAATTCACTACTACGAGAGTAGATAAAGTTGATTGTATGAATCCCCCGAGTGGTTCGAGCTTCGAGTTCGATTCGTACACCACTTACTGAAATGAATGTTGCATTGAGCCAACAGCTAAAATTAGAATGAATCTATGGCTTCCACAGTTATTTGTCACTGAAAACTCATTTAATTTTTGTGGAATGCTATTTTAGAGTGGAATGCTAGATAGAAATCATAATTATATTATGATCAGAGGCACGTATGGAATTCCTATTTTAGATGAAACGATTATCTTCGATAGTTTTCATCTTTTGTAATGTAATACATATCTAGCTGAATAGCATGAAAGCGTTTTTAATCATATCTCTCCATCAAAGCATAAAATGATTGTAGAATAAAACCTATTTTAAATGAATAATCACGACTAATGGCGGGTATTTACCAAAGAGGGAAAATTACTACTTGTAATTGTTTTGACATTGCTTCTGAACTGGGAACATGTCCAAAACTACCAATTTTGTATTCTACTCGTACAATGAAATTCCTTGCAAAGAGATACAATAATTTAATCTTGTACCTGCCAAGTCATTACCATTTAAAATTATTTCCCCTAAATTAAACACCTCCCATAATCTAATAACAATACATAATCAAAACAAACCCAATAAAACTAAGCTCGAGCGAACATTGCGAGTACTAGGATAACATACTCATTTAGACAATAGGAGACTTCAGTCCTGAGCCGCGGCAATAGATGGTCCAATTTGCCTCTCCGTAATCGAGCGTTGAATGGACCATGCGCCATGAAATTAGATCATCGTGCCGCTTTATTTAAAATGTAATGTTTTTGTATTACCTGTGTGTGTCGCGTGGAATAAGGTGGATGGAAATTAAGAGTAATATCTCCTCCGTCGTAATGGGTGCCTGGTAGTTTGTTTTTTTTTTAAGTGGCGGTTATTTTGTGGGATTTAGCATTTATTTGCAAAGTGAAATGATAATAGTTGTCATACATTGATCATCTAACCACTTTGCTATGATTTAAAATACTTTATTTATTGTGTCTATAACAGTAAAGAATATCGTATAAATCGCTTTTTGTGACCGCCATTGACAAAAATGTATGCGTCATCCAAAAATCTTTATGTAAAATCATTCAACGCGCAGAATTGGGCATTTGAAACGAAAGGTAAAAAAGCGAAAGTTTTATTCGACCTTCGGGTATAATCCCTACTTTTTATGCACGCCCTGATAATAGCCCAGCATAAATAATCACACTTTTTGACTTGCTAATTTATGCTGAACACAAATATCGACAATGGAGCACTAATAACAGGATTCAAATTCTTTGAATTGTAAAACTTACAAAAGTCCAATTGGACGTCAACACGTTTCAATAATTCTTTGAAAGTAAAATGATTACTGATAGTAAAAATCTTTTTTTTTTACTTGTATACGTCCTTCAGGCGCATTTTATAAAGGTCAGACATAACAGGTCATATAAAATTTAAATGTCGAAGGTAAATTTTATTAGAATTCTAGACTCAATAGGTATAATATTCGGTGCCTATCGCTAATCAGACTTATTAGTGTACTGTTTCATCAATAATTTAGTTTGTTAAACCTCAATTAAGACAGACAACATTAATGTCCATTCATTAGTAATTTAGTATTTGTTTCAATAATTAGTAGGTTACATTTATTCTAAAGACGAAGGTTATTTCTAGAGATGGACCGAATGCGGATTCTGCCGAATGTCGAGTTCGGCTGGACATTCGGTTGAAAGATGGCACAAGCTGAAGATCGATCGAAGTTTGGTTGAATTTCGCGCGCCTTTAGACGGCGACAGGTTCCATCACGTTTTTTACATAATTAGTAGGGATTCCTGGATGGTTTGAAGAATATAATTATGATGAATTTTTTTGGTAAAATTTCATCAAAATCAGTCCAGCGTTTAGAAGTTCAGTGACATACACAATTCTTCTGTACATCAGAAGAATTATGTATAATTTAGTATTTTCTTATGATTTCTTTAACTAGCAATGTTGGAAAAATGCAGGATATCGACTACTAGTCTGTCCCACACATTGGTAAAAGTTTATTAAACCCAATGTTCTGTCCATGAACCGAACTACAGTCGATTGTCGAAATTCGGTAATGCAGCCAAACTTCGGTATTACCGAATGTGAAACGAATTTCGGTCAATATCTAACTATTTGCTGAGTTCGATGATCATAAAACTAAAGTTAAATTAGTTTATTTCTCTCATCATCATTACAGAGTACAGAGTCACATAATCACTACTTAGAGACTGGTGTCTGTTTTAGGTAAAGTGCTAATTAAATGTTTTTTACTCCAATAGACCTGAAGATATAATCCAAATGAGAACAAAAAAAAAATTGTTCAAAAGATAAAATATAAAAGGAAATATAATTTACCAAAAATGCTCGTTATTAGTTCCGAAGCCGGTCGAATATTTGCTCCCATGACTGGACAACAAACAAATAATACCTCTTCATAGAGGGGTAGCGTAAATAATATTGATTAAATACTTTCCCACAAAAAATTACCACGTGAACAAAAACTATTTTATTAAATTCCGTGACCCCACATAAATAAGGCGGGGCAATCAAGTTTCGTATCGCAACAAGAGCAAAACAACTGGCCCAATTAAAATTGACACAGACAGCTCCCAGAAGGTGTCGCCGTTCGCATCACTCGCACGCGATCTCAGCAACGACGCCTGCTAATCGATACCATTAATTTTATTCTGTCGGATGTTGTTTGCTCAGAAAATATTCACCAGCATTTTAATGAACAGAATCTGCCGAGACCATCCAAAGAGTCACAAACGAACGATATAAAACAAGTCACTCCCGAATTCCCAACTATCTTGACTGCTCCACATTTTACCAAACATATAATTTGAATACACTATTAACATCCCTAATTAGAGAGTCCAAACATTTTTAGAAAATGTTTTCGAAACAAATTGTCCGAGTAATAGCGTTTAAAATGTAAATTCTAAAAGGGGTAGATAAGTTTTGTGTGGGGTGCGTAATTAAAAGAGACGCGTCGTGCGACAGTCGTGAGGTGCATGGTGTCTTATCGGTTGGGTTTTAATTTGAGGCTGGCATGAGACACGCGAGCCGATCACGCGACAGAACGCATCGACCCAGGTACGACACTACGCGCGCTTTTTAAAATTATTTCTTTTATATCATTATCGAATGCTTCGACTGCTAGCTTTGTGCGACCGTATCGATTTAAAAATAATTATTTCGAATATTCGAACGCACGGTGCAGGCCGTTGACACTTTGAGTTTAAATAAAAAAAGCATGTAACGACTGAGTAAGCATAGTTTATCAATCAGTCTAAAGAACACACAGGGGAACCCTTTTGTTTTTTTTTTAGATTCGGGACAAAGCAAACTTAGGAAATGAGATTTCACGTAACAGTTTTTTGGAACAAAGTGCTGGTTGCGTGTCGGATTGTAAATAATTAGCTCATTCAGCCGCACCTATAGCGTCGCCGCCATTGTTTGTTTTTTAACGTAAGACATTTTGGAAAAAAATACGTCTTCCTTTAAAAGATGAGCAACAGTTTCTTAGAATATGTAGTTAAGTTATTCAAGACTTCCAATATTTGGGAAATCAGATTAGAAACACAATCAGTTTTTGCCATCAAATTGCATAAAAAATCGAAAATACTAAAGTGGTTATATATAAATCGAGTCTAAATAATTATTTGAGTATTTCATTGTATTTTGGAATTCAAAACGAAGACTTTTTATTTAAATAATTTTATTAAGTTTTCTCAATCATTTAATTTTTAATCACGAATTTTATTAGACTTCACAACGTTTTCTGTCTTTATTTTAATTATAAAATTTCTCCACATAAAGATGTTAAGCAAAAATTAACCTCGACACAATACTAATAAATACAAGCAACAACAACTGTTGTTAGAAATTCACAGTAACCAGGAGAAACTAATAAAAGCTTATTAGTTCACTTCAAAGTTAATATCAGTACAGTGTTATTGCCAAGAATTTCGTACAATTTATAGGTTACAGGACTCGAATGTTTCCAATTCCATCATTAATTAAAGACTCGCGGGAAGGAATATAGTTGAGCGAAGTTTTATAATAAGTAAGTAGGTATGTTGATCCCTTTTTGTCGGTACATTGATTTAACAATTACTTTATAGTAAGTGAAATGTGGAGATTTGACAATACATACATCCTATTAATTCCTTATTGTTAATATAATTCTTGCAATAGCTTGGATTTACGTCTGTTATGTTGTACATGTTTTCTCAAATAAACATTATGTATTTATTACGCGTTTCTTTGGCGTGAGTTTATGACTCACGCCATTCGCCGGTTGAGGTAGGCAGAAACTATAGAATGCTATCTGCTGCGATCCTTACTTTTTATTTGTCCATGTTCATTCAAATCTGATCTGGAGGCCTAATGTGACTGCGTTCGTAAAATGGTCACAAAATAGCAATTCATAATATTAAATGCGTCTGTGACCATTTTAAGAGTTTTAATGTGATTCATATTGCTATCCTATTATGAATGTGCCAAAACGGCCAAAAATATGGTATTGTATGGTAAATCATCTCATAAAGCAGACACCATAGATATTGGACACACAATACATTGAAAAAGGTTTGAACATCTTTGAGAGTTTAATAAAGCCTCAACAAATAGGGAATCAAATAAGGAAGCAAATACCATTTCAATCATCAAAATTTAATTTAAACGACAAGAGTGAAGCTCTTTCCTTCCCTGAGGATAAAAACAAAACAAAGCATGTGTAGCTTATTTGATGCAAGTTGGAGTCGGCTGTAAAGAAATGAATTGTCTAATAACGTTCGCAAACAGTCAGAACGACAGTCTTTGTTTACGTCCTGGCGTATTTTTCGCTTATTGCCAGACTGCTTTGCTTTTCTGATTCTGTGCTTATTGCTAAGGGTTAGTCGCTATAATTATATAATAAGCTAAGAGCTAATCAATAAAGACGTAAAATTTGTGTGTAAGTTCTTATGTAGGGGGTAATCTCCGGAACTACTAATCCGATTCCGAAAATTCTTACACTAACGGAAAGCTACATTATTTCCGAGTATCATAGGCTACATTTAAAGCGTTGGGTTCATTTTCATACATAACGTACGTCCACTAAGTCTATTTCAGTTTATACAAGTACAAGTAAGTTCTTCTACCTTATAAATCATCTACATCAGCTTCCTCACTTTCTATTACTTTACTGGGATCAGGCAAAAGTGTTTCGTTTCCTGCAACAACAACATTTTATTTTCTCTTTTTATATATATATTTAGTCTACTACTATCTGTTGTTTTGTGACTGAATTCCATAATCCATTATGAGCACCAAAAAAATTCAATTAAATCACCCTCCGTCACAATATCAGATTGTTACCAGCAGTAGCATATTTGTCACGACCTATTGTTTATTAATATACAGTCACGAACGTCTGGGGGTGGGGTTATTAGTTTACAAGTGTATCAGACGCCCCCTTTGTTTATTATTGACTTGGTACTCGCGGGAGCACAATATTACTTTCCAACTCTTTCGGAAGTTTGCTCTTATTGTTGACATCTCCTACATCTGCTACCTACAGGAAACGCACCAACGTTCCATAAACTTCGTCGCGTATTAATTCGCTTTGTCATTTATATCGTTCATCGATTGCTGAGAATTTAATTTTATGTTTGGTTAGGACAACGTTTATTTGCTCGGTATTTGCTTCGGCAGGGTCCAGCTTGTTTGTAAAGGATTTTGTTACTTCAGTAGTTGGGGTAAAGTTTAAATTCGATTTATGGGTTCGATATTTTGCCACTGTAGTCTAAATGTCATCTGTATAAATGAAATAATTTTCTGACAAAAAAATGCAGCACATTGAAAATACAGAAAGGATGTTTTTTTTTATGCAGAATTTAAAAACCAGATTAATTTATTTGAATGCGTAAATATCACAATATATTTATTCTAAATCAAAGTTGATATTATTAGCTGAATATTCAATATGCAGCTGACTCATAATCACACATAATAATATAAAATATTGCTCAACTCAAACAAAACAGACACAGTCACCGATAAAAAAACAAAGAAACTAAATTCCGATTATACCATCCAGCAGTTTTACGAGACTTAAAGCTAGCATAAAATATATAAACAGCGCAAAACAAGTAACAAACATACCTTTACGAGCCGTTGAGATCATAACAGTAAGTCACATTATCGTGATATATGTCACATTGCCACCGTCCAACGTCGCAGCTCATTATGACCGACCTATAAAGGCTGAAGTACAAACGAGGTAAAATATTTGCTACTTCGTGGAAATTTTATTCAGTTCTGTTAGTTTCTAGTGAGATTTTGTATAAATACCAATGATATAACATGATTTACTGTTCAGACATTTAACCTATGACGAAATTAAGCAAAGTAACCAAGGTAGTTTAATATGATTATTAATTTGTTTTAGTTGAAACTTTCCTTCAACTGGGCAATTGTTTCCCCAAAATTGTTCCAAGAATCAGTATAACCTCAGTCTCAATTATGGTCTCATATTGGTCTAAAATGTGAAGTTACACGAGAACTGTGTGAAACTGAGCATGAACAACAACCTTTAATAGACACGAGGTCGCTTAATGATGATGCCTTTTCTATCCAACAATTTTCGTTCAACTTTTAGCCCAACAGGAGGATACCAACACAAGGACATGATCTGTCGTGTCGCACACACGACAGATCATGTGACATAGTCCTTACCGCTGTCCGTCCACTAATCTCGACCATATTGGCTTGTTAGCACCACGCATCCGATCGCTGACTATATAGGTGTTTATGGAAACCTTTCCTAAGGGATAAAGACAATAGTTTATGATGCTACATGGCCATTTTTCGCGATATATGAGAATTCCACTTCATTTGAAGTGGTAATGGTTATTGCAGTTGCAGAGAGATTTTTCAACGAGTTCTTTTCTCAATGTTACATTTCGTGACAAACACATTTCAGTCATTTGACAAAGAGTTTCTTAGCATATTCAGAATATAATATAAGCTTATATCTATATAAGCTTAAAGGATCGGTTATTTGAGCGTCTTTGATAGTTGGCTAGTGTCAGATGGAGAAAAATTAAAAAGATTATTACTTAAATACTTTATTTATGGATATATTCCAAACTATCACACAGACTTTTTAACCTTTCCAAAGTCACATAAGGTAACTTCAACAATAACTTGTAATCCTTCAATAAATTCATTGAAATGCTTTTCGGTAATCCTAAGCCAACAAACTGTGTCCTCTAAATCACCGTAAAGTAAAAATTACAGTGCAGTTCATATAACTTTAGCCAATAAAGAAGAAGATTCGTAAAAAATATTCTCGAAAATTGCAAAGCTTCGAATTTATGGTCCAAAAGTGAAAAAGTAGAAAATGTTCGCCCTAGATTCAATAATGTGCGGTTTTGGGGCATTTGTGCTGAATGGCCCATTTATCAGGTCTTGTGGACCTGATGAAATGCACGTGGTGTCATTTGAACTTTTGCACCTATTGGATTTGTAACGATCCTTGGTAATTTGCATCTCATGGCTGTCATGACCTGTCCGTAACCTTGTTTTTATTTTCATAATCATACTCTTTCAAGCCCTTCAACTATCATTAATGTCCAAGATGTAACTTATTTCTTTTGATCGCACGACGAACTTGTCCCAAGCGAAACAGAGTAATTGCTGTTAGGGGTAGATAAGAACTGCCCGCCTCAATCAAATCGTCCTAAATTTCTATCAAAGCAATTCCTCTCCCTCTATCTATCCATAAAACGCACCCTATGGAACAAAGCCCAGTTCAGCACTATTAACACAACATCATAAAAGTGAATTTACATTAACCTATCTTGGACCCCCGGCCGAAACCCTTAGAAAATAATTAAATCCTTTTTACGGTTGTAATAAAATCTTATGGGGAACTAACCACCATTTCCGTTATCATGACGTGTCGCAGGTTCGTTCATAATTAATTAAGGGATTTAGTAGGTAGGTACAGGTGTAATCTGTGTAAGCAGATGTTGATCCCACACCTTAGGCCATAGGGCTAGAAAGATACATAAAATTCGATGAGACATTTCGAATGTTTGTTGAAGATATTTTGGATGGCATTATGTTTCACATTGGTAATAAAATATTAAACAGATAGAAGATCAGAATTTCATCAGAATTTGGGCTACATTTTGAGCTCCTATAAGAATCCAGTTTAAAAAACACTAATTAAAACTTTAACTAGCTGAAAAGAAAGTCTTATCGGATCACTCTTTGATTATTGTGCCAATAATATTTAATTGAAGTTCACAGCCAAAATTAAGTTAAGCATGCGTAAATGCTAGCGTAAATACAGTATTTTGGTAGACGGTATGCCCTTAGCAAATCCCGTACCGTGTAGGGTTTCACGAACTTCACGGCTTTAAACGAAAATCTCTTTAATATTAAATAATAATACCCTAATCCGAGAAAAGGGTGTAAACAAATCCGAATTATTTACAGTGTAGCTTATCCTTTTCTAAATTGACCGTATTCAAACACCTACCTTGAGTTTTTTTTGCAGGTTCTGATGCTGGAACTCGATTTGGAAGGTTGACCTTGTGACTTTTTGACCAGACAGACCATTCGGGTAACGATCCTCAACGTTGCGGGATTAGATTGAGGTATCCTAAAAAGACGTGACCTTTTGAAAGGTCAAGGTTAGGTTTACAGATAATTTTACGAACCCTGATATAAAAATATTCAGCAGTACACTTTATGTTAAGACAGATATGAGATTTGCAAGCCTCTAATTGTTGTAACTTCTGACAAATTTCGACCAGGTGGCCTGCCAGCCAACATGCCACATAAGCAACTAATAACTATACCTACTTTGATACGTAGAGCTGGTGACTGCTGTAATAAAAAAAGAAATACCTCCTTGAAAGATCATAACCTGATTAACCCTCTCTTAATTGATGCTGCCGTGTCCACTTTTTTCCTTTCTTGTCTAGACCACCAAAGTTCTTCCGTAGTAAGACCAAAAAAGCGTGAAAAAGGGGTACAAGGTAACGCTACATCCGGTGATGCAGGTGTATTCGACAGCTACCACCAGGTGTCTTAAAATTAGTAAAAAAACTAATAAAGAGGTCGGTTCTATTTTGACAGTTGAATATCGAATCAGTCTTTTATTACCACGCCTTTTTGGAACCGCAACCGAAATTGATTGTGGGTTCGAATTACGAATGCAAGTAACAAAGTCGATAACCAAATATTTTATTTAAACGTATACAATCATGTCTTAATCATAATTCTGTAGAATATTTTAAGAGTGCCTTTGACTGTAGAGCTGATTTTATTTAACGGTTGTACGAACGGTTGTTGATGGTTGATTTCAGATTTCAACAAACGATTTGAAGTATTGTAGTGATACTACTACCAATCATTTAAAAAATAGTTATAGCGGTATTATTGCCTCGAATACTTACACGTCCTAGAAACGTGTCATGTTTAAGGATAACAACAAAAGTGAGGCTAGTAAGTAGCCCTCTACCCAACTTAGTATCAAGCCTAACTAATACCAATTACGCAGAAAGTTGAACAACTTTCTATAATTACCGAGCTCCGAAATCAGCATAGAAACACGAAGGAAACTCGACCAAAATTTGATCCTACTTTATAATTATCGTACGAAACATCGCCCCTTATATATATAAGCCACGCCGCCTTAACCCACGCTAGTGAAACGTGCAACTTTAATGAAACAGTTAATTCTTGCTGTTAATGCTTGTACATGACCCGTCCTACGCCGTTATTCTCATATCACGCTTCAATGCGTTGTAATGGTTGGTCTTATGCTACCAATATTGTGTTGTCAAGTGTACCGTAAAACAGCAGGGTTAGGCGAGACGTTGGTAATGACACGGGCAATGTGGCTGTTATGGTAGCAAAAATTGGGGGATTCTCAGCAGCTGTTTTCTAAAATGAACAGAAATGAGCATTTTGGATATAAACTTCATATTATAATGACATTTGCGTTGTCGAATATGATACCTACAAGTCTAGATAAAATATTGAATTAATAACTTTTTTCAGGGAGATGCGTCTAGATGGGGAAATACATATTTGCACTCCAGTTGACAAAATTATGTCATCTGACTGAATTATGGTCTCTTACTTCATTAAATGGATTGTGATCAAACATAGGTAAGTACTGGTGGATTATTTCTGTGCGGAATTGCCATAGAAGCATATACAGTTTCCACATTTTCAATAGAAATGGTAACCACAGAATGACGTGCCTCTTGCGACAATAACGTTGAAGCCATCACTGAATCGTGTTGACTGGTGCCTAATTTCCACCTGCAATTTCAAAAGCATAAGATCACTCAGCTATCAAACCACAATTCTGCATGTCTTAATCAAAACTGTGGTCTCTGCACCAAATGCTAAGAAATTAGGCCATACTAAATTTCCTCAAAACTCCGTTGCCTTGGTAAATAAGTACGGAATTAAAACGTTTCCGATGCAAAAACTAATTGATGCAGAAAGGCTCATCGTAGCAGGGAAAGCAATTGCTTACGGCGCGCTGTGTAATAGCTGGTAACCGCACCACGCGCGAACCCGTTCTTTGACACTTGAAGTGTTCGCGAATTTCACCTGACAGTAGGGATTGTCGAAGGTCTTATCGATGAAGTTTTACTTCACTACATGTAAATTAATAATGATAAGATTTTGGTTAAACCGTTGATTAATATTCTGGTTCAGAGGCATCGAATTTATGGTGGGCTGATCTTTCCTTTTATAGCCTTTTTTTAGTATCATTGTATGTCCCACTGCTGAGCAAAAGCCTCTGCCATATCTTTCTAGGTACTCTTCTCCTGCGACACCACGAACCAGTTTTTGTGATGTATTAGCCTTCAAAACAATATTTAATGTTGGTCAACAAACCAATCGTTTTAATGAATCATGATTATTATCATTCATCATTGCAGTTGAGAATGGAAGAAAAGTCTAAAGACTCCATGGAACATGGCACAAGGATATGAACATTATGAAGATGGTCAGTTTACGGTCATAGCCGCTGTTTAACACAAGGGATGTTTAAGAAACATGTCATGTAAGTTGTAACGAAACCAAAGTAGCACCAAGGTACTCAAGGTAGGCACTCTGGAAGTTACTATAGGAACTCCTTAGGTGATCCTGCCATTCATTTAAAATGCTATATCCAGTTTTAAGTATGATATACCCACACAACTCATCCCATCCCTACGCAACCAGATTGACGCGTTGTTTGAACCGTTGCCAGCTAAGACGTAATTACTTCGCGAACAGTTTGTCAGCCAATTAAACACCTTTGCTTTATTAAGAAGCCGCACCGAGTACTCTGGTCTCCAGTAAATAGCGAATCAAAAGGCTTCCATGCAATTCTGAATACTTAAAAGGATGTTTCTTGCGAAGATGTCTGCGGTTTTTGTAACTTGATTTGGATTTACGAGTATTTTGAGATAGACTTTGACGATACAATTAAAACCGAGATCCTTTGAGTTTGAATTTGCTTAGTCGTCGAAAAATGTAAGGCTTACTAACATAACATTACTTCACACCTGTATTCCAAGAGTGGTTAGGCAGAGGTGTACCTAATAAAACAAACCGAAATTCGGCATTTATATTATCATCACATGTTATAAAGGTCGACTTTATTGTCATCAATCGGGCACAAATCCAGACTACGAATGATACTGAGAAATTCATGATGTTAGTGGGAAAACCCCAATAACATCAAGGCACTTAGCGAAAAATTGTGCTTAAAAATAACTTACTGTAAATGTTTCTGTTAATGTATAAATAGTAATTGCAGATCACAATGGAAATGAATAATTGATTATTAAAAATGCAGTCTCGTGAATCGTCATTACAAAGGAACGCCATCGCCTGAAACAACCAAAACGATCCCACACGCAAAATATTTAAATAAATCGGATAACGTATTCGGGAACAATGTATCGTTACTTAAAAAATATGAGTTATTCACTTTACTTTAAAACCTTGGATCATCCTACAAAATTATACACTTCAACTGTTCTGAAAACTCCAAAAAATCTCGACGCTATAAATCAAATAATAAACAAGAAAGAACATAAAATCATACGAGGATCATCGTAAATACTTCTTTGTTTATGCTGACCGCAATAAAAATAATACTGTATTGTTAGGTTCTGGGCTAATGAGAGCGAACGACTAAAGCTGTATCTCACATGGATTTAAACTTGCTTTAATGGCGATACAAAGTATTACAAAAGATATTAAGATGGTTGTGAGATGCATCCCACACAGATTTTTTTCATCATCCACAGATATGAAGATATTGCCTATCCCATTCAGAGTGGTTGGAATAAAGGACTGTAGAAATGAAAAGGATTATTGTTTTAGTTTTATCTTAATCTAACGATATGAGCCTCGGTGTGGGATGACGCAGGCTAGTGAAGCTGCGGAGTCGACATTTGCTTATACTAATGTATCGTGATGTTTTATTCATTTTTGTGTTATTTTTTTTAATATCCTTTTGGGAAAAGGCTAGGCGGATGTTTTTTTTAGTGTCCTTTTATTAATAATATTCACAATCGGACCACTGTTTGTTGAAAATAAAAGCAAGCGTATTTGGTGAGATTGATTAATGACACGTGGCGAATCCCCTTTGCGATACAGAATTTACGAGTCAAAAACAAAATTTGAAAACAAAATAATTTGTCAGGATCGATATTGCTGCTATCAGGGTTAATTACCTGGATGAGACTAGCCCACGAATGTGATATTTGCAAATAAAAATTGAGATCCCTAGGTCAACAACAGTGGATGAATAAAAGCTATAGTTTATGATGTTGGTAAGCTGCTAAAAATCACCTTCTTTCAAATTCTATCGCCAAGAAACAACGATTGACCACAACCACTCAATTTTCGCCCAAAGAATGCTGCACCATACCACTCAATTCATCTCCCTATCCGGTCCAACGCAAGACAGCGACATTTCGTGGCCTGAGCCATTAATTATACCGAGCTCTTTGTCCCTCAGGCACTGGAGTTCATTGTGACAATATTCGGGTCGCGCTTTCAAACTGGCTCACAAGCTCACAATGAGATTTACATAGACAGATCATCGCTGCGATGGGAAAGGTTGCAGGTAACACTTAATAAGATAACATTAATTTCGTGGCTTATTTTTTGTGTTCTTAGTATTGTCTTTAGAGGAATTTTAAGGAATAAATGGAGCAGCATGTTGGGCTGGTCAAAAGGTTGGAGCTTCTTGAAAAGAAAGTATCGGGCTTGATCCTGGTTCTTTCAATTTAATATAGTTCTAGAAATTATCTTTGAAGATACCGTCAGACGGTATTAAGCAGTAAGCAAGAATGGTGATCAATGATCAAAATAAATGTTCTATCTTTTTACCCGACTGCGGTGAAGCCCAAAAGGAGGGTTATTAAGTCTTGTGACTGTTTTACTACATTTGAAATAATGTAGTGACAGATAATAGGTTTAAATGTGATGTAAATGAGTCACGATTAAAGGTATCTTAGACTCAGCGTCAAGAAACAAAATTGCTATTTAAATGCATTACTAGGAATCATCGTCGAAAATAAATAGAAACCACCAATTGAAATAAAAACAGTGTTTGGGAGAGTGAAAGAATAAATGCAAAAGAATCAATGTCTAATGCCTACCTGTGATATCGGAGATCAAAACCAATGGGGAAGATTTCCCCAATCTCCCTTGAGTTAACCACTTAGATCTGATTTCGGTGAAATCAATCATAACTTCTCCAATAACAGAAGAAATCGCAAGTTAACTTTTTCATGTATATACCTTCCTATACCATGAGGTTATTGAACTCTGTGTGACATACAGTATTAAGACACACTACAGGAAAGTGAGATCTGAATCAATGCTTACTAATTTTTTCCACGTTTGAAATAATTTATAGGTAGGTATAATTTCTGGGAAATTATAATGTAGGTACTATCGTATGAAATTGACTCGACAGGATTCATCATCTGCCTAGCCTTTTCCCAACTATGTTGCGATCGGCTTTCAATCTAACTGGATGCAGCTGAATACCTTTATTTTACATGGAGCGACTGCCTATCTGACCTCCACAATCCAGTTAGTACTGGGTAATACGATACCCCTTGGTAAGACTGGTCGTCAGACTTTCAGGTCGCTAACTACCTGTAACGACTGTCAAAGATCTACAATTGACAGCCGGGACCAACGGCTTAACGTGCTTTCCGAGGCACGGTGGAAAATCGGTATGTATGGGTGGCCACCCATCCACGGACCAACCCAGGCAAGCGTTAAGCGTCCCGACCGACTGTTATTATTATAGACTCGACAGGATTCATAAGATAAAATGGTATAAGGAAACAACAGGCCACAGCATAGGCAACTATATTACATTTAGTTTTTGAAGCGGTATGTCAATTACCATATATTAGCCATTGATGTGCTTAACGATGTATGCAACAAATCATATTTACTGTTATCGAAGTTAACATCAGCTCAGAATCAAATCAATCAAATCAAAAGTCATTTATTCGAATTAAGCCGATAATCAGCACTTTTCGAACGTCGAATTTTACAAGAGACAGTCCCCCAAAACGCCCGCCGCTTAGAATCTTCGGAAACAGGACGTATGAAGAAATAATGGGGAATCCAGTATTTCGCAAAAAAATTACGAAAACTGTGCAAGACAGTCTGTCTTCTTGTAATCTGGATGATCATGACCCATAACATGTCACGATAATGGAGCACCACCAATAAACGTAATAATACACTATTAAAACACCACTATTAACTCGCCCTCAAATAATTACCGTAATTCATACAATCCACACAATTACCCGAATACCCTTTCATCACTTTGAAAATAAAACGACACTACAAATCACCCTTATCATTTCCATTCCCTTCGAACTCGTTCAATTCAATTGGAAATGCAACGCCATCATTCAATTATCAATTATATTGATTCCAATAAATTAAACCAAACAGTCGATAGTCCTGGGCTACGTAAACTAATCAAATCGAACGTGTCATTGCACATCACTATGGTTGTGTTTGTTTCCATTATAACGGTTCGCTTATCTATCGGTAGATTTACTGTCTGTAAAATTGGAACATGGAATTACAGATTATAATGATTTGTTTTCATGGGTTTGCATGCAAATGCTGGATGGATGGGTGACTGTTGAATGACAACAAACCACACACTGAAATCTGACATCCAGGGCAAAGGGTGACCAAGGGATGTCGTATTACCCAGTGACTGGATTGTGGAGGTGCGGCAGCATGTTAAGTACTGGTATTCAGCTGCATCTGGTTAAACTGGCGGCTGACCCCAAAATAGTTGCAAAAAGTTTAGGCTGATGATGATTTGCATGCATTTAAAGGAATCTTGACAAACTTTATCTCACATAGCGGAGGCAAGTCTCTCACCAGTGAGCACTTTATACATCAGGGAATCTGGTGATTGAGTGATTCAGGGCAAAATGAAACGAAAGATTTCATTGCGCGTCGGATTTGAAAAAAGAAAAGAATACAAGTTAAGAATGATGTACCTACATATATTATGTAGTTTTTGCTTTTTACTTGGGCCACCATGCCTCAAATTAAAAGGCTTGTCTCTTCAATGGAATAGTTTTTCATGGTTTTTCAAATAAACACCAACCTAAATGCACATAAAATTCCTATGCACAACAGCTATCATAAGCAAGTATTATTAGCGATTGACCAATATAACGCAAAGACTACCCCTGCCCCCCGAATCTCCACGACCACGGATATCACAGGGGATGTAACCCGCTTTGGAATGTTTCAACCAAGACTGGTCTGGTTGGTACTCCTGGCACGTATGACAATTAATTCGAGTTGCAACTGGCCGGTTCATTAGAGAGTACAATTACTGTGTGCCATTCAGTAAGTTAATTAATTGTCAACGTATATCTCCTATACAGTCATAATATTAGGGATCAATATTCAGTATGAGGTGCCTTCATTGTTTGCCTGATTTATGTCAGTGCGTTTCTGTTTTAAACTGAAATTTGATGTTCAAAGGCAAATGTCATTTTGATTCATGCAGGTTTGTAAATAGGAGGAGCTTTGGCAATGCTTTGTAGGCGTAATTTGATTGTAGGCTAGTATTGCGGCGCAAACACCAAGCCTGTGATGGGTATCAGTCTTTTAAAACATATCACATACGATTGCAAACCACCTATCCTGTCCTTTGGGTAACCTCAGCTGCACTTTGAGAGACAAGTACGAAGTGAATACAAACGCTGCTGGATATCGATGACATAAAGCGTCTGTAGCAGTTTAATTCCTATAATCTGCATTTAGGCCATGGTCTAGTCGGGAGCACCGCATTCACACTGAGTATCGGATAAATCTTTATTCCCCCATTTTTTACATAGTGTCTGCAGTGCAGTGTGTGTCTGTGTGTTTGCAGTGGCCCAATCGGGTGCGCAATCGATTGAGTGTCTTCCGTGGCTCTGCAGATCATGTACTGAAATATAAGAGTCATAAACAGCACGTAGTTGAAAAGGACATACCTGTAAATGGATTGGATTCTCAACAATCACTATTTAATTATACTGCATAACTAAAATCCATAATGATTATACCTTTCAGAAACACCGTAGTAGCTATAGTGTGTAATTAAAACGCGGTCACTGCTGCTTTCAATTCTGGGTCAAACCATACCGTATAAGGAATCATAAAACAAGTTTTTATTTGAGACTCATTAAAAAAATATTGTAAACATTATTTTAATTATAAACAAATACGTTTATGAAAGTTTCCGTTTTAATTTTTCAATACGATTGTTGTTAGTACCAAGTAATAATTTAGCTTTTATTGTTTGAACCGTAAATAGGAAATAATACCCAGCTTTAAATGTGGAGTTATTCCCATAGTAATTTAAAGTTTTCACTAGAGTCGTTAAGGGTGGTTTTATAATGCGTATTTTTTTATTGTTTTCGAGCGTGCCTGTGTTTAGTGGCGCCTCGTGGAGTGAATAGAATGAATGTTTATGTGTTTCGTCGCGTGAAACGTAAATAAATTAAAAGATAACGCTGTTGGATCGTTGACCGCACATGCATTCTGTCTATGTGCACCTTTAAAGGAATTGTAGGGCGAGTCAACCCCAACTGTTACTTGTATTTTGGGGAAAGATAGGGACCAGATTTGCTTCTTTGGACAACATGAAGACTAAGACCCGTTTGCAACACAAATCAATAACCTTTGGTGCAAAACGGGGTCCCACTAAAGACTAACACTGGCTGTAAATGGGTGGATGTTAACTTAACTTTTAAATCGAGGTGTGAACGAATAAATTTGGGAAAACAGACAGTATTTTTTTATTGCTTGCAACTTTTACCTTGCCATATTACACTACAAAATCCTCATTGTACTGACCTACAAAATAATACTACAATCTTTTCAACGTTATTGTACTTTGAATTTTGCTTCACTTTCAAAATCATAGTATTGTTAAACGTATTAACAATGTTATGGTTGCTGGTGGAGTTTCTTCTTGGATAGTTGTTCTAGTGTAAACTGTATGTACTAGTGTGTATAACCAGCCTAAAAGCCTTTTCCGTAAATAATTCCCTTTCAATTGAAAGAAAACCTAATTAGGAAGTTAAAAATACACAACACAATATTTTAACCTTATAAAAGCAGTCTATCATTATTATATCCATTGCGTCACGCAAACTGCACATACCAACATTGTAAGCTGTAAACTAAAGTAAGTAAACATAAAAACCGAATAACTTATTTAATTACAGTATGATAAGGCTTATTTTGGTTATGCAGCGTGTTGTGTAATGTTTCTTTCTTTCTTGTTCAATTTCGTTTCGTTTAGGTAATTTTTTCAGGACATTTTTTCAGAAGTGATTTATGTCTTGGCTGTTGTCTTTATAAGGTATTGTCAAAACATTCTGTTTTAAGTTCGTCATTCGTCGTGTTGTGATTCCAGCAATTGATTGCAATAGGCTGAGCTGATTGATTGATAGTATCCGTTTAAAACGCTCATTCAGAGGTAAATTTTCCGTAGTTCTACGTACTTCAATCGTGAGTTAAATAGACTGTCGAGGGCAGTACCAACAATAATATCAAAAGATCAAAAATAAAGCAATTAATTATGTATTTCGAACAGCACGAATATGCAACGCACACACGCATATGCAACGAACGTTATGTTTCGAATATGCTACGTCTATGTTCATTAATCCCATGTTTTCTAGCGTTCGGTACTCTTAGGTTCATGAAAAGAGAATATAATAGAGAAAAGAATATTCTTTATTATGTACATCATAAAAGTAACATTCATAAACGAAAATATTTCACATCGGGCGACACAATGGACGGTCTTATCGCTAAAAGCGATCTTTTCAAGACAACCTTTAGAGAAGCAAGAGAAGCTTTATCAATCATTATGCCCTGGAAAAAACCTTCAAACAAACATCATTTGCCTAGCCGACTCCTTAGCGACCACAAACTTCAAAATAAAGAGGCTTATTAAACCAAATATCCCAAGCCATTGCACTAAGCAAATGCGATAAAGTTTCGCAACATAACTTCGCAATAATGTCACTACAGTTTTACATCAGAGCAGTTTAATTGATTTACACGCTCTTAATGAGAGCAATCACCAAGCCGTTAAGTCCAGCCAAAGATCGGCCAGTGACCTGTGACAAATCAGTTAATATTGAAGTTACTTATCCGTTAGTCCAGTTTTGACTGAAATTATAGATGGTATGAAAAAATATTTGGTTTTTTGATCTTGTTGTCAGCAGTGAGTTTCTAGGTTAGAGGTCAAAGCAAACGAAATGTAATTTCTTAATAACAGCTGATCCTGGTACACAAATGAGATAATATATCGAAACAAAATTCTTGGCCAAACATAAGCAGCATTCTTCTTTTTTCAGTCATGATCACTTAAATTAGCAAGTCACAGCTTTTGCAACCTTAGTTAAAACACAGTAATTGTAACATTTCTCTCATCTACTTATAAAACTTCTCTTGAACATCCCTTTCTTCACCCATGTCTTACAACCCTCATTCCATACAGGTAGCCAAACCGATTTGTAGAAATTTGTCAAAGGAATCTTCGCAAACTAAGAATAAATTCATACGCAAACATCTGTTGGTTTTCAAGGGTTCAGTTGGACTGGCGGTCGGGACCCAAAGCTTTCATTCTACGATTAATCCGGATGATAAGAGCCCGCAAGGACTTACAATGTGTGCCTTACAGATTCCAGATTGAAAGCCGATAAACACATTTGAGGTAGAAAAATGTTTTTTTGAGTAACTTATCAAGTTATCAACGATCTGTGGTGTTTGTCGGGAGCACGTGTTTTGACTGGGTATTATATTTTTGCAGACAAGCGGCGGTCGTCAATTGTTTGCTACATTTTTGTAGCGATCTTATCGCTGTGTCATCTAAGGTTAAGTACATCACTATGTGGTCACAGTTACATACCATTTTGTAACTAGGTACTCTTTAGAGTATTGCAATAAGCAATAAGATAAGAGTTATGGGCATTGGGGCGAATGCTAAGGATATCATTAGGTTCATTTTTTGTTATAAATCTATTTGAACAAAATGGCTACTTGAAGACATTGTTGGAATTGCTGATTCGATGTTGGGTGAATTGGTCTCGTAGGGAAATTATGGTGATTTATTTCTACCAAACGGATGCCATCAGATCCACCATTTTTTTTATCAATCCTGGAATAATAATAACAATAAAAACATCTTTCAGATGCGTTATACAAAATTCTCACATCTATGAGTAGGGTGCGTTCCATTTATTCTCCGAACGATGCATAAACACAATAACATTACAGCCACGTAGATGCCCAGATTAATTGCTAACAAGGACGCAGGCGTCGTGTGTGGCTGCCCTTTGACGCATCACTGATCAAAATCACGATAATGACCCAAAACCTAGCGAGCGTTATAAAATTCCTTGAGGTTACGTCACGATGTCATTACATGCCAGTCCTCTTTGTTGTCCCACTAAGGGTCTTGATTATCTAAATGCCTTTGATACAGTAAAGGATTAGAGTACTTTCGACTTCGCCTTAATTGTTCATTGTGAGATTGAGAAGCTCGCATCCCTTTCTTACTTCAGAGATCGTGGATTTCAAGTATTTATAAGCTTAAATTTCAAGAAGTTATTTTTGGTCCCAATGGAAGTCTTAGCGTGCAAATATTGGGATTATTTACAAATGATCACATTTTGGGCGGGATAAAAATATTCTCCAAGGTCTCCAAGATCGTGAATTCATAAATTATGCTATTTATTAAGCGGTTTTCCGCAAAAAAAAAATGTTATCAGAGTAAATAATGAATGATTCGTTTAGACATGACGTCTTCTTTCTACGCGTTGTTTAGGTCGTTAATGGGTCCGATTGCGTTTCTTCGGCGCACTTAAATAAGGTCGAATAACAGACTTAAATTAGTCTAAAATTCGTACTAATATTATTGCTATTGCGTTTGTTAACTAATTATGTCCACAACACTATTTATGTCCAATTCGGACTTAAATTATGTCTACGCAAGACTTTTGCTATTCCGTTTCTGACAATTTGACAGTTCGTTGGCTTTAAATGAACTTATACCTACGTCTAGGAAGTGTCTTTAAGTTCGCACCTATTTAGTCCGTACGTAAGCTAAGTTTCTTCAGAAAATAGTGAAAAATGTTTCCTTATGGCTGAGCTATCATTCAAAGAAGACACAATGAGGAACGGCAACGGTATGAGTACGAAATTTATATTATATGTAGAAACTTTGCTTTTCTTGTATACGGTATAAGCATAACATAACCTAACTTTTTTCGTTGTAGGACTGCGAGAAGGATAGCGCATCGCCATATTCGGGACCATTCCAACCCTTTCGACGTGCTTGCAGAGGTTTTCACCAAATTATACAGGCTCTCCAAAAGAACTGCGCATTTTTTAGTAGAGAGTCTTCACCAGAATTTAAATCAACAAAGGCAGCACGGAATTCCTGTGCATATAAAAGTTTTGGCTTCACTCCATTTCTTTGGACACGGCGGCTACCAAACAACGGTTGGGCAGGGGCAGTATTTAGGTTTAAGTCAGCCATCTGTAAGCAAATGCTTACAAGAAGTTGCTGATGCAATTATAACACATGAAATATTTTGTAAACATACCGTTAACCATTTCCGGATTCCTCATCAAGAAGTTTAATAAATATTGTTGCTGTTCTTTCTTCATTCTTGGCTTCTTTGTATCCATATTTATTAAAATTTAAATAATTCTTGCGAAAACTCACACAAAAAAGCCAAAAAAGCCAATGAAACAAACAATAGTCACCGACTTCCGAAAGTAAAGTTATTTACCACTTTTTAACCGACTTCTAAAAAAGGAGGAGGTTCTCAATTCGGTTGCATGTTTTTTTTTTTTGTGTTTGTTACCTCATATCTCCGTCATTTATGAACCGATTTGAAAAATTCTTCTTTTATCTGAATGGATCTACTTCCCGATTGGTCCCATAGAAATTTCATCAAAATCGGTTAAGCAGTTTGGTTTTGAAATCAAAATAGCTGGAAAGTTTTGTGTTTGTTACCTCATATCTTCGTCATTTATGAACCGATTTGAAAAATTCTTCTTTTATCGGAATGGATCTACTTCCCGATTGGTCCCATAGGAATTTCATCGAAATCGGTTCAGTAGTTTGGTTTTGAAATCAAAATAGCAGATATAGACAGAATAGCAAAAAAAAAACCGACTTCCAAAAAAAACACAACAAACAAAGTTATTTCCCACTTTTTTAGTGTTTTTTTGGAAGTCGGTTTTTTTTTTGCAAAAAAGTTTTTATTTTACCCTTTTTATTAGTTATCGTATCACACACAAATCCTTGTCAAGTATCAATTTCGCAATTTCCTTTACTTGGATGACATTTTTTCCAGCTATGTATTTTGATTTCAAGACCAAACTGCTGAACCGATTTTGATGAAATTTCTGTGGGACCAACCGGGAAGTAGATCCATTCAGATAAAAGAAGAATTTTTCAAATCGGTTCATAAATGACGGAGATATGAAGTAACAAACACAAAAAAAAACATACAACCGAATTGAGAACCTCCTCCTTTTTTTGAAGTCGGTTAAAAAATAACCACGACAGACTTGACAACTTGACAGACTAGCGGTGTGGTGTTGCCATTTGCGGCGGCAAACGAACGTAATTATGTCCATTTCCATAGACGTAGAATTAAGTTCAAATTTAGTGACGTGAACTTATTTTAACAGAAACGTAATAGCTTTAGGTTAAGGACATGGACATATTTAGTAAAATTTTAGTCTGTCATTATTTAGGTTCGGAGAGAAACGCAATCGGACCCATTGTGTTCGAAAATACAATTTTTGGTCAAAAGGAGACGTTGAACTGTTATTGTGCGAATCGTGCGGTTGACAGAGTATTTATATAAACAGTTCTGCCCGGGGCCTATTGTCGTTGGCATTATAGACCGTCCTTTAATCTGCCGAAAACAATTTCGCACGAATTGTTAAGCTGTTATTGTGAATATTGTTTGTCTTTTGCTCAATCGGCTGGTCGAGTTTGGGAGGCTGTCTGATGTCTTTGCGCTGCGGATTATCATCGAAAATGACACGTGTTTAATTTTGTACTATAACTATTTACTAGGTAGTAATTTTTATTTAAATCAGCTAACCTTAAAATGAGGGTCGTTAACAATGAGCATAAGATCATGCAGTTTCTTTGTGGTATACGACATGACACAGCTTTAGTCCTCTCACCTCACGCCACAAAGGCTAAAATAACAAATTCTGAGCCACCGACAAAAAAAATACCATCGAACAAACCTTTTTTCGACAGCAAACTCTTTTATCATCGAATTCTATATCAGAGCGATGGCTTTTGTCTCTGCGTGCAAAATTTTGATAAAACAGACTTGAAATCCGAACATAACGATTCCAAACAATGTCGTGTAAAGTGGGCGTGTTTTATTTATAGTCTGTTGTGATCATTGCACAATTGTATGAACAAAATGTTTTTGTGAAGCCTCTGACGGGGAAATAATGGGCGTTTACTGTAGGGTTATTTTTTGCAGCGTTAAGCGAGGCGGTGGTCGAATAGAAGCAATTGTGTGGTACAAACGGTCTGAAGCTCATGGTATTGGTTTCATAGCATTAAACTGGGTAGAGAATTTAAAATAAACTGAAAATGCACTTTTAATTACAATCTGAGTATTTTTTATAAGACAGTTTATTATTTTTTACTATATTTATCCCTATAAAACCGCCTGAAAGTCGCCATACCCTTCGTGATTTTTCAGCTGATGAGACCAAAAATGAAAATTGAAGTTTGAAACCGTGTGTACTTGCTACGTCCATGCTGGCTTGCCTCGTGGGTACCTGACAAAATGGCCAGCACGAACGGATAACCAACGGTGACCCTGATTGCATCAACTGCAACAATCTTTTACAACTGTATGCGTCACCTAACGGTCCTCAAAGACACCGCTTCAAGTTTCTAAACCAAAATAACGTAAAGCTAAATTCTATAATCGACTACATAATTATATGCCTCACGTCTTCTATAGATGTCCTTGCATTGCCCAAGACTTTCTAAGAAAATGTAGCAGAACAACCGTAGGTACTCTATAACAATATCGATACGAGACTTCAATAATCGCCTCGTCCGGGTTCCATGGTATTAATAGAGTGGACCCTTGCAACGATAATAATGGCTATTTACCGTGCTATTGTCCACGTGGTTTGTGAATGGAAGGCGGAGGTAGGCACGTCATTATTCTGTCAGACAAATGTTTACTGGGGTTGATAGGGATTGGCATGCACTTTGTATCGATAGTTTGAAAATGTATGCTTGTATGGAAAATTATTGTTGGTTATGTCAAAATGCCAAAAGTTTTACTTTTATATCTGGTTACTGGCCTGTTAAGATTGCACGCGATTACAATTAATTTTACCTAATTAAAGCGGCCCTGCATAACTTTAGGAGTTCACTTTGAACTGGAGGAATTTAAGATTCTAGTGACAGTATTTGTGTATAAACTACTAATAAACTCGACCAAGCATGCAAGACATAAAGCATTAATATCGTAGATTTCCTGTTACTTTTTGTCAAAGTTATTTCTCTAGGCAGAAACCCTCTAAATAAATGCTAATGCTATCGATTCACAAGGCCCATCACTAAATCGCAACATTATAGTTCCCACATTTTTTGCGCAAGCCCATAAGGATTACCAAACAATGTGCGTAGACGCAGGCCACACATCATAGCAACGAGCGAACTTTTTGCCGCCACATTTAATGGGATTCCCAACTTTATTGTAAGGTTCTTAAAGAAATATTATTGTAAGTTTAATTTCATACACCAGGTGAAAATTATATAAAAATAGGTTTAAAAGGGCTTTGGTGTTTGCCCGATCAGAGAATATTGGGCAAGTCACTTGGCCGTTATTTCATTATGTTTTGTAGACACGCATTTTTTTTTGCCAAATTTATATAACATAACATCATGGCTGTAATCCCCTAAGGGTTAGGCAGAGGTGTACCGAATAGGATATCCACAAATCGCCAGGTATGTTTTAAGTCCCATATAACAGGAGGCGAGCCCATTGCCAGCAACCGGGCATAAATCCAGACTCCGTGGCTCCGTGGATACTAAGAAATTCCTGATGGAAAACCCAATAATTGAATTTTTGCCAGATTTCTGCTTTATTTTGCTCAATACCTTACTAAGATGCGCTTAATAAAAATCTTAAAATCATTCACTAACAGACAACTCAGAGTCTGAACGTTTGGATCTAGACGCACGGAATTTTTGCACTAGAAATCCTTATGATACAAAACAAGCACAAAACGAAGGAGTTTTGAAAAGACATCCCCTAAAAGGGTTATTATAATAAGATAGTAGCTTATCATTTAGCCGATCGGCCGCAAAGCCTGTGACCTTATAATCAAAAGTCCATGATTTGACGCCGAACCCCAAAGAAAACCTCGTAATAAACCATAAATAACGGTAAAATAATGCTAAAACAAATCTTCTGCCTGATCATGTTATAAGTTTTCGAAGAACCGTAAATTAAATAATCATGGCACTTAATCGAAACTAATTATTTGCTGGCACGTGGACTGGTGATTACAGTTTGTTGTTTACCTGTGATACTGGTAGTTCACATCCACCAGGACCGATGCTGCTGCCCTCTTTACATTATATTCAATAGTTATTAACTCGCCCAGGGGTAGTAAACGGTGCTCTCGTTATTTCTTGAAATCACAAAAAAGTCGTGTTATTTATGACACTTAGTTGGATAGAAAAACAAAATATTATAAGTTTTCTTTACACATATATACAACAAGCGCCTATGTTTTTTCTCTGCACCGAACTATTGATTCCCTCGCTTGGCAGTTTCAGTTCGGCAACATTTTGCTACATTGTAGGCTTTCGCGGTTAGAGCTTCCATGCGGCCAACATAGATGGCGCTGTATGATATTTTATTGATGTAATGAAAATGTAAATGAAGTGTCTTCAAAAAATTATATCTTCATGCAAAGAGTTCTATGACTACTAATTGCGTTTTTGCTTTTTTTAGATTAATGTAAAATTCTCTTGCAATTTTAAGGTATTCATGCTATTGTAGCATGATGCATTGACAATGACTCATATCTTGTTTTTTACGTTTTAATTTTTTCCCAGCCTTCTAGTTAATAGAACAATGAAAATAATATAACGTCTGTTGCTATGGCGTAAAATAACTGAAGAATACTAAGATATATAACAGTCGATGTTTGTATGTTTGTGTAAAATGTTTTTTTTTATTGTGAAAACATAATCTGGAGATGATATTAAAACAATAGAATACACCATCAACATTTTAGTGGCAACCATATCTTATTCATTTATTTTCTGGCCGGAATTTTAATTTAATACCGTATTAAAATAAATTGTTTTCTGTTAACTTTTAAATGCCAGACGAAACCATATTAAACCGTTCATAGAAGATAATCATAAAGCTAACAGCGCAAATGGAGCGCATTAACATGGTAACAGGGAAAACCATGGAGAGGAATTTCCAGTACCGTCATTTTTTACTTTATTTTCAAAAAGCAGCTACTTATAAAACCTGTTTTATACCAAGCTGACATCATCAAAACACAAGTTATGTATGAGACTAAATCTTCTAAAGCGTCATGTTTCTGAGAGCTATCAAAGTTATATTTATGGCGAAGATTGTAACTTAGATAGCTTATATTTACAGAATTTCGAAACACTTATTAAGTACAATGAAACAATATTGAGAACAGCAGATAAAAAGAGTAGGTAAAAACAGAACTAGGGAAGAATAAAAAAACCGACTTCCAAAAAATACACAAAAAAAAGTGGAAAATAACATTACTTTCGGAAGTCGGTGCCAAAAAAGTCAATGAAACAAACCATAGTGGCCGACTTCCGAAAGTAATGTTATTTTCCACTTTTTGTGTTTTTTTGGAAGTCGGTTTTTTTTGCAAAAAAGTTTTTATTTTACCCTTTTTAGTTATAGTATCACACACAAATCCTTGTCAAGTATCAATTTCGCAATTTCTTTTACTTGGATGACATTTTTTCCAGCTATTTTGACTTAAAAACCAAACTGCTGAACCGATTTTGATGAAATTTCTATGGGACCAATCGGGAAGTAGATCCATTCAGATAAAAGAATTTTTCAAATCGGTTCATAAATGACGGAGATATGACATACAAACACAAAAAAAAAAAACATACAACCGAATTGAGAACCTCCTCCTTTTTTTGAAGTCGGTTAAAAATAGTTCTTAACAAGTCGTCATAATTTATTTCCAAATGTCTATCGCAATGTTCAAAGCAGTGAGGACAAGGATTTAAAAAAAAAATGCCTTTGTCTACTAGAAACCATTTATTTTATGGTCAATAATCATACTGGTGTGGATGGTTAGTGTAGTCGACCAGACTTTTGACTACAAATTCAAATATTAAGTCATACAAGTCGTGTCTATTCCCTTTTTTGTTCCCAGGCATCTTTGCAGTCAAGTTACCGCGGATTCGTGCAGCGTAAAGGCGGGATTATTTGACGCCTCGTTGGCTACGATGGCTAAGCAATCCAGCCGGATTATGACTTGGTATACGATGGTTATGTTAGGACATTTCCTTCAGGTGAATTTCTCGTTCATTGGATAGAAAACTATTGTGATGTTGCTTGTCATAATTTTTAGTCTTACTTGTGTTGTACCCACAGGACTTTTCTCTTTTTACATTGAACTTAAACATATTTGACGAAATTTGGGTATGCTATAGGTACACGTCTGCCTAACCTTTCGGTTGATGTTATGTTATTTTATGTTACATAACTAAAGTAGAAAAGTCCTTTAGTGCAGAAGTATAATTTGTTTAAGTTATCAACGTGGAAGCTATGATTAAATCATAGACATAAGCCTTGCACAGACAAAATTCCCTATAAAGATATTTCGAAGAACACAAATATAGAGATTTTTAAACAAAGGTATAGTCTGCATAAAATATCTCTAATGAAATCTTTAATCACGGAAAGCATCGTGTGAACGTCAAGGGTTAATCCCTGACCTTAATTTAATTAAAACCTCGACATAAAGAGAAAAGTTCCAGCAAAAACCTACCCCATATAATGTATTTCGTTGAACCAGATCCTGCGCGAATCTGATAAAACTCAGACTCGATTTGTTTGAAAACTTTCCTTTTATCTGGCCACAGGGATAGACCGTTACGCCCAAAATTTGTATACGTTTATCGCTGAATGGAAAGTTCGCTAAATTCTATTTTATATTCAATCTTTCAAGTCTGTGCTCATTGATGATAAGAAGGGACGTTATTCTTCTGTTTTAATCTAAGGATATTAGGTTTGCTTTTGACTTTAGAAATGGAAGTTTTGGGAAGTATCTAATTATACTGTTTGCTGAAGATAATGTATTGGCTACTTGATATTAATTTGATTATTGGTTGTTTGAGATTTTGGAATTTGATATCGGGTTTTTCTTCGGATATCTACGCTTCGTAGATAATGCGTGATTCTTTATATAATGATGTCTCAGTCTTGACTACAAAATAACCACCTCGCAATGTAAATTATTGATTAAATCTTTATTTATTTACCACCCGTACCCAATACCCTTGCTTATATTAAATTATTTTAAAACTGCAGTAAAACGAAAGTGATTTTTTATTACTAGACATTTTTAAGAAAACACTAAGAAACTTGTTTAAAAAAATAGATGTACTTATAATTCAGTCTTTGTGGGAATAAATTATCTAAAAACAAAGATTACAAATTGAATAGGATTTCTTAAATGAAAAATTCATTTCTGCACAAAGAATTTATCAAAAAAGTACAATGTTTTTTTTTTTATTTGAATAGTGTGCGAATTTTTCTCACACTCAAAATCTGTCTTAATAAAACAGGAATTACCTAAAAGCGCATATATTAAACTTGTTTGAATTTAAAAAACAAGTAGTAATTGGTACAATTTTCTGTTACAATGTTGTATAAAATATTATTATTAGTATTTAGTTTATACTGTGCTTCGTTTACTGTACTGAGTGCAAGTAAGTAAAAAAGCAAGGAATTGCCTGTTGCCTGCCGAAACTCATTAATATTTGTTGTTTGAGAACTCTACAGTTATTCACTGATAATCCTGTTGTTTTCCATTTTTTAAATATAAATCAAAAGACCATTATAATATTTTGCATTTGCAAAATATTATAAATGTGAGACTAAAATGGGAGAACCGTTCTTGCGCTATTTATTGGTGCTCAACATTATGCATTTTAAAAGTCACTTTATTTAGTTCACACCTAATTACAATAAAAAACTATTAAATAAATTAAAATAAATAACCTAACAACAAACTATAAAAAGGCATAAAAAAAAGAATAATAATATTGTCACAAGAAAAAGTCTTGTACCACAATTCACCGAATTCGAAAAAAAATAAGGCAAATCAAAACAATCAAACATGTTTTCATAATTATCTAGATCAAAAGCTTTTCGTCAATTTATTATGTAAATCAAAACTGGATTTCATATAACTAGTTATCAAGTTTCCGTCAAACTAATCAACGTGACACCTTTTTGCAGATCTAAAAAAAGTCCTATGTAACTATAATGATGAGCAATGTTTAACTGATTCAACGAAAGCAATATTCCCAATTATTGTGGCTGGAAGACCTGGCGAAGTGGAAGCTTCAGATCCTTTGTTTGTGGATGAAATTGCCATAGACGAGCCGAATTTCAAATTTGTTTTTTCGAAGGCAAAGATGACAGGATTATCAGATTGTTCGGTCAAGGATGTGCTGTAAGTTAGAACTAACTATACAACGTTCCACTCATTGGTAGATTAAAAATCTTGCTTTACGATAAAATATAAAGGGCCCTACACACTCACGCCGAGAAAACCCGAGAAGCGTGAATGTGATTGGTTTCTCATCTCGTTCTGATTGAGAATTAGTCTCGGCGAGCCTTCTCGCCGAAATTTCTCACGTGAATCTGTAGGGCGTATTAGAATATAAAAAAATTGACGGTTATCACATGCCATGGCTCGACCGCGCGGTCAGGCGGTGAAGCGGATCTCACATCGTATTGGCTTGTATGAAATCCGTTGATACCGAACACACGCGGGCGCGGCGCCCATTATCCGCTTCGCCACCTCCGCTCGACCGCGCCGACGAGTGATGTCATATGAGAATCGCCTAAGTTGTTAATTTATGAGTATTGGTGAGACATACGACGGTCTATAGCTTACGGAAACGGAAAATAACAGGAGTACAAAAGCAACAATTTAATAGGAGCAAGTAGGTCATGAACTCATGATGGTGATGATGATCATAGAACTTTATTAATTCCAGGGTAACTGCACAAAAGGCATATTTCATATACCAGATTTGGTGTCCAAGTATCACATATGGGGCAACCTATGAAGCAGATGGAGAGTTTGATGGAACGCCTTTTGTGGGAAGGGGCACAAGTGAAGTTACATTCAGTGAGTATAATTTACGACTAATACTGTCAAAACAATATGGAAGGATTGTGTGGAATTTGGTTATTATTATGACTTGGAAGGAAGTGAACACTATGTCGGCGGCAAGAGATGTTTGGGAGAAAAAAAAACGTGCAACGAAAACCTCTAAAATACCTAAGGCTAGTAGTGATAGGTCAATGAATTTTCATAATCACCGTGAATACTGGTTGAGGGTGGTGGTATAGGACACCAAATCCTTTCGTATTGTTCCTCAATACTGAGGGTCATAATTCCAAAGAAGTGAAGCAATCTTCAGCTTGATGATGTTTTACCATATGCCTATCCTTGGCATTGTGAAGAGCGTAGGGAGTTTTGAGTCCAGCAATGAGCGAATTTGGTCAGTCCATCTATGGGCACTACGACCCCTCGGACGCTTGCCATCGAACTTTCCAGTAACCATCAGCTATTCTAGGTTATGGCCATATTTTCTTACGATGTCATCAAAAAATTCCAATACTTTTTGGAGAATTTTTGCAGAACGTCTGGTTTTTGTTTTTTTTTAAGTTACGGAGAATAGACTCGTTGGTGCGGAATGCAGCCCAAGGTATCTGGAGCATTCTCCTTCGTCACCATATCTCAAAGGCCCACGGTCGGCTTTCTTTAGAGTCCACGTTTCCGATCCATGGTTGAATATAGAGAGCACCAAGGATTTGACCAGGATTTGTACAGGACTAAAAAGACTGATTATAATCGAGAAATGGATCTAGATAGCTTTTTTCATCAACGCCCAAAAACAATTTCTGGGCTAAACAAATATTCCACGTGTGATCAAAGTAATCAAAACACTGCATTTGCGCCAAACGATACTTTTGGCTTTTGGCTATAATTACTATTTATATAATTATTTATTTTAATAAATAATTATAAATATAAATAAATAAATTATAAATTTTAGATAACTACGACCTTTGGCTAAAGGGCTTCTATGACATATATAGCGACGAAGCAGGAGACCTTCACACTCAAGTCACCAATTTTGTTTTTGAACTTAACCCTGAAGAAGTTACACGAAATATCACTGGCTTGTGCTTTGCAGGACTGAAGTGTAAGTTTTCTTTTTTAAATTGCAGTTGAGTTTCTGTTCTCTGTTTTACTGGTATCTTAGAAGCCGGACTGCTTCATAGCCCCAGTTTAAAGGCTAGAGAATGGCCTTCTCTGTATCGCCAATTTGACTACCAAACGTACCTAGTGAAACTCTTTTGACTGATCTATGTTTACTATCGTGGGCTTTGGGGAAAATACTAGAAAAATAGTAGCTTCTGAAAACAAAAAAAAAAAGTTGTTTTTAATTTTGTAATTTAATTATCATTTTCAGATACAAATGATGCGGTTGAAGAAAAATCAAAACAGTTGGAATTGCACGTTCGACAACCAATCGTGTACAATTTTTTGCAAAAATACATCAAAAATCTTAATTCGTTTTTGAAAATAGTTCCGATTAAGGATATTCACTATCAATTAGTTGAAAAATAAATCCTTTACTAATCATGTTTTTTTTTCTACGTAAAGTGTCTGCTCAAGTCTCTGGTCATTTTGTCGTGATTGGGTAACAAACATCCATCATGAGTGCTCTAAAAATTCTGTATTATTAATGGTTATTTTAAACCATATCTACATTTTAATGAGAAAATAAAATGCACAACAACATCAATTGATGTATCGAAAAACAAAAAATGATAATTTTAGGTAAAGTTCGATTTTAATCGTTGGCGTTTTTGCATGTTAGTGGTATTTTAATTTTAGCTTGACCTTCAGTTATGAGTATTTTAATTACAATTTTATGAAAAAAAAAGCTTAAAAAAGTTGCACATAAAATCTACGGTCTAAAAGTGTTAGTAAATTTAAGTTTTTTGTTAACAGTCATGTTTATTACAAGAATACTAAAGGCCCAATTATCTTACCTTATGAGACCCGTCACATTACAAACAAGTTCTAATTATAGCTTAAGCCCAACCCGTCGAGCCAGTTATTGTCTTTTGATCTGAAAGCTGAAACTGAAATTTTCTTAATAACACAAAAATGATGAATAAGGGAACTGGCGCACTACGCGGCCACGATAACGACTTTTTGCCGCAGAAGGGAATTTTGGTCGGGATCTGGAAGAAAGTTTCGCTGCAAGACCAGGCGTCCGGTTTTGTTCAAGATAGCGGCCGGTCATACGACAAGTCGTAGTCGTGGCCGCGTAGTGCGCGTCCGAAATCAAGAAGTCTAAGCCGATCTACCAGTGCTTATCGACCGGGTCCGCACTGGTATTCGGCGCAAGCAGTAGGTACCTTGTGCCGAACCAGCGCCAATAAGTGCCGAACAGCCTGTCATTTGATTGTCAGCCCCCAGTTAACACCCGCTTTCTTTATGTACGAGCGCTAGTAGATCGGAACTGGTAGCCTCCTTTCTACTAGTAGACGCCCTTAAAGTCCAGTTTAACGTCACTTTTTGTAATTAGGACTTACATTGACTTCTTCGGAATAAAGTTTGATTACTGAGATCGGCAAGTTTTTTAAGATTTGTCATTGTGGCTATCCTTGATTCATGTGCGTTGTAACCAGGTGTGGATATTATGTCTTCCAACTGAGATGATGTTACTAACTTACTGTTGCTTTTATGTAGATTAATAAAATTGGAACAAAAAACTTTTTTGCAAAAAAAAACCGACTTCCAAAAAAAACACTAAAAAAGAGGGAAATAACTTTACTTTCGGAAGTCGGTGACTATTGTTTGTTTCATTGACTTTTTTGCCACCGACTTCCGAAAGTAAAGTTATTTCCCTCTTTTTTAGTGTTTTTTTTGGAAGTCGGTTTTTTTTTGCAAAAAAGTTTTTATTTTACCCTTTTTAGTTATCGCATCACACACAAATCCTTGTCAAGTATCAATTTTGCAATTTCTTTTACTTGGATGACAGATTGTTTCCAGCTATTTTGATTTCAAAACCAAACTACTGAACCGATTTCGATGAAATTTCTATGGGACCAATCGGAAAGTAGATCCATTCAGATAAAAGAAGAATTTTTCAAATCGGTTCATAAAGGACGAAGATATGAGGTAACAAACACAAAAATTTCCAGCTATTTTGATTTCAAAACCAAACTGCTGAACCGATTTTGATGAAATTTCTATGGGACCAATCGGGAAGTAGATCCATTCAGATAAAACAAGAATTTTTCAAATCGGTTCATAAATGACGGAGATATGAGGTAACAAACACAAAAAAAAAAAAAAAAAAAAAAAACATACAACCGAATTGAGAACCTCCTCCTTTTTTAGAAGTCGGTTAAAAACTGTTGCCGTCGGTTTTTTAATGTTTTATAAATGCAAAAAGCTCAAAAACGTGTTTTGATTTTACACAGGTGTTTTTGCACTCTAATTTAAATACAAATTCTGTCTTTTTTCTGTGGCTACTGGATCTAATAATAACTAATGTGGCAATAACGAGAATAAACACGTTTAATTTGTTTTTAAAGATCAGAAATAAACAAAAACACTATCAAATAAAATTGCAATAAAGGTCATCGCACACACATAAAAACGCTGCACCAGATATCATCGCCTCGTTTCATCCGCTCATTGCGTCAACTAAACGTAAGCAAGTAATGACATAGGTCGGTTCAGCTCCTGACGGGCTGAAGCGACCTACATCTCCGACGGACATCTCTCCTGCAGCGGGCAGGCTACAAAGCGTGAATGTGGAGAAGTTCAAGCGTGGCTACGGCAACCTGTAAGCTCGGCGACACGCCAACACACACAGCGACGCCGCTAGAAGCGATCTCAAGTCGAGGCGATGCCTACATTGATGATGTGAGGGCGTTTTGCCCTATCGAGTTTCGTACAAAGAATGCATGGCATAATCAGTTTATATGTATGTTCTTACTCCTGGAACACAGGCCTCCTCTCTAAGGAATGGGCTATAATCCACCACGCTGACCCAGTATGGGTCAGTAGATGTCACACGTCTTCTGTACGAATACTTGCGCGTTGACCTTAAAAATACATCCATTTGCATAAATATGCATTCTAAATGGATGGTCTTATTTTTTATGTTTAGTCTGATAAGTTCTAGCTTTTTAGTCTCGGGGATTCTAAAATTCAGCTTAAACTTTTGAGTATGGTGCCAAGATAAACAGCAGCATTTCCTTCTCGAATAATTATGGTTACTACTTATGGGTATAGTTATAATATCTGCTCCATGCAAGTAGATATTTTTTCTGAAAGGTTCATTAGCAGGTAAAAATAACGACCAGTGATGACTTGCAAGATGCCTGCAAGTGATAAAACGTTTATTACTTAATTTCCTAGCGCATCAATGCCATCGACATTATATATTTTCAATAATTTATTTATAGTTTTTGCTGCACTAATAAAATAAGTTCAAAATCGTTACAACTTTTTTAGGTTGCTTAGAGCTATAAATTCGTTTCAAGTTTAGACAGACTAGCATTACGTAATAAGTGGTTATCGAAAATGTTTGCAACAAAATCATTTTTAATTCTTGGTTTATTCTGCGTTAGCAGTGTAATAAGTAAGTGTGTGGTTATTTTAATTAAATTTTAATTGATAATAATATTGTTAGTAACCTCTTCTGTTTTCCTGGAACAAGTAGCCTAATTGCATATTTAGCTATGATACAACAGGTTCAAGCCACTAATTTCGATTGTTTTCGCAAGATGCGTAAATAATATTATATAGCACGAGTATCATAATATATAATATAGGTTCTGTATTATGATAAGCGTGAGACATGAGATTTTGCGACAAATATCGGGTACGTGTAGCGATAAATATCGTTTACAATTGCGAGTTTTTGGTACAAGTTCCCATTAGAGCACCGATTTTAACACCCGTATCTATAGTAAATGTCATTATTTAAGATACGATTTTTATTATGTAGTTTAATAATTGCTAGAAGTTAGAACTGTACAAAGTTAGAATTCTTAGCTTTGCTTTCTTTGACGGTTCTTACTTCGTTTAAATTCATGTCTATTGCATAAAAAAAACAGTAATTACTTTAACTTGACTATAGATGGAGTGGTCCCATTAATTGTTTTTAGAATAGTCTACGAAGTTCTCCATAAAGAAAATTGAACTTGTTATTTTGTCTACGTGATTTTTCGATGACCTAAGCATCATCAAAAAGCAGGTCTACGCTCCTGGTCAAACTAACAAAATAATTCTGTTCCAGGTGAAAGGGTAGTATGTGACTTCGAAGACAGCAAATGTCTGACAAAGACAGTTGGACTGACGTTCGATCAGTTCATAGACGGCATACCAGGCGTCAAGTCTTCGGAGCCTTTATACCACAAACTTATTGAAGTTAAGCTGCCTACGCTCTATTATAAATTAACTGACGCCAAACTATCTGGAATGAAGAAGTGTACAGTGGAGCTGGTCAAGTTAGTTTTATTTGTCAGTCTTTGTTTGGTGTAGTCTACGTAACTTTAAACCGAGTTGTTTTTAAATTGAGGAGGTATACTCGTAGCATACATCCTTAGTTTAATTTTGGGGGCATGTTCAAAGAACGTATTGATTTTGCCCCGCCCCGTTGGTGTCGTGACCGCAACTGCGACTGCTGAACATCGGTTTCTGGGTACAATTCCCGAGTATTTTTCTTCAAGGAGTTTTTCCCCAGTATGGAATTGTCTCCTTTCGCCCTTCATGTTCACACAGTCTTATATTGTATGCTTAACATTCCATGGACTCATTATTTTACTGTTACATTTCAGGATCTCTGCAAAGGATCATAAATACGACTACCACGTTGGTTGCCCTCATCTAACCATCACGGCAGGATATGAACTCAACGGTGAACTAGGCCCACAACATGTTGAAGGAAAGGGCGACTGCAAAATTGATTTTCGTAAGTAAATTCACAATATTAAATCGTAACTGTTCAGTCTGTGCCTTGAAAAGCAGGTTCTGCGAATGAAAATCGTTTGGTTGAATCGGAATTCCTATAGTCTAACTAGCAGTCTTACCAAGGGCTATATCGTGTTAAGCAGTAGGTAACTGCGTTGTGGTGGTCAGATAAGAAGTCGCTCCATGTAAAATCCTGTTATCCGGTTGGACTGGAAGCCGAGCCGAACAGGGAAAGGATAGTCAAAAGATGATTATCAGGAATTTTCTTAGTAGCAGCCGAGAGAGTCCGGAATTGTGCCATTTGTTGATGGCAATAGGCTCGCAATAGGGATTACATGGGACTTAAACAAAACGCTTCCTATTACTGGACTAACTTAAACTAACGGCAAAATATGGGTGTACCATGTGGGATCTGCTTAGCGCTTCGGGGACTACAGGCGTGGTGTTATGTTACCCCCATTTCGCTTAGAGGCTATCTTTTGTCATTCTTCGCCAGACGTGTCTGCTCTAGGTCATCGAGACATCTACTTGAACATTCTTCAAGATTTTATTGAAGATGGTTAACCATGTTAGGGAGGTGTGCTGCGCGTTTTTGTACCAGTGTTTATGCTCTGCCATATTGTGGACTATGGGTTCTTCGATTATCTTTACATAGTATAAAACAAAGTCGCTTCCTGCCGCTGTACGCTTAGATATCTTAAACTACGCAACGGATTTTAATGCGGTTTCCAGCAATAGACAGTTATTCAAGAGGATCTTTCTTTTTATAATATGTATTATTCACCCATGCAAAGCTGGGGCGGGTCGCTGTTATTTATAAAAAAAAACTTGTTTCAGATGACTACCACTTCCTTTTCCATGGTGATTACGTCACTAAAGAAGGCAAGGAAGGACAGAGTCACATCAATTTGAAAACTCACTCACTGGAGCTTCAGGCTAACGGAAAAGTCGTTTATGACTTCAAGAATCTCTTTGATGGAGATAAGGAAAAATGTAAGGATTCTGCTTAAAATCTCAACCTTCTTCGTATAACACCTTTTTATTTCTATCTGGCTCTCTACGCCATAATTAACCATCAAAAACTGGTAGTCATATACTAGCCACACTCTTACATATTTAAGATTATGGCTGGTGCAGACTATAGAACTGATGAATGGGAATTTCTCCATTGGAAAAAAAAATTGATGTGTCATACATCTGGGTCGAGTAGGTATTGATATTTTGTATGGGACAGCTGGTTATTACACCGTCAAAAATGTCCACATCGTCAATTTTTTTTTTTATGTTGATTAATGATTATTAGTCTGTAAAGCCATATTTTTGTCGGTCGCAAATTATATTTTGTTCAACATAAAGCCTGACACTGACTTTATTTGGAACAAAATGAGTGAAGATTTGTTTATGATTAAAATAATACTGTTTTCGGAGGTGGTCGTATGACCCTGGACCTGTTATAATTGCATTTTTTAATTTTCAGCTGACGCTGCGCATAAATGGGTAAATGACAACTATGTTACCGTACATAACGGAACTGCCCAAGAAACTATGAATGCATTAATGGACCACTACATAGGCAACGTCAACGATCACTTGGACATTGTGCCCGCCGAACAGTTGTTTTCTTATGAAAAGTAAGAACGTGGAAGCAATCATAAATGAGGCAACCAATCTTTTCGAATAAACGTTATGCAATTTTATGATTTGTTTTATTGGTTTTATGATAAGTTTAGTTATAAGTTTTAGGCGTTCGTATGCCAAAGGCGTAAAGTACCTACTTCCTTCAAGTTGTTTGTGAGACTTTTGTTTATAGTTTTTTTTTTGTTGAAGTATTTGTGGATAAAGGATTGTTGTTGACGTCATGTAGTTAGTCTCGTTTGTGGCTTGGAATGGAACAGTTTGTTTTGAGAAATTGTACAGTCAGTTCCGTTTAAGGCTTTTAATATCGTGTAAGACATATAATAGCTTACAGTTTCGTTTTGGTATTCGGATAGAACAGTTTCGTTTTAAATCTAAAGTGAATAATATAGTTAATAGTTTCCAGTTCAGTTTTCTTTTGTAAAGTTCCGTTTCATTGATCGTGTAGTATTTTATGCTCGTTTAATCGAAATAGTGTTTTATTTCTTCTCCACCAATAGTAATAGTACAATGCTTTTTAAAACCTACCTATACACTAAAATGAACTTGACGTTGCAGCCAGAACCTATAGTTACATGGCGGTTACCTGGCAAATGAACCATATTTTGGAGCCGTTATAGTTGAAATTCCCAAATGCGAGCCACCCCACTGGTACATAACCCATTTGGTCGCTTAGTTTAGTATTACAGTATATCATCATCAGTCGCCAGATATATAAGAAACACTCATTGTTTTATTCCCAATACCAACATTGGTCAACCGTCATTATTAAAACCTACTATGTTCCAAATTCTTGACAAAAGCCAACCAAATAAAAAAAAATCATTGGTGCTTGGCTTGGATTCGAAGTCGAGACCTATGACTTGGCAGTCGGACGGTCACACACACAAGGCTATCACCTCTGCTTAAAATTGAAATGAATTGCAGATGTAGTAAAATGAATTCATTTACAAATGACGATTAACAATGTTTGGGAAGGACCATAACAACTGACACTCGTAGCTTCGCTAACCAGTGATTAAGTCGCTTCTCGCAAGCTTGATGTAAGCGACTTTTAACACCAGCGAACAAAGATTTGGAAACATATAGCAGTGGCATATAAACTTTTTACAATAAACTATTATTACTATCAAGTGCAAGCTCAAAGTTGAACAGTCTTTTGGGATAGTAGTGTATAATATACTAAGCGCCAACATACTAAGAGCGTGCAACCTTCACAAGCGCCAGAGTCGTTGCATGTATTAAGATTAAAGATACAGTATAATTATTAATATTCTTGTAGTTTTCCTTATATTTAATGCCAGCTGTTGCACGCGACCTTCGTCCGTGTGAAATTATTATAAAAATATGAATTCCCTATTTGAATCGGATTTTGTTAACAATTTCAAAGGTTTTAATTTTTTTTGTACGGAACCCTAATTAATGCTTTATCTAATATAAAAGTAGCCTTAGTTACTCCTTATAACATCAGCTTTCTGCCAGTAAAAGTCCCGTCAAAATCGGTCCAGCCGTATCGGAGGTTAGTCGGAACAAACGGACTGACAGACAAACAGACCACCAAACCAAACCACTTGAGTTTTATTTATTTGTATAGAAAATTTCCACCAACAGAACATAAAAACCCGTCGGTTCATTGACTGAGTCCCACTTTTTCTTGATAGCTTCGACTTCGAGCTATAAATTCGCTTTAAGTTTATACAGACAAGCATTACATAATCAGCGCTTGACGAAAAATGTTTGCAACACGATCTTTATTGATAATTGGTATATTCTGCGTTAGCAGTATTCTCAGTAAGTGTGTGTTTATTTTTATAAAATGTGATTAAGTTCATGTGCACCAAATATTAAAAATACGGTTTAAATTCAAAGCTAGAGTTATCTTTACTATAATTATAATATACTGATCAATAATTTTGTGGCTCTGAGTTGCCGTATCTGGAATACCGCTGTTAAACCCGCGATGGTTTGTTCATGTTTTTTTTAAAGTGGTTAGTTACAATGTTTATTAATTAATAAAACATCGTACCACGTCTAGCCTTTTCAGTAGGATCTGCGTCGTCGTCCTTATACTAATCGTGGCGATGACTGAAACCTCGTCGATCAGAAGAAAATCTTACTAGTTCACATACGCTTTAGGATCTAAAAGCTAAAAAACAAAATAATTTTATTCCAGGTGAAAAGGTAGTATGTGACTTAGAAGACAGCAACTGTCTGACAAAGACAGCCGGACTGAAGTTTGAGCAGTTCATAGACGGCATACCAGGCGTCAAGTCTTCGGAGCCCTTACACCAGAAAGTGATTGAAGCTAAGTTGCCTACGCTGTATTATAAATTCACTGACGCCAGACTCTCTGGAATGAAGAAGTGTAAAGTGGAGCTTGTCAAGTAAGTTTTTTTTGTATTATTTATTTTTGCAATCGCTTTAAAAACGAGTTGTAGGTCGTATATTTAAACCCAGTCAGATACTGTATAAAATTATTTCATCATCACTGCTTTCAACCACTTTTATCATGATAATACCATGAGCACATTACCTTGTGTCGTACTATTTCATTCGTTTGTTCGTTTCGATTTATATGTTCCAACTTCATTATTTCTACAACACAGTAGACGCAATGGCCACTTGCGTCCTCTTAAACACTTATTTATAAAATTATCTTTGCTATGTTTAAATATAAAATAATAATTATATTGCTTTTCAATTCCAGGATCTCTGCAAAGGATCTTAAATACGACTGCCACATTGGTTGCCCTCATCTTACACTCGAGGCAGGATATGAAATTAACGGTGAAATAGGTCCACAGCATGTTGAAGGGAAGGGCAACTGCAAAATTGAATATCGTAAGTACAATCACAATAGTAAATCGTAACCCCTCCGTGCCCCAGAATTCACGTTAGGCTGTTGGTCCGGGCGTACGTGGAACTTTTACAGTCTTATATTTATCTACACTAATATTATAAAGCTGACGAGTTTGTTTGTTTGGTTGAACGCCCTAATCTCAGGAACTACTGGTTTGAATTGAAAAATTCTTTAAGTGTTGGATAGTCCATTTATGGAGAAAGGCTATGTAAAATCACGCTTGCGACTAATATGAGCAGAGAATCAATCAAATGAAAAATTGTACACATACGAAGTTGCGTGGGTCAGCTAGTTTTTCTATATTTTATGTACACGCAGGAGACAACATAGGCAAATATCTTAAAAATTGTGTTGGTACGTGCAGTGCAGTGCAGTCGTTACGGGTAGGCGCCAGAAAGTTTAACAGCCTGTTGCTTTGTTTCTCTGCTGCTGTTTTCTGATTAATTTCGTTGTACGATCTAAGACCAAGAGCCACACTTTTTTAGATCAGTCTTATTGAATGCCTCGTATTGATTTGATTGTACATTTTCTTATTTCAGATGACTACCACTTCCTTTTCCATGGTGATTACGTCGCTAATAAAGGCAAGGAAGACAAAACTCACATCAATTTGAAAACTCACACACTGAAAATACAGGCTGACGGAAATGTCGTCTACGACTTTAAGAATCTCTTCGGCGGAGATAAGGAGAAATGTAAGGATTCTGCTTTAAATTTTAACCTTAATCATATCACACAGAACAGGTGTAGATGAAGTTCAAAGTTTTGACGATACCTGTATTTAACTGGTGAACACTGTTAAAGTGTCGGAAGGTTCTTTAGCGCAGCTGGTATTTTTTTTTAAAGTTTACTGTGGAAATGGCATCGAAAAACAAGATGGTAGCGTTAGTTAGCGTACGCACCAAAAGACCCGTCCATGACTTAATTTTTCATAAATATTCTCTATCTGTGTTCTTCTCGGTAAATAGCAACAGATGCTCGACGAGCGTGTAGGTAGTCTTAGGTTCGTTCTGGGAGACGGGTTAATTGTTACTTTGTTTTTATCTATGGAAATACATATTGAAAACTGGTGTCTGGTATTGGTGTCTGAATGTGTGACCTGATAATTGCAATAGTATGGTCAGTGTGCTTTGCTAAGCACACCCATATTCTGCCAGTTGAGCGGTGGTATAACTGTCAGCCACCCATTATTTAAAAGATGTGCAAAATGCCGTTATACATATAATTTTAAATGCATCTTAATATTTTCAGCTGACACTGCGCACAAATGGGTAAATGAAAACTCAAAAATCGTAGAGAAGGACTCTGGCAAAGCAACCTGGGATGCGTTTATGGACAACTACATAGGCAACTTCAACGATTACTTGGGCATTGTGCCTGCCGAACAGTTGTTTTCTTATGAGAAGTAAGAACGTGGAAGCAATCATAAATGAGGCAACCAATCTTTTCGAATAAACGTTGTGCAATTTTATGATTTGTTTATTGGTTTTACGATAAGTTTAAATCATCCTTACTACTATCACTGAACATTAAATCGGTTGTAGAGTTGTATTCTTATGAAAAGTAAGAACATGGAAGCAATAATGAATGAGGTAAACAATCTTTCCGAATAAACATTATGAAATATTTGTTTGTTTTACTGGCGTTATGTGGTAAAATCTCGTTTGAATCAGGTTGAATTTGGAATGATGTGTTTTTTAAAACAACTATTTTGGATAATAAATAGGCTTATCAGGACATATAATAGAGAATGACAAAATATGAAATAGTCAACAGAAAGTAAGTTGCAAAGCATCACAGGAAACTTGCGTAGTTTCCTCATGAAATCTTTAAAAAAAATGAAATAGGTTCACTTACATACATATCGGGGCTTTCAACCTTTAGGGCTCAGTTTGTCGTAAAAATATCAACAGTAGAATCTTACGAAAAATGTACATAAGCAAATTTTAATTTGAACCTAACTAAAACTGAAAAGTTTTAACTTTTCAGTAACTGAGTAGGTTTTTAGTGAGGATTTTTCTCAAAAAAAAATAAGTATTATTTTAATAATCAACTTATGTATATCAGCCGAAAGACGCAATGGGGTTACGTACCTACCTGAGACACAAACTATTTACTTTTTCGTTTTGTAGATATCATTATAACAATAAAGTGAAAAAATATAAAATTAAAGTTCATGGATAAATCTTGTTCTTTGAGAAACAGGTTGAAACCTAGTTCAGAGGACAGGGCCAACTTACTAAGCTTATACTGCACAGAGTGCCAACATCGCCTTCACTGCCGCCACAATCATTGCAAAGGTACCTACATTATTTAGAGATAATCCGCTAAAATTCTTGTAATTATCTGATTCTTTTCTATTTTAGTTAGCTCCTGAAACTATTGTGTATCAGAAAAATAATAGAACGTCTACGTACACAATGAATGAAAGGGGCGCCGGTGACTGAAAAGTTGTGTGGTAATCGGTTGTCGTGGTATGGACATGTGATGCGGAGGAATGAGGAAAATGTCCTGAGGGAAGTTTTGAGTATGAATATGAATGAGTATAAGAGTAGAGGAAAACCAAAGAAATGATGGATGGACTGTATGAAGGATGATATGGCAAGAAAGGAGATGTCTGATGAGATGAGGAGTAATAGAGAAGTATGGAAGAAGAAGACATGCTGCGCCGACTCTAAATGAATTGGAATAAGGGCAAGACAATGATGATGTACACCATGACTGACTCAAATGCGGACCAACTGTCAAGAAAGACCTAGTATGATCCGAAAGTATATTCGTTTATTGCAGCGACCAACGAAGCAAGGTTTTGACCACCATAAGAAATTGTCTGGACTAGACCAACGACACACAAAGCTTGTTTCTTCTCATTTGTTGTAGGCTAGAATACATCGAAATCTTTTAGCTTATAAAAACGTAATATTTATAAGCAATTTTGAAAGTAACAGCTTCCATGCTAAGTTTCAAGCTCATCAATGCCGATTACCGACTACCAACTTATGATTGCAAGTTTTAATGTTGCCAAAACAAAATCTGTATTTCCTTCAAAGTTACAGAATCCTCTGTGCGGGAGACCGACTTGCAACTGGCCAGTATTACTAGTTAGTCTTGAGCTATAAATTTGATACAAGTATGGCAGACTAGCATTTCATAACTAGTGCCTATCAAATATGTTCGCAACACGATTAATATTGACTATTGGAGTATTATTCATCAATAGTGTTGTAAGTAAGTAAACTATTCGATTTTAACCGCTTTTTTAGGGTTTCGCTGTACAAAACGGGTGGCAATGAGACCCTATTTACAGGCTTTCGTCGTTTGTCGTAAGTATCCTTTGACTGGCTTTCCTCGATTCCTTATTTTAGTCTCTGCCGCGTTCTTTTGCTTTCACTGGTTGATATTATTTTTCTCAAACAATGCGACCAGTTTTCCAAGGGACCTCGACACTTATCAAGTTCAAAAGGAAAACGGCACTTGGTGATGGCTAATAGCGTCTCGTATTTCTACAGCGAATATCAACATTATTATCATTAGTTCTTCGATATTTTATGTCAGTGTCATTATTTCCCACCATCGTAAAATGTCACTTCGTCCCTGGTTTAGACTCTTTTATCATCCTTATGGTAATTTTATGAGTATTTTAGAGTATTTAATAACCATCATCATCTTGCCTTTATCCAAATTATTTGGGGCCAGCGCAGCATGCCTTCTTTCATACTTCTCTATTACTTGTAGTATTTAGTAAACAACCAACTAATTACTTTCTAATTGCAGGTGCAAAGAAAGCATGTGACTTCGAGGACGGCAATTGTCTGACGGACGCCGCCAACCGTGTGTTTTTACAGATCATATCCCGTATGCCAGGTGTAGGGCCTTCTGATCCCTTACACCGAAAGTTGATTGAAGTGAATCTGCCTTCAGTGAACTACGAAATTATCGATGAAAAGCTCTCTAGAATGAGACAATGCAAAGTGGAACTGGTGAAGTAAGTTATTTGGCTCTTATTGTTTTATTAGCTCGTTGTTCGAGTGATCGCAAGCGCGACTGCTGAGCACGAAGTCCTGGGTTCGATTTCCGGAATAACGTATCTATCATTTCCGGATAATATACACACATAACTGCTGCACAGCCGAATATTTTAAATGATTTCTTCTTTTTTCATTATTTCCAGGATCAATACAAAGGAACTAAAATATGACTACCACATCGGATGCCCACATCTCATTCTAGAGTCAGGATATGAATTGAAGGCTGAAACAGGAATACAAAATGTTGAAGGAAAAGGAACATCTAAGATTGATTTATGTAAAATTGTCTCTTGGTTAATGGTCGTCGTGAAGATTTTCATTTTGCCTAATACAATGTAACTAAATTTTACTTGGAAAGCTACTGTAATAAATAGAGTGTAACTATAGGCCGCTTTAGTCCTTAAATTTGGGGTAGCCCATTGAGTTTTTAATACATATTTTCTTCTTTTAGATGGCTATCACCTGCTCTTTCATGGCGATTTCGTTATCAACGAAGGCAAGGAAGGACACATGCACCTGAACTTGAAAACTCATGAACTAGAATTGAAGCTTAAAGGGAAAGTCCACTATAACTACAAGAATATTTTGATAGATGACAGAGAAAAATTTAAGTACTCTTCTTGACATTAATCAAGCGTTTTTTGCATTTTGTGTTTTATTATTGGTTTCTTTAGCTTTTTTCTTATTAGCCAAAGCCCTATCTAAACAAACCCTTAACAAAAAACCCTTAAAATTGTTAACAAAATCCGATTCAAATAAGAAAGTAATATTTTTATAATAATTCCACGCGGACGAAAGTGCAACGGGGCAACAGCTAGTGTAGTGTGTGGTGTGACGACCTGGTCTTTTTTGTCAACATGGCCAGATATTGCACAAGATAGAGAGGATTGAAATGAGATAAGTGAGGCCTTTTTCAAGGACTGGGACACTTTTATAGGCTTACAAAAAAATGGGATAGTTGGAATAATTGGATGGAAGCAAAGCTCTCTTTGTTTCCTTCTATCACCCAACTTGTTTCGCTTGCACTGAGCACTGCTAAGCAGATGTCGGGCTAAGAGTGATGTTAGTGACTTTTTATCTGAGTTATTTCTGTAATAATAATAGACACTCGATAGTCCACTAGATATTTTCATTAGAAAATTCCAAGTCGCGAGTCAGAATCTTGTGATGTTATGTTGAATGGTCATTAAATTAAGGTTTACGTTTTCAGCTGACGCTCTTCAAAGGTTTGCCAATGAAAATTGGGAGTCTGTGGTCAAGGGGGCGTTACAACCAGTTATGGAAGCGCTTATGAACCAACACATCACGAACAAAAACGCTTACTTAGCTATTGTGCCTATTCAAGATATATACTACTCAAAACAGAATAAGGGCCACGAGGTATTTTTACATTTTGGTGTAATTAAGTAAACATTTACATATTGAAAGTAGTAAAATATTGAGTATACAAACTCTTTGATACCTAAACTTTTTAATATTGTAGTATTCATCTAATGCTGGCAACAATTTTAAATAAAATTTGATTTAAAATTCTTTTTGAAGATTTTGATTCCATTTTCTTTGACGTTTTGCTTTCCTTAGCTTCTTGGTTTATTAGAAATTATCAGAGTTCATTGATATCTCGAGTCAGAAACGTCTTTTGCAATATGCCACAAGCACGCAGGCGTCATATGGACTCGCTGACAGCAACCAGAGCCGTTACAATGATTGAAGAAGGTCATTCGCAGCGATCTGTGGGTTTGCAATTGGGATTTTCTCGAAGAGCTATTCAAAATCTATGGAATCGTTTCCATGAGACCGGTAGTGTTAGAAGAAGACCTGGTTCGGGCAGAGTTCGCATTACAACAGCTCAAGAGGATCGTTACATTCGATTAAGTGCGCGCCGAGATCGCACAACGACGGCCCGCAAGCTGCAAAATCGTTTACGGCTGACAACGGGTACTCGTGTCAGTGACCAAACTATTCGTAATCGATTGCATGAAGACCAGCAGGCATCAAAAAGGCGAGTTGTCCGTGTTCCATTAACCAGAAATCATCGTGCAAATCGTTTAAGATTTTCCCGTCAACATTTGGACTGGGACATAAACCAATGGGGCATGGTGCTCTTCACAGACGAATGCAAAGTTAAATTTTTTAACGACGATCGGCGTATTACAGTATGGAGAAGACGCGGCGAGAGATTTTCAGAAGCCTGCATCCATGAAGTCGATCGTTTTGGTGGTCCAAATGTAATGATTTGGGGCGGGATAAGCTTACACGGCAAAACTGAGCTCGCTATTTTAAATGAGGGTACTGTTACTGCTCAGCGGTATATTGAGGAAGTTGTCAGACCACATGTGATCCCATTTGCACAGCGAGCGGGTCCTGGATTCATCTTGATGCAAGACAATGCTCGTGCACACACGGCTCAAGCGACTCGGTTTGTACTGGAAGCCTCTCAAATTCAAGTCTTGTCGTGGCCGGCGAACAGTCCGAACTTAAATCCAATAGAGCACATGTGGGATCAGTTGAAACGAAGAGTTAGAGACGGTGATCAGGAAATCCACAACCAACAGCAACTCATCAACGCTTTTAAAAGGGCCTGGGAAGAGATTCCAATGGAAAATGTCAGGCATTTGATTGAGAGCATGCACTCCAGGCTTCAGGAGTGCGTAGCTAAACGAGGGGGGCATACCCGTTACTAAAAGATAAGCATGGAGTATTTTCTTTTGTTTTCAGTAACTTTACATTGTTTTTATTTTTAACCTAAAATGTGTTTTTTCTTTCAAAAGCAAATAAACTTTTTAATCATTATTATTTGAATAAATGTATTGGTCTACATGGTAAAAACAACATTAGTTTTCGTTATGGAGACAAAAAAATACAAAATACATGGTACAGACAAAATACCTCGTGGCCCTTATTCTGTTTTGAGTAGTATATTTTATTCTGAAAAAATAAAAATAATAAAAAATAAATTTCTAAGTATTTATACTTATAGTCTCATTTAGACTAAACAATGTTTATGATTGTTTTTATTGATTGCCTTCCCTAAACTGTTTCATTTCAGATTCAGTTATCACTACACCGTTACCTTTGTTCAAAATAAATATTATTATAGGTACTATACAAGTGTAATTATTTTAGATTTACCTGTCCTATTGGTCCCAAGGTTACAGGCGTGACTGCTTAGTATGGGAGACCTGGGTACGATTCCCAGGTTGGGCAATAGTGTTATTGGGTCGTTTTCATTAGGAATTTCTCAATAACAAACCGGTGCTTGGAATTTGGTGGTGTGACACCAACTTATTTCAGACACCACGTAAATGTTGGTCTTGCACCTGGTTTCTCCCCGAACGTGTTCCAACGGGCTATGAGAGCAGAGAAACTGAGATGTGATGTGATGTGATGTGTATGTATGTTAGCGCGCACACTTGTGCACTAATAGTATCTCCTGCACACTTATGACTAATCAGGGCTTTATTAATTTAAACTTCATGTACAATAGTGGTACATAAATCATAATTTTTTATAATCTTTAATCTAAAAACAGAAAAAAAAATCTTTAAAACCAGAACCTGCCCTTTGATCACTAGAGATCATCATTATTCTTCCCTTATTTTAATTTATTCGGGGTCGGCACTGCATGTCTTATTCTTCCATACTTCTCTATTTCTCGTCGTCTCAGCAGTCACCTCCTGTCTAGCCATATCATCTTTCACACAGTCCATCCATCGTTTCTTTGGTTTTCTTCTAGTTTTATCCACACTCATACTCAAAACTTTCCTATTTTTTCTCATTCAAATCGATAATATAAATTATGGTAGCAAACGGCATTTAGAAAAATCAGCAAACAGAAATGAAGAAAAAATACTTGTAAATAAACGACTTCATTCTTATTTAATTTAATTGTAATACTGAAATCGGACGTTTGTATCCTCCATTAGATAAATCTTCAACAGACACTTCCCTCAGGAACGCATTAACGTTGTTGATGTATTTTTTCATAAACGCTTCCATGCTTGGCTGACGAACCAGTTTGTCCACATATTGCCAATTTTCATTTGCAAACTTGTGGGCGGCGTCAGCTGAAAATATTTACAAATTAAAATGTTAGTACATGCTTTAAATAGATTGGAGTCAATGACTCCTTATCTGTTACAATATAATTTTGTCTCATTGATTTAGTGGTCGTAAACGTCTGCTAAGCATGAAGTCCTGAGATAGCAACCCAGGTCGGGTAAAATGTTATCCAGTTATTCCACCAAGAATAGCAGCCGTGGAGTCTTGACGATGTGCCTGGTTGATGACATTTTGCTCGCCCCCATTTAAGTATAACTAGCGAATTGTATGGCTACAATTAGATACATCTCTGCCTAACCTTTCGGGATTAAAGGCGTTACATTATGGTATGTTTGTAATTTAGACCAGTTTCATAACGGATTTTTGTCTTTTAACCGTATGAACATCGATATGTGATCTCAACGAGTAAGAAACATAAAATATCGTACAGGACAGAACTGTGCGAACGCCAGCTATAATTACAACCAAGATGTGAGTCTATAAGTTTTACTTTTATTCTTACTTTAAACACTGTACTCAGCAAATGGGCATTAAATGTGATCGATTTGCTCATCTTAATTTGCCTTGCTTTTTCGGCTAACATTTTAAAGATACAAGGAACTCGTAGTCATTTTCATCATCATCTTTTTGCCCTTGTTGAATGTTACTTAACTGTTACTGTTGTGTGTTGTTGTGTGTGAACTGTTGTTGTAGTTGGGATCGGCGCAAAACTTTTGTATCTTCCATTTTCCCCTATTAACCGACCCAAAAAAGGAACTCGTAGCATTAAAAACATTAGTATGATAGTGTTCTTACATTTTGTTTTATCGCCATTGTAGAGATTTTCCAACTCATATTGCACTTTTCCTCTTGCCTCTATTTCCAGATTGACGTTTTTCAACTGGAAGTGTGTCTTGTTATCGTTGCAATCTTTCCTTTCGTAATCGCCATTGAAAAGGAAGTTATAGTCAACTGAAAACGAAAATTTTGATCTGCATTGGTTTGCATCATAGAGTGAACAAACTGTTCCTATGTGGATTTATTTATTTTCATAAATCATATTTAAAATATTCGGTCAATCGGATCATTTCACATATTTACATCAATGAAATGTTTAGTCTGATCATTACTTTTGTAGCAAATAATTAAATCATTTGCACTATTCAAACCACATCATGAGGTTGGGCGAAAAATTTTAGATACGATTTCCAGTATGAGTGAACGAAATAAAACCATTAAAATGTATTGACATTATTGTCACTAGACATGTATTGACAATAGATTTGTCTTGTATTGACATCGGTGGTACGGATAAATTTTGTTTTGTAGCATAGGTATTAATGTGAAAAGTGCTATGAATTATTTCATTTATAAATCATGATAAAGAGAACTTTATGCAGTTAGGTATAGAGGTTATTATACATACAAAAGAACAGTCTGCATGTGCCGTTTCCTGTTACAAACTCAGGTCCAATTTGACCCGTTGTTTCATATCTTGATTCAAAAACAAGATACGGACATCCAATGTGATAGTGAAACTTTTTATCCTGTTTCGATATTCTGGAATTGAATTCGTACATTAAATAAAAATAAACAGATGGCACATTTTAATGTGTAAATGCTTGACGAGACAGGTTCCCTTTCTGGACAAATCGGTACCAATCGGTGCCTGTAAAAAAAGTAAAGTAAAGTAGTCCCATACTTTCTGTATGCGCTCATATGTGAATAAACAATTGCATGAAAATATATAAAGGAAAAACAGTATTTTTCAGATCCCGAAAAATCGGAAAACAAGTATAAAATTTTTAGGGAGTTGCATACAGATACAGCTTTATGCAATTCACAAAAAAAACATATTTGCTGAACAAAGTAACAGTGGGTATTTCAGCAAAATGAAATTTTAATCGTAGTAGGAATTGTAGTTATTCAGCCGTCTGCTGTTTTGTAACAATCAATCATAAAGTTTGCTTTACATATACCGAAATATGAATGATAGTTTTATATCGAAAATATACAATCAGAAATATATACATGGTTAAAATTAAGTCGTTTTAATCCTCTTAAGGGGTCATTGTACTCATTATAACGAACAACATTTACTATGGAACCAACCCTGAAATCGCGTAAAAAAAATCAGCTGTTCAGTACATTTTGACGAGTTAGGCGAACATAAATGTACTAAACAGATGATTATTTTTTTCGCGATTTCAGGGTTTGATCCCATAGTAAAAGTTGTTCGTTATAATGAGTACAATGACCCCTTAAGAGGATTAAAACGAATTAAATTTAACCATGTATACATATGTATATATTTGTTTAGCCTATTCTGTTCCACTGCTGGGCAAAAGCCTCCCCTATTCCTTTCCAACTCTCTCGGTGTTTTGTCTTCTCTGACCAATCAGTCTAAAACGGCTCCAAATCTTCACGCCAGCGTTTATAAAAAAATAATTTCAAAAAACTTACTGCACAAGTTCCACACGACAATCTTTCATTCCAGATAGAGAACCATTGATGAGTTTATAGTACATTGAAGGAAGATTTCCTTCAAGTGAATCCAGGTGCATAGGATCTGAAGGCTCCACTCCTGGCATGCCGGAAACGAATTTCTCAAAAATCCGTGCAGCGCCCTCTGTCAGGCACTTATTGTCGTCTATGTCACATATATACTTTTCACCTGGAATCAGAACATTAATTATTGTTTATGAGCTTATATACGGTGAGAAATAATTATTTCTTACCCCTTTTAGTCAAGATCATTTTTCTTCTATGATTTTATGCACCTTGGCTGGAGAGTTAACTGACAGTTTCACCCCCAAAGGCCCCCAGAGGGTGGGGCACAGGGGAATATACACACGACACAAAAAAAAAGTTGGCCAGGGCTGTCCCGCAATGGGTTCATGAAGAAGGGTGTCATCAGAGCCCACGAACGACGAAGGACGCATTGGATATTTTCTAGACAGGTCATGAAAGCAGCAAAGAGCAAAATATGCAAGTCTATGGATGAATCTTATGCTTTGTCAGAGGTATACTCTAGGTTAATACAAAAGTTGACGTCACTCACATATAACGCTGCTGACGCCAAGTAAAGCAAAAATAAATAACCGTGTTGAGTACATTTTCAGCTTCCGTAAGCACATGTGCTTATCTAATGTTAGTCTTTTCTAAGTTCAGGTGAATTTATATAGTTTTCGCAATTATTTTAATAATACCTTTGTGGTTCCGTAAATTATAAGTATGCTACGATTTTGTAACCGTAACTGCTATGGAAGTTTGTTGGGTACAAACTCCTCACCAGTGTTCAAATCTTAGAATCAAGGAGGCATATCTATATAAGCATAAAGGTACAACTCGGATCATCATCTGCGTAGCCTTTTCCCAACTATGTTGGGGTCGGCTTCCTTTCTAATCGGATGCAGCTGAATACCAGTATGTTATATGGAGCGACTGACTATCTGACCTCCACATCCCAGTTAGTACTGGGTAATAATATCGTATACCCCTTGGTAAGACTATTTGTCAGACTTTCGGGCCACTGACTACCTGTAACAACTGTCAAAGATATACAAATGACAGCCGGGACCAACGGCTTAACATGCTTTCCGAGGCACGGAGGATACTCGGTATGTAATGAGTGGTCACCCATCCACAGACCAACCTAGGCAAGTGCGGCTTAACCTGAAGATTGATCCGAACGGCTGTTATTATTTAGCTACAAGCTTCTACTTAGCAAATATACAAGCTCGTAAATAGGAACAACTTGGATCATCCTTACTAATATTATAAACGTGAAAGTTTGTATGTATGGAACAGTATGGATGTTTGTTACTCTTTCACGCAAAGACTTCTGAACGGATTTGGATGAAACTTGGCATACAGATAGTTCATAACCTGGATTTACACATAGGGTACTTTTTATCTCGGTAGTACGATCGCGTCCGTTCGGTTATTGTCCCCGACAATAACCGAAGTCGCGGGCATAAGCACCATAAATTTATCTACCTACTCAGACAACTAATAAAGAAGAAAATGCAATTTTTTCCCAAGGTACTATAGAAAATGACACAAGGTGTAGAAAAATAAATGAATCTCTATGTACCAATCCAAAGGTTGCAAGGATGTTTACTTGCGCCTCAAATAACGCCCTTCATGAAACGACGAGCTCTCTACCCCGACTTAACCTAACCATACCTTAAGATTGTGGTTTCTTAATTTCATGAATGATCTCCAAAAATTCATTTACTTAAGTCAATAAACTTAAGAACATAAAAATGTGCTGTAACGGTATTTTAATAATAATGTAGATTTGTTAATTGTTATATTGTTATATGTGTACATGCTTAGTACAATTAACATAAAAATTATGCGTCTCACAATGGCGTTATTTTTCAGAAGAAAAAAATGCTTCATAAATATTAATTAATGCAATTTACCGACCTTACTCATGTTTCGGTAATTAAAGTAAAAACTGCTTGAAATGTTATATTTTCATAGGCATTTAACAATAACTCAAATATAAGTAGTTATGGTTTTCGGTCCATCGCATTCTAATGGCAAAAACAATGAAAAATAAACTTGTTTAATTTTCTTCGCATCGTCATGACAGCACTAGGTTAATGGACTCATTGTTTAATTGTATCGTCTTACTAAAATTACATTTTTATACTCCAAAAACTGATAATATTATGAGTACGTTATTTGGCCATCTTCGGTTAAAAAAATAAGTATAATATTGGATATCCTAAACTAGTTTCAAAGGCAGAATATCCCTGCGGCCTCCGGCCTGGACAAAGTATCATAGTAATGTTTTTATCAGCGAAAACGCTGATGGAATAGTGAAAAACTTTACTGAATTGACATAAGCTACCGAAACACTTAAGAATGATGTCACTGAATAATGAACATTACAGAATAGAATTGTCGTGTAGAATTAGACGCAGACAAAGCGCCTCATCGTACGTGCTCGAGAATGCGCGAGCGCCTAATTTTATACTTAAAGGCAACACTGATACAGTCGTTTCAGTGCGCGAGGATTTTTCGTTTGATTTTTATTCGCTTGGTAGAAACGGACCCTTAATGTTTCCCTATGCTCGAGGTTAACGTATGAGTGGGTTTATCGGAGACTGGATTTAAAGGCTGTAAATGGTTTTATTAAAACAAATGCAATGCGTTTGAGTTTATTGGCTACAAAGCAAGACTTTTTAGCTGTCAGTTTAATTTATACCATTGTTGTGTTTAATAAACCTTCAATTATCTCTTAGTTAGTACTTCCTAAAGAGTATTTTTTTCCCACGATGGTTTGCCAACAAAAAAAGGTCCTAGGTACCTATGCGTTTAATTGTCATCATTAATCTTTAGACGGACATATCCGGTTGTAAATGCAGTTCTATTTTTACATAGCTATTTTTGCCTTTTGATTTGTGGTTTTACGTCATCTTCCATCAAAGAGTCGATACCTAGCCTTAAAGCAAAATAAAAAAGGCAATATCGACTTATTAGGAAATGAAACCACTTGTGATCTATACAATTATAATTATACAATGTGTTTGGTTAACGGCTACCGATACTTTAAAGGCATATGATATTCTCATTTCTGTTGACAAATAACCGTTGTAACGTGTTTTTTTAAACTGTTACATGCTTTTCATATTTTAGTCGATTTCGGAACGATTTTTATACTGTCTTTTATTGGCTATGGTTGAGTTCGGCAACTGTCATTTTTTGACGTTTCACTTTACGACCTGATTTCGTCATCGCGGCATTTATCTCGCCAATTTAATTTTAAAAATCCGGTATAATCACGGATATTTTTAGGCCAAACGACGCCATAATCGCTGCCTTAAACACCCAGGACGAGGTGTTCAGAAGGAGGGATCCTTAATTTCTTCGGTAAGATTTGTTTCTACCAGACCAATATGTGGTCATCATTTTAGGTTCGTGTTTTAAGTCGAATTGATGTTTCAGGATTTCAATATTGGACGATGCTCTAGTGTGATTTTCACCTAATTTGGATTTATCGGTGCACACGGGAAAAGTCATTTATTAACGGAAAAACGCCCTGCTGTGGCGTTTTTCTTCTACTTTTTCTTTTTCTTTCGTCTGATTATAATTTTCCATTTGATGGATTCTGGATTCTCTCATCTTCGACGCCGAAATCTTGAGGTCTAATTTAACATTTTTTTTTAGCCAGACATCTGGCCCAAACTTAATTTACTTTCTTCATATAAAGATGCAACAATAAGGATAATCTCAAATTAGTAATTTAATATTTAAAGTAAAAGGAAGCTACTGATATATTAAACAGGGTATTAACAAAGGTATTTCAATTGTTTCTATTATCCTAGTTTAGTCACCCCCGGAAGATTAGAGGTCCGACTCTCCGGACTGTTCTATCTGGCAAGTATTTTTTAAATGTAGTGTGCGTTCCCAAGGCGCCCGAAATTCTTTTATTGTTACACATACATTTTTTTTTTTTTAATTTTTAATAGGAGCACACACACATTCTTTTTTTGCTCTTGTATGATTTCTTACATAGGATCTTACACTTGATCCC